>VZRU01016764.1:328-40173 GCA_013398155.1 Pedionomus torquatus | reverse complement strand
GCCGGGGAGGCCCTGTAGCCCGGGGCGGGGCGGCCGGCAGCCCCCCGGGGGAAAGAGGCTCCTCCGGCCGGTCGGGCGAGGAAATCTGCTGGGCAAAGAGGAGCCGCTGCCGCTCCCAGCCGTGCCCGGGCCGGCCCCGTCCTTGCCCGGCGGGGCAGGGCTGTGCTGGGTGGGCGAGCAAGGGCCCCGGCCGGGGGGCTGCGGGGCCGGGCAGAGCCTGCCCCTGCCTGAGGTGGGTTTTACCTTGCCGGGGCTGCTGCCGACGCCGCTGTGGCTGGTTTTCTTGCCGCTGACAGGTGAATTATGCGTGCCCAAGGGAGGGCTCCGCTCTCCAGCGGTGGCTGGAGGGGCGAGGACCTTAGGCCTGGTCATACCAAAGGGTATCTAAAGATCTTGAGGGAAGAACCAAGTTTCAGAAGTGCCTGTTATGAATATGTGTTATAACGTTTAGTAGAGCCACGCAACTTAGCAAAGGAGCATATGGTGGGTTTTCATTCAAAATATGACTTTTTTAAGTGTAATAAATTGTCCAAATCTCTTAACTTTAAAATAACATAAAGGAGGTCTTGATGAAAGTGTGTGAGGTATCCCAGCTAGCTCTTGCTTGGCCTTCTATTTCAAATTACATCATTAGTCATGTGCCGATGGGCAAGCAGTTGGTAGTTCGAGACTGTTGTTCAGGATGCGTGCACGGACTGTCCTGCCAAGGAGCCCCCTGTCCAAGCAGCATAAGCTGCAGAGCATGAGCTGTGCACTGAGTTTTAATGTTGTTTTAAGTCGTCTGTGCTTTGTCCCATTAGTCACACGAAGACAGCTGTCTTCAGCAGAATACAAGAGATTTTTTCCAGGTAACATATTACTCGCAGGCTGCCGTGGTTTGCATCCTGATCTTTGGTGCACGTTTGTGTGTGTGTTTTGCGATCCAGGGTTTGTTTAGTTTTTCTCACACAAAACTGGCATCAGGCTGATCTGAGGGTTACGTCACTTGTTTTGTCTCTGGGGCAAGTAGCACAGGGAGGAAAGGACAGAGGGATGAATGGAGAGAGGGGTTTTGGGAGATCTCATGTTCCTAAAAGTTGTAGAATTGCAGTAAGAGAAAGGAGGAGTAACCTGAAAAATCCCCGTGTGTTTCACTGTGAGAAAACAGGCTAAACCTTCAGCAGCTTTCTTGTTTTTTTCTGGTTGTAAAGAAAAAATATTTTAGGCAAGAAGAAGTAAAAGAGACATTTGGAAGCTGAACTATGAAAGAGGAAAAAACAGAAGCTAGTACATGTATTCATTAGAAAATAAGGAACAGAAGAGGCAATAAAAGCAGTAAGACTGGAGATGTAACAGGGAAGTATAGCTACCCTACGTGAAAATGGTAAAAATAAGAAGCTGGAGAAAGGGAAACAATGTAAAGACATTATTTTAAAAATAGTACTGGTCATCGCATTTCAGTGAGCATAATGTGATGTGCCTGTGTATAATTTTGAGCAGTCCTGCTTCTTGAAATAGGTAATGAGCTACTGATGTAGTTTTAAGATGCTAGAAGTAACAGTACCAGCCATTGTAATTATGCCGTGACAAATCCTCTGACAAGACTCATACATCCATGAGTATGGTTGCAGATTTGCTGTGTGCATAAAAAAGGGAGTAGACAAACTGCCTAATATTTTCCTCTCAGCTTCAACATATTAAAGGGTAATAGTGGTGGTTGTTACGGATCTGACTGCAGTTCTGTCCCCTTTCTGATCTCCGAGTCCAGTCCTCCTTGATGTAAATAGCATACTACTCGTAGGTGTCTTTGGCTGAAATGTTGCCCTCCTATCCTAGGGCACAGGATCTGGCAGCAGGCTTCTGTGTGCACTAACTGCTTTTCAGGTCAGAATGCATGGAAACTGCTTTTCCCGTGTCATTTAATATAACTTCTTAGAAATCCAATACATAAATTACATAAGGCCATATAGATCAATAACCTTTACTGAATAGCATCCACATCCATTGCCATTATAAAAGTGGTCAGACCAGCAGGGATGCTACACATGTTGGAAGCCGTTTCTACCGTTCTTTATGTAGAACAGATATAGTGGGTTAGACGGATGAGTCTGGCCCAGCCTGTTTGTTTTATCCCTGAAAAGCTCCTGCGTGGCAGTATGGAAAGAGGTTTCCTCCTGCCGAATGTTCTCAGCAAGCATCTATCAGCCTGCTGCCTTGAAGACAGGTTCAATTGTTTTTTGAATGTTAAATGGTTCTCGTGGTTTTAGCAGAGCTACCCAAAAAGCAAAAATGTCACTTCTACGTTTTGTGTCCTGACATCTATTTTGCATTTCTCTCATCTGTGAGACTTGGAAAGTTTTCCATATCACTGCGATGTCTGAAAGCAGAGGTGATAAATTTCACTGCTCTAAAGGGGAGATGGTGGATGTTGTGGCAGACTTAACTATGAAGACCTTTGAGACCTGGTGGTTTTCAGCATGGATCTTAGAGCGAGTTTTACACTACTGCAATGGTGGGATGAGAATAACTTTTGAACTACTTACCTGGAAAGAAGTCAGTGCTTTAGAACTCACACCATATTATTTGCCCTTCATGGCAAATGGGCTTCAGTGTTGAGGAACATATTGTGTCTTGGGCATTGCATGCTCAGCTGGGAGTTGCAGCTGAAAATGGGAGACAACAAACATCATTTTCGTGGAAGTCTCAGTACCTCAAATGGTCAAAAAAGACAGTTAAGGCATCTTTTTACCTAAATGAAGTGATTTTAGGAGAAGTATTTAAAAACCAAATCAAAAAAGAAGGGAAAAAATGACCTCTCAGAAGCCAAACTGGGAAATGTTGCACTGGGAAAATAAAAAATAGGCTGAATAATGCCATCCTAGTGAAAAATTATGAACTCTTTTATTTCAGTTGGAGATACTATGTTCTCTTTCTCCTCTCACTCATTTCACATACGTCCTTAGGGTTCCACAGCTGTTTTAAACTGCTTGCACAGGCTTTCAACGTACCCTGAAGACATTTCACTTCTGTCAGTTATGGTGAGAACCCTTCCTGAAAACATTTGCATTGCTGGAAGGCAAAAACTGGTTGGAAAAGTGATCAGCACCTGTAGCAGTAGTACTGATGTTGGAAGTGGACATGCTGATATCGAAACCAAGCTCACTTGTTATTGAAGCTTTGTGGAAAAGGGTGGAATACTGGTATATGACTGAAAAACTTAATACAAATTTTGCTTAGAACTATAAGTTAGCTTGTCTTCAGCATCTTAGCTGAGGCATCTTGCTTATTCCCTGGCAATTCACTCGAGTTATTGTATAGAAAGCCATGTACATAATTGCCATCACAGACTATGCAGATGTGACTCTCGTCAAAGCTGCATGTGGCTACTTTAGGACTGAGTTTGATTTTGTTGCTAGTTATGTGGGTGGCTTTGGTTTTTTGTTCTTTCCGAGACTACAGACGCACACCTCACAAGATTGTTTGAGAGGTTCTCATCACATCAAAATTTTGTGCTAGATTCCCTTTGTTCTGAAGTTGTATTGTACGTGTCCTCAGAAGGAAGCATTTGCTTAGTTTGAACTTTCTGGTACCTGAGTTCGGGCCCTCTGGTGTCTTACGTCTCCAGCAACAGCTGAGACAGTGGTGCTTTATTTTTGCAGGGTAAATATTCAAGCCTTGAGGAGTCTCGGGTAGGTTATGGTAGATCATCAGTGACATTTGCTGTTAAGTTTTTGTTATTGGTTGGGGTTTTTTTAAGTTATGAAAGCTGTAGTAGAGCTCTAGGTACATTACTTACCAGAACTTGAAAATTCAGTGAAAGATGTAGCTTAAAATTCTACATTTCTCTTAATGGCTGGTGACTTCACTCTTTTTTGTACTTGGTTTCCTTATATTGCATCTTAACTTTTAACCATAAAAAATAACTGATTAGCATTACTTCTAAAATGAAGCTAAGAAATGCTAAAATGAAGCTAAGAAATGCTTGGAACACTCCAGCAAATTTACAAACTGTGAGCTAGGGTAGACACTATGTGTTTGTAATACTGTGTGGTATCCTCATCCTCACTCTGCTTCTGAATTCAGTCAGTACCTGAGGTTTCTTTGTGCGTTAAACCTGTGGTCTCAATTGTATGGCTAACCGTTCCTGTACTCCTAGGGAAGTCCTGTCTTTAAGATTTACCTTCAGGGCTGTAGCTACAGGTAGTAGGCACTGCTGCAAGGCAACCCTTTTTACTATTATTTGTACAGTTTTTAGCATGATGAAAATAATAATAATAAAAAAAAAAACAACAAAACAACCACCACCACCTTCCAGAACCTGTAGTTGCTATTTTACAGGAAACAAAAGAGACAAGAGAAAAAGAGACATTGACCTGAGAAAATATTTAAATATATGAAGCTTTGTGTTCTGTCTTAGCTTCTAGCCTGTAATTTGTGTAGGCTGGGGAGGGAAGGAATCCATGTTACATGTCATGAGCTGAGTTGGGATAGCTAGGAATACTGTTAATGTTACAGCTTGGTTCATCTGCTGACAAGCTACCACCAAGAGGTGAGCTTTCTTCATTCTCGCTTCCTTTCCTACAATAAGACATCTCTCAGTTAAATCAAAAACTAAACCATGCTTTGAAAAAAATCAGAAGTTTTGCTGGTCTGTCTCCCTGCACAGTCAGGGAGACAGTACTATTGCCAGCACAAGGAGGGGACTGGAAATGTGTAAGTAGGGGTGAAGGAAGAGTGAAGCCTCCCTTTGATAGAAGCTGGTGGTTACATTATCTCAGCCTTAACATTGGTTTAAAAAAAAACAGCCAAAAGGACAAAAAGAAGTGAAATCTACTGCAATGTTTTATGACACATGTACATATTAGAGTTTTGTCATTTTGGTTATAGAAAGTATTTTTCTAAACTGGAACAGAAATAATTAATGTGTTGATCTTGCCTCTTTCAGACAGGAAGCAACAGCTTTATATGGCTCGTGTCTGACAACATGCACCACCAGTGGCTGCTGCTAGCTGCATGCTTTTGGGTGATATTCATGTTCATGGTTGCTAGCAAGTTTATCACATTGACTTTTAAAGACCCAGATGGTAAGTTCAACTTTACTGTTTGATATGAAACAAAATTGAGTAGTGCTCTTTCTGTGCAAAGCAGTTCCCAACATGTTACTGCTTCTTCAGTAGGGTTGAGAACAGCGCAGCTAATTTTCTAGAAGTGACAGTACTGATATTCAGTTTCTGTTTTTCTTGGTAGAAGTCTGTCTTTTTTTGTCTTTTTGTGGATAAGAACTGAGGAGCTCATGTTTACCAGTAGTGTTTCCTGAGGTCTGCTCTCTCAAATACGCTCAGTTTCGATGTATTGATCTACTAGGAGTAGAAGTCAAAGGCTGAACAACAGAGCACAACTACCTGTTTAAAGGCAAAGGAGATTTGCAAGGAACTAATGAGTTTCTGTCCCCTTGTGACTGCTTGTCCTGTGGCTGCAGTATTATGTAAAAACTTGTGGAAATTATTTCATTTGCAATGCACTTGGCTTAGCCACCTCTGCCCTGCTTCTTGCATTCAGTTTCATCCTCTGCTGTTCGACTGACAAACAGCTTATAGGCTTTTGCTTAGCTTAAGTAGCCCAGATGGTATTAAGCTGATGAGGAATTTAAGCCATTTGATGACACCACACAGCACATTACAGTTTTCTGTCTGCTGAGGAGCTACTGTTAGAAAGCTATCTTACAGAAAATTTCGAGTGAAGGTGATGACATGAATTACAATCCTAAGAGATGTATTTCTGCTTCTTCCCAAGATATGCCAAAAATTTGTAACTCTTGAAGCACTAACATCACTAGTGCCATTTGTTTCAATGACTTGATAGTGGGTAAATATATTAGGTGTGCCTTTTTAAATAGAATACCTCTGTGTGGAGGTTTGTTGAGCAAGTCTTACAGATGAGAACTGTAGGCTAATGCAGCTTTTCCTGGTCCCAGTTGTGTTTGAGCCCTAGTAACATCTGCAAATAACGGATGACCAGCTTAGGTAGATAAACCTTCCAGTATTTTATTTTATGCCAGCTCTTGTTTTCCAATTCAGGTGTTCTTCAAGGGGTTCTTTCCATGAGAATTTGTCAGGGGGATTACTTTTTATTATTTAGTCTTGCCAGTTTCTGGGTGCTTTTGTTTTTTGTTGTGGGGGGAGAAGAGGGCGGGAGGGGTTAGGTTGTTGGTTGGGTTGTTTGTTTTTATGTTTTTTTCTTATGCTGGATCTTCATTTCCCTTTGAATAGCTCTCTGAGCAGAAGATTGTATGGTTTCTTAAGCTCCAGTCCTGCAAAGGCATGACTGTGGTTAAGTGTACGTATGGGTTGGAGAAACCAATGTTTGTATTGGGACTAATGAAGGGAAATAATTTGAAAACACCAACAGATTTTTGGAGAAGGTCCAAACAGGATGGCCAACCCTGGAGTAACTCTTCTAGACTTAATAGAATATGGCTTGTCAGAAACTTTCCTTACTTGGATGCATCTAATTTGCTGGTTTTTTTCTTAGCTGCTAAGGTTTAATGAATGTTCTTTTGTTTAAACCTTTTACTGATGTCTTGGGTGCATATGCAACAGGAACTTCTTAATGAGAAGGAGCATGTTTCTGTCCATCATCTTGAGTAGCATACAGAGTCATGCTTTTACTCAATGGTAATGGAAGATACTTTAGCTGCTCTTTCACTGAGTCAGGTACTTTGATTTGACAAAAGGATAATGTGAAGTGTGTCTGTGCACAGTAGTATTTATTGTAGCTGATTGCTTGGATGCTTACATTGTTTTCAGTTTTAACTTGCTTTTCCATGTGTGCCCTTTGTTAAAATCCAGCGTAGGCAGAGTAGACTACTTACTTAGGAAACGGACATAGGCATTTTCTCAACTGTAAAACAATGAGCCACAGTACGGATGCAGGCAAAGAAAGTTTATTTGTAGAAGAAACTGTACAAAGGGAAAACTAGTCCAACGTGGATGGAAATTCAGGGAGAAATCATGTTCTTGCTTTCTGGTTAGGGAAACCTGCTTCAAATTATTTTTGATCTTTCTGCACCATGTCAAGTAAAGCTACAGCCTTGAGTTATTTTTCGGTTTTTCTGTAGCATACCAATTGCAAAAGATGCAAAAAATTGCATACTTTAATTTGGTCTTAAATTATTAGCTGCCCTAAAATCATTAAAAAAGATCAAGAGTATCGTCTGAGTTCGTTATTTCATTGTGACAATCTCTAAGGAAGGCTGTCAGCCCATTAATAAAGGAAGAGGGGATCCTGTATTTATTGCTTAGAGGTGTTTACTTAGAGCACGAAAGAAATAAAAGGTGGTCCTTAAATGAGACACTAGTAGATAGGTTTCTTCTGTTGCAAACCATTAGACATTACTAGAAAAAAAGTATGAGGGGAGTGAGAAACCTGGTAGATCAAGCTTTTTATTTGGACATGCTTTGGGAAGTCAATTGAAAATAAGTTTCATACTGTCAAGTACATATGGTTACACCCAGTAGTCTACCAATTATGATATTGGAGTAATGATTTCTGTGTTGCTTTACACAATTTGTTTAAAAAAAAAGACCGAAATAAAATATTATGAGCCTATTTCTTTGATAAAACTCAACTGAAGTTGCATCCAAAATTCCCACAGAGTACACCCTTTAAAATATTCATAGTCTGTCTCATGCCTTGTCTAGTACGTTCCCATTTGGAAACAAATCCTAGTATTTTGTAAGCTTAATACAGAAAGTATGTTCAGTTGTGTTAGTTGTAAAGCAGAAATAGTTGCCTTCCCCCCACCTTCTGTAATGCTCTTATCTCTCCTCCTTCTTTAGGCTACGGTGCCAAGCAAGAGCCATTGATACTGACAGCTGTGACAAAAGTGGAGGAGGTACATGTGCCAGAGGAAAAACATTGGCCTGAAGAATTCCAGGTGCATACTATTGAGATAAGGGTTACATGTATTAAAGAGTGGTAGAAAAGAAGAGATTAAGTAAGGGCTTCCTGTTGTTAAAAGGAATTGCTAGACGGGAATTATTTATTCAGGCTGTTCTATTTAGATAGAGCCAACAGAATTCATTTTAGCTTCACAAAGCTAGTTTGTTACAGTAACCTGCTGTCTTGTTTCATCCGAATGATTCAACTTAATGTGTTTCCACTTCTAGGAGAAAATCGTTACAGGACTCCTTTATCAAGTCAGGACAGTCATTTTTGCTAGCCTTTTCAATATAATGGTCCAATTTTGGATTATTTGTGTTCTGCCTTGCTGTAGCCATCAGGTTCATGGCTCTTGAAGGCAAGCCTGTGTCTTGTCTATTCTCTTAGTTCTCTGCGCAATCTCTCTGATTCTTTTTATCAGTCTCCATTTCTTTTTCATGTTCTGTGCTCTTTGTGCTTCATATCTCAGCATTTTTCCAAAGTAGAACATGAACACAATAGTATTCACTACCAGTTGATCCTTTAGATGCATAGTTCTGTGCTTTCAGCAGTAAAGCAGGACAAATGTGGTACTTGCAAACTTACAAGGAGAATCTAAAAAATGCCTTATGCAAATGCAAATTTGAGACTAGTTGCACAGTGGGCTAAGGCCAATTTTCTTCCATTGGTTATATAAATCATCTTATGTTTAAAGTATTTTTGTGATGCAGTATGGAAGGTAGGTTTCTGTATAAACATGACACTTCACTTTCACATGTAAAAAAAACTGAAATTGAAGTTATCCTCAAAATACTCAGGAGAAACACTTTTTTTTCAGTGAAAGGTTGGAGGATTTGTGTAGTGAGTTTTAATACCTTCCTTTACTTGTGTGGTAGAGGATAATAAGGTTTCTGGATCTAAAACTATTCCCTCTTGACTTCTTGACAGCATGGAACACAGAACAATAATATTAATCCTGGTTGCATGCAAAAAGAATTGTTTTGACAGAAAAGCAGCCTGTCAGGCTGTTCAGCTTACATTCTGACCAGCAGATATTGCAGGAGAGTAACAAACAAAAAGCAGAATGCCTTTTATTTTTTTTCTCCTTTTTTTTTTTTTTTTTTCCTCCATATGGAGGATTGGGGCAAAAAGTAAAATCATTCCTTTTTCATGTGTGGCTTGGACACGCTACCTAAAATCATAGAGTTGCCGAGTGGTTTGGGTTGGAAGGGACATTTGAAGATCATCTAGCTCAACCCTTCTGCCGTGGGCAGGGACATCTTTTCTAGCTCAGGTTGCTCAAAGCTCTATCCAAACCAATGTTGAATATTTCCAAGGATGGGTCATCCACAGCTTCTCTGGGCACTCTGTTCTAGTGTTTCACCACTCTCACTGTAAAAGAATTCTTCCTTATGTGTAATCAAAACCTACCCTCTTCCAGTTTAAAACTGTTAACCCTCATCCGGTCACTACAAACTCTGGTAAGAACTCCCTGTCTTTCTTATTAGCCTCCTTTTAAGTATTTGAAGGCTGCTATAAGGTCTCCCCAGACACTTCTCTACAGGCTGAACAACCCCAACTTTCTCAGCCTGTCCTCATAGCAGAGGTGCTCCAGCCCTCTGATCATCTTTGTGGCCCTCCTCTGGACTCACTTCAACAGGTCTTTCTTGTGCTGGGAACCCCAGACCTGGACCCAGTACTCCAGGTGGGGTCTCATGAGTGGAGTAGAGGGAGAGAATCACTTTCCTTGACCTGCTGGCCATGCTTCTTTTTTTTTTTTATTCAGCCCAGGATATGGTTGGCTCTCTGGACTGTGAGCATGCATTGCTGGTATGTACTGAATTTTTCATCCATCTGTATCGCCAGGTCATTCTCTGCAGGGGTGCTCTCAATCATTACTTCCTTTAATCCGTAGTCTCATTGGGAATTGCCAGCTGTGTAAATAAATCAGTGAAAGGGGGAAGACTTGTTAATAGAAATTTTAAAATTTCTCATCACCTGTTAATTAGACAAGCTCCCTTTTCCTCTTTTCTCACTAATCATGAGGAAGAGGTGATCGTGGTTCCTGTCTTAATCTCGGGAAAATCAGGCATATCAAACAGTTTATCCATTTTGGGGAAGAGGAATCCTGCCTACTTCTCTCACTTGCCACAGTAAGTGCTGACACTCATTCTGTGAATTTTGTCCACTTAATTTTGCTGCAGCTTAGTTAAATGAAAACACTGAATGCCCACAGGTGCTAGAAACCAACACAGAACTTTAATCCTACATTCTTCTTTCCTGCCAGATGGATCAGCATCCCTATGTCCTATCTTTTCAAAGATAAAATCTTAACTTGTGTTGGAATTCCTGTCCCAACTCCTCAGAACCTTTCATACTTGTTGTTGAAGCTTTGTGGGAGTTCCAGTATTTGGTCAAGGCATGTAGTATCCACACAGATAAGACCTTGCTGCTCTTCAGCAGATTTAAATTGGTTTATGGAAAAGCTCTTGCTACTGTACTACATAATGTAGTACTACATAATGACTAAAAGGTGTACCAATGTGTGCAGCAGCACAGGAAAGAAACTGTGCTACTCCTTTAGTTAATACAGAGCAATGGTTTAATTGTGAATCTTGGAGTCATTAGGATGCACAGTTTGGGGATTTTTATACTTTAGAATGTAATCTGAAAACTAAATTCTTGCACTTTTTTTTTCTTTCCCCTCTCCATTTCATAAAGCCAACTGGAAAAGCTTTTTCTGGAAATCTGATCCGCCAACCCCTGGTTCATATGGAAAGACTTGAGCTTCTCAGGAATGTCTGCAGAGACACTGCATTGAGAAATCTCTCTCACACTGCAGTTTCCAAATTTGTCTTGGACCGAATATTTGTGTGTGACAAGCACAAGATCCTGTTTTGTCAGACGCCAAAAGTGGGCAACACTCAGTGGAAAAAAGTCTTGATCGTTTTAAATGGTATCTACTCTGCTGTGGGTGTGTGGGTTTCTTTGAGGGGGAGGAAAGAGCAGAATTGGGCCAACTGGGACAACACAAAAATGGATTCTTTCTGCTTTTCTGTACACCGATACTTAATTTCAGCCTTTCATGCTTCACAGTTGCTTCTAGTCCTCCCTTCAAAACATGTCTTTTAAACAAAATAAACCTGTTCTTTCTGTGAAAATAAATATTATTGCTTGGCTCAAAAGCAATTTGAGTCATGAAAGAATACCCATAGGCATGCGGTAGGTAGATCTGTTATCATTGAAGGGACGGCACTAACGTATAGAATTTGAAACAAGCAAATTACAAGGATAATTCCCTAAGAAACAATAATATAAAATTTCTGATATGAAGCCACTGACTTTTAACTAGAATTTTTTTAGCCATGAAGAAGGCTAGTTAAAACTTGGCAGCTGCTGTTCATCTGTGCCGCTAGAATCTTGTGTGTGCTGTCAGTGAGCCTGTCAGAGGAGTTATGATGATTTTGAGGTGTTTAAGGGGGTAGTTTTTTCATGAAAGGTACATTATAAGAAGCTAGAAGAGGCAGAGTAAAGGGACTCGTGTTTGAGTGACAATCTACAAAGTGAACGCTGCCTGTCTGTATGTAACCTACCATCCCTGTCTGGTAGCCTGGCATGTCAATAAAAAGAACTCATTTCCTCAGGGTTTTCTACTGAACCACTACCTACACACATAAACTTAACTGGATTGTATTTAACATAGCACACCTTTATTTGACATGAGACGCTCTTGCCAGTCTGTGCATTGGAGCTGTGAATTTGCTATATATAGTCAGGTCAGTTGAGGTCCTACTGTGGTTTTGCAGGTGATGTGGGTCACCGAGATGTGAGTAAAACCTGAATGTTGTGAACGTGGCTTTCTTTTACAAGCACCCTGCAAACAGCCAGCTCTGCACTTGTGTGTTTGTCTTCTGTACAGTGCGTGAGCTAGTGTGGGCACCCAGAAGAAAACAGTAGCAAATTGGCAAAGGAGCTACGTCCTTCAGCAAAACTGTTGTAGCAAGGAGTGTGTCTTTAAATCTTTAATAGTAGTTTCAACTTTGATGTATGGATGGGAGCTGAAAATCCAGCAAAGATATGCATGGGCGTAGGTGTGGGTATATGTCTTCAATACCTCTGAAGGCTACACTCCAAGAAAGTAATAAATATGAAACTATGTGAGGGCCTTAGAAGTACCTGCTCTTACCAGAATTTATACAAAGTTGAGCGGAGAATAACTCATGTCTTAGCAGCAGGGAAATTCTTACCTCGAGCTTCCTAGTTTTGGCATGTTGGATTCTGGTACAAAATTGTTTCCATATAAACACTGGTCTCTTCCACTGTGAGCTGCCAGTGTACTGGTCATATGCTCATGAAGACTACAGGTACTGTTGACCTGTCCTTCTACTGTTTGACTAGTTACAGCAGGTAGGACTGATGCTTGAGGGGCACTACTTTACATCCAAACATCTAAGTAGTATTTGGAGGTTCAGGATGGAGAAATTCAGTTGTGGCACCGCAGGGGAACTAACTCCGCTGCTGCTTGTACTGAATCTCTGCTTTGCATAAATGCAATGTTTCAGTTTCTGAGGCTGCCTAATTTGACATCTGTTATCCACATGTAATTCACCTAGAGTAAACTGAGATTAATAAAATAAACCCATGAACGCCCCAAAAAACCAAAAACAAACAAAAAAATAAATCAGAAACTGAGCAGCTGAGTGGTGTGAGTTACTGCAGTTCTGGAACAGGGAGGACTGTAGAGGCTTTGACTGAAAGCTTATTTTGTAGCACCCTGTTCTTGTTGAGGGTTGGTGCTCTGAAATAGTGGTGTTATGTGAAGGCTTGCTCCTAAAGCCCAAGGGCCCAATTAAGATATTTCTCAAGGTCATAAAAACTTCCAGGATCTTAATGCCACTGAATTCGGATGCATTTATTTTATTTTTCTTGTCACCTTACCTGTTTGCAGGAATTAATATCAGAAGCCTCTCTAAATAGATTAAAAAGCATTAACAATAGTATTGTATGGTTGGAATTCTTGTCTCACCACAGCATAGCTCAAAGAATTTTCATGGGCCCTGACAGAAAAGAGTTTTTATGTTGAAGCAGTTCCAAAAGCAGCCCACAGCATTTACATTTTTGGTGGCAGTAGAAACACAGCCAAAAAGCTGGTTCCTTTTTTGGAGTTAATCCTCAAAGTGTTCCTCCGTTTGTATGTGTGGGCAGAGGGAAAGAGGGTGGTGACACTGAGGTGGGGAGTTACAAACTTAGACATAATAGCTGATGAACTTTGCACAGTGTGCTTTTCTGAGAGTTTTGAAGTCATTTGGTCTTGGACCTTGATGTCACATACCCTAAAGAATTTTAACAGATTTTCAGCTTCACAGTCAAAATGTCTCATCACTTAACAGTTTTAAACACACTAACCGTAAATGCTAAAAATAAAAAAAGAAGAGAAAGATAAACAAGAAACTGTCAGCCAAAGGCACACGTGCTGGCATGTGCTCACCTTTTTTCCTCCCTTGAAAGATTCACGCGCACTCTCTTTTTGATTTGTCTAGGAGCATTCTCTTCCATAGAAGAGATCCCAGAAAATATTGTACATGATCATGAAAAGAATGGCCTTCCACGCTTGTCCTCCTTCAGTGATTCTGAAATTAAAAAACGGTAAGAGGTGGCTTCCCAGGGGTGTGGGAGGAGTTTGGAGTCAGTGCTGGTGTGAGCTGTCAAGAATACAGTTGAAGTCCACATCTGGAACTGAGGGTAGCAAGTTTTCTGCTCCACTACTTGTATTACAGCAGTGTTCTGTTATGCTCACAGATGTTCTGTGACTACCTCACTACTGGCTTTGAATGAGAACACCAATGTTGGTGATGACATAGGTGAGCCAAGCGACTCCCTGTGGATATAGAGTTTCCGTAGTTCAGTGCATACTAGTTGTTACATAGATCACCTTCAGAGGGGAAGGTTTAGTTGGAAGGTCCCCCTTGATGCCTTATTAGATTGTCACAGCAGGTGGATTTACTTATTGTGCTTTAATTGGGTAGCTTTAAAACATTCACGTTCCTCAGCCTGAGAGTATTGTCCATTCAGCTGTACTGCTTTTGTCTTTGTTTTTTGGGTGCTTGTGGTTCTTCTCAGAGAAGAAAGACTGCTTTTCTGCAATTGAGCCTTCTAATTTGGCTAGATTTTTTTGAGTGTGTCTGGTCTCATTTCTACTAGAGCCTACAGTCTATATAATCTCTGTAAGGCTTGGTAGCATGGAAAGAACAGGACATAAAATGACAGTGGGCACCTGTAAGGTTGTGCTTGCATGGGTTTTGTGCATATTAAGCCATATTGAAGTGTCATCCCCTTATAGACAGAATATCAGATATCAGTTGAGCTCAGTGCAAGATTTGTAGGATTCAGTGGTACAAATACATTTATCACTGCTGTGCCTGTAGTAGCAGGGTCACTTGATTGCATTGGTAGGGTGCAAGAGAAAATACTGTCAGCACATTCTTGAGAATGTGAATCTATTCTTCATCCCTGTGGAAAGTCCTGCATGGAAAGTAACTGATCAACTGGGGAATGAGCAATAACTGGGGGATTTGAAGTTTGAACGATGTTACGATTTGGATTGTTGCAGTCAACCCACCACAGAAGTTGTGCTGGAGATGCATAACATGGGTTTGGTTGGGAATTCTGAAATAAATTATCAGAGTTTAGGTGCAGAGAGGGGATGGTACATATCTGTTGATCTAGTACACTACCTGGTTAGGAGTAAGTCAGGGGAACCTGAAGAGTGATCCAAGTGCCTGTTGAGGCTGGAAAGACTCCTTCCACCTATATCAGTGAGGAGTGAACTTTAAATCTCCCTTTTCAGCTATTTAGTGAAATAAACATATGGTTTTTTTCAATTTACTTCTGGAGATAATAGCTAAATACAGAATACTACAGATTCAGTGGTACCACAACAAAATGTGGAATTCTGTTGAAAACAGTTCTCATGAAAATTATGTTCTTGGCCATTATTGAAAGCATGACAAAACAAAATATGAGATTTTTATTTATTTATTTATTTAAATGGTGGTTTGTCTAACTACCTACCAGTGAAAAATGCAGCCATCTATGTGTTTAGCTGCACTAAGCCATTTTTTCCATGTCTTTGTGTATTTTGCTTCCTTGAGTTTAATCACGTGACATTAAAAATAGCTTTGACTTGGAGCTTTCAACATCTTTTCATCATCTTTCTTCTCCTATTTATATGGATTGAGATAAACTAAGTTCCTCTAGTTTGAGTAAAATGTGAAAACTAAGATGAACTATTTCCACTTTATACTGCATGCAGAAAATTTTAGTAAGAAGAGAGAAATCGTATTTCTAGTCCTGTTGATTATAATATTGATTGTGCAAGTGGTGTAAGATTCATATTGCTGTGTCTGTGGTCAGAGTTTATAAGTCTTTGCTGAACACACTTTAAACACTTTGCTGAACATTTGATTACTTAATTTCTTTTTTTTTTCCCTTCCTCTGTTTAGACTGAGTTTATACTTCAAGTTTTTTATTGTTAGAGATCCATTTGAAAGACTTATTTCTGCATTCAAAGACAAGTTTGTGCACAATCCTCGGTTTGAGCCTTGGTACCGGCATGAAATTGCTCCTGGCATCATTCGTAAATATAGAAAGAATCGCACAGAGACCAAAGGGCTGCAGTTCGAGGATTTTGTGCGCTATCTAGGTGACCCGAATCACCGATGGCTGGATGTTCAGTTTGGTGACCACATCATCCATTGGGTAACGTATGTGGAACTTTGCGCCCCCTGTGAAATAACTTATAGCGTGATTGGACACCATGAAACCCTGGAGGACGATGCTCCGTATATCTTGAAAGCGGCCGGCATAGATCATCTGGTATCGTACCCCACAATTCCACCAGGCATAACAGTGTACAACAAAACAAAAGTAGAGCGGTATTTTTCGGGAATTAGCAAGAGAGACATAAGACGCCTCTATGCGCGGTTTGAAGGTGATTTTAAACTCTTTGGTTATCGGGAGCCAGATTTCTTGCTTAACTGATACCTAGGATAAGCTCTGAAGAAGTGTCTCATGGATTAACCTAAACTTGCGTGAATACCAGCTGCAACACTGACAGAGCTGAGAATGACCATTTGTTTTCCAGCTTTTTGATGTTGCTCCATTTTTCAGTGAAATATTTGTCACACAAACAAGTAGGGGCTTATAGTTGTTGTTTACTGACCACATTTTCAATATGTGACATTGCAA
Source organism: Pedionomus torquatus (assembly GCA_013398155.1). Taxonomy (NCBI): domain Eukaryota; kingdom Metazoa; phylum Chordata; class Aves; order Charadriiformes; family Pedionomidae; genus Pedionomus; species Pedionomus torquatus. The sequence continues at coordinate 24,027 of VZRU01016764.1, read as the reverse complement.
TCTGTTAGGAATGAAGTCTCTAGTTATCTGAAATACAGAATTCCCCTCATCCATCCAGGAAAAAAGAGGGAGATCGAATGCGCTGTGGTCTTCGTCTCCCGGACAGAATGCCATTTTTAAAATGTTTTGAAGTATTTATAAAGATGATGATTTCACTGTAGGTTAACTCTGATGTGTGGGTGAACTTGATGATTCATGCTCATGAGAGAGGCTTATAGTCTCCCATGAGCTTTGAAAATGAGAGCCCAGTACAGGACTAAAAATTGATTAAATGCTTGACAAGTAAAATTATCTAGGTTCTCTTGTGTGGCTGCTATAATAACAGTACTGCTGGTCTAATCCCATTTTTGTTTGTCACAAAATGAACCTAATTAGGTGGAAGCTTTTGAGGTGTTAAAAAAGGGACTGGTTCCAGAGCCCAGTTGTCTTTGTATTTTTGTCAAGTGTTTGCTGCGCTTACTACTGGTCTGTTGAGCCTCCTTATTTTTACTTTTGATTTTCAAAATATTATTTAACTACTGGCTATATAAGTTATCTGAGAACACCAGATACAAATGGAGCATAGAAGAAATACAAAACTGCTAGGGAAATTTTAAGGAAAATTAATTTAAAATAAAGTATTGATTTTGTTTGCAGAAGCACATATAGAAGTCACAAGATGTTCTCTAAATATCACACAAGTTAACTTGTTTTGTCTTCTAACAGTTAAGATTAATAAAGAAGCCACAAAAGCAGGATGTCATATAAAAGAGCCACTTGAGTTACTTGGATTAATGATCTACCTTTATTCTTATATCCAGCCTTGCCCAACATTCAGTACTTCAGAGAACAGAAAGTTTACCCCTCTCTGAAAATTCTTCTCCTTGCTTCAAAAGGAGACGGGGTGAGTCCCTGTTTTTTTTTCCCCACTTGTTCACTGCCATGGCATCCCAACTCAAAAGTACCCAATGTTTCTGTTACCAGTGGGGTGAGTTGGCAACTTGCCAGGGGTATGAATGTCACTTAAATTTGTGTCCTCATTTTATGCATTAAAAAAAAGAAAAATAGAATTGAATGGATGCAGCCATCATATTTGCCTGTGCTTGCATTGTGTCTCATAAAGACCAGCCTCTTGTGTGAGTTCACCAGCAATAAAAATCAGCGTGCTGCCACCTTACGCCGCAGGTCGTGGGAGAGAGACAGACCACGTATCTGAAATACAGGAATTGCTCTGTCACGGCGAGCATGTGAACTGTATTTTTTAAAGTCTTAGTCCCAAAAGGTTAATTTTCAGATCAGCATAATGTTGCTGGCTAGTAATGCTAATGACGGCCAGTGCTATGGAATCTGCTCTTAAATCCAGCTGCAGTATGTTTTTGATAGCTTCCTGTATCAACACAAGGAAGCGTCTTGCACTTGTGAAAAAGTAAAGCTGTGCCAAGCTGAAATGTGCAGCTATCCACAAAAAAAAAAAGAAGCCCTGATGTAGCTGGAAGTGATTTCAGAGAGATCTCAACAGACTAATTGAAATAAGGGAGAATCGTTAACTGGGCATCGTTAGCAAGAGAATAGTCCAAGGTGGCAAAGCTGAAAGGTGGGATTTTTCAATTCTTTTTGGTTTGTTTGTTTGTTTTTAAGCAACAATTACAGTGCCCTAACTTGTTAGTTCTTAACCAATGATAAAAAGGTGTTAACAGCTCCAGGTTTTTCTGTGGTTTTCTTAATATGGGAACTTAGCAAAATGTACTGTTAAATGCATTTTGGAGCTAATAAGCTGATTGAATACCTCTCTGCCGATTTAAAATGTAACAATGTGAATAATGTATAGTGAATTCAGGCCTTAAAGTTTAATTCTAATAAAGATAAAGTAGAATTGTTTTCTTCTGAAAGCATAAGCTACTGATCACGCAGAATGCCAGTGTATTTGTTTCTGTTTTCTTGGTAAATTACTTATTGTAGCGATTGCTTAAGAGTTGCCAGGTGGAAAGGGCTACTTCAATATTAAGTTGTTAATATTTCTTTCTAATAGCTTCCTCTGCATTGAATTCTCTTGGACATATGATAGCAAACTTGAACAGAGCTGTGGGCTGTCACAGGCAGAGGTGTGTACTGCTCTCCCAGCTCTGTGCTCCTGCCCTTTTCAGGCTAGGGCCGGAACACTCATTACCGTTTCTTCAATTCAAACACAAAGTTTCTCCTTTCAATAGTACCCTCCTGAGCAGTATTTTATTTCTAGAAATGTGGGGTTTTTCCTTACGTGGCTGAGGTAATGATGGTGCAATTTTTGGTGTGACTTGCAGAAACTTGGATACCATGAAAGCCGTTGGCAAGGTACGGGAGGGTTCTCCTCATGTTGGTCCAGTGCAGGTAGAGAGGGCAGAGCATACTTTGTCAGGGAGGAGGATCTTGCCGTGCAGGTTATGGTGAATCAAATGCTTGTGTTTTGTTTTAGTTTAACTGTACTCTATGCAAGGCTTTTACAAATTAAGTCCCAGTGGCATGCATGAACTGCTTTCAAACTGCAGGTGATACTTATGTCATGCTCTGGCCCAGATTTCTCTTCCCTTCCTCTTCCCATTGTTACAGTTTCAGAAAACAAAATCACATTCTTTGTTCATCTCTGTTTCTTTTTGCTGTCTCTCCTCTGCAGCTTTTTAATTCTTTGGCTCATTTTACAGGGGACAGTTGAGCTCTTAGGGATGGTGAGTTGTAGCAATCTTGAAAATAGGAGAAGAAACATGCTTTATACATCAGAGAGAGTGATGTATGTTAGATTTAGGGAAGGTGCAGATGGGAAACTGAGTTCTACTACTACTTCTTCTTGTAGAGCTCCATATTTCTCATGGACTCCCTTCCATAATGCTGCGAGTCTGGCCTATGATCTTGGCTAACAAAGACAAAATTAATTAATTAAAATGTGTTCCATGGGTCTGTTGTCATCATGTTCTTATAAAGTTAAGGACGCTTCTGGACATCAGCTGATTGACATTTTTTTGAGGTCTTGGGAATTTTTTGGTCTTCCATGTGGTGAAAATGGATCCAGAATTCACTTACTTGTGAACCAACTGTAAGGATAATGCCTTTCCCCTTTTCTTTTAACTTCAGCACACAGTGCATATCATGATTGTGCTCTCTGATCACATGTTGCGAAGATGTTTTTCTGTAGTTAAAAATAAATATGCAGGTTTTTATTTTGGGAACTGTTCCTTCAAAGAAGGAGCAATTCAAAAATGTCCTGAAAATACATGTTTTTCACAAATAAGTATGTTGTTTTCCTATTCATGCTTAGATGTACAGAGGGTAACAGCCCCTGCTGCTACCTCTTCTCTCTGTCCTCAGATCAGACAGCTCTGGCTTTTGTGTAAACGTTACTTTTTCCTTGAGGTGTTAATAACTTTTTTGGCTGGGAAAGCCACCTTTGATCTTATCTGTGCTCCAGAAAGTTTGCTAAGAAAAGAGGGATTATATAGGGGTTGCTTAAGCTCATTTTCTCAGATGAAAAAGGATGTCTCATCAGTGTATCTGCCTGTATCTGATATCCCTTAATTGACAGAGAGAGGGTGAATGATCTGTCTGCTTAGTGGTCTTATCTTGATTTACGCTAAGCCCCCATTGTATTATTAGGGCAACGTGAAGGAGGTGTAAATTCAATGCATGCTTATTTTAAATTTAAGGGTATAAAAGAAACTTGATGTGGGAATTGGGCCCTGCAGATTTATCATCGCTAATTGCTTATTACGTGTCATTTCCAGAGGCTGGTGTGGCTTCTTTGTGGCCTGCGCTTGAGAAGATTTATGCACGGTAGAAAGAGGCTTGTGGGTGGTGGAAAATTCCCTTTCAGCCTAAGTTAGCCATGCGTGTTCCTGGGCCGGTGCCGTGAGGAAGGTTTTAGAAGGAAGTGATCCTATTAGCGGCAAATCCTGCAGTGCTCAGGCCAGCGAGCAGAGTGCCTCCTTCCTGGAGGAGGAGTGAGCTTGGCTCACACTGATGTGTGCAACCAACTGTGGTGCTGCCTTGTATAAATCTCTACTTTTGTGTTTTTAATGCAGTTGTGTGCGGCTGAGCTGTCGTCTTCTTTCCTGCGTGTGGCAGTAGCCTGAGGTACCTCATCTTGTCGCCACCAGAGCAGCTTTGAAAAGCCTGCAGCTTGTTTTGCTATGCACTAGGAGACGTTACCCTTAGGAAATGAGTGGCATTAGGCATGCAGCTGCTGGCAACAGGCTGGCGTAAGCATAGAAATGGTGCTGTTTGGGGCTAGCTACTGTGAAATCATAATTTTCCCTTTTAATCCAGGCAGGAGTGAAAGGGAAAAAAGATGTGTGTTTGCTTTGAGTCATAAAAAAGAGGCAGGCTGATAGAAATTCCAGACTGGTAAACCCAGGCAAGGCAATGTCTGGGAGAGGAAACACTGAAAAAAGCCGTGGGCAGTTGCTTTAAAGCCCCATAAAGCTTCCCCTTTCATGATGAAGGAAAGTTGCTGCAGCTTTATGGGAGGTGTCTGAAGAACATGTGTGCTCCCCCATATGGTGTATATGCATGCCGGAGGAGCAGCTGCTGATGGGACAGCATGCACATGGCAGGCTGAAAGCGTAAAGCATGTGCTGCAGGTGTCTGTTTGAAATCACAGAAAGAAAAGAAGAAAAAAAAAATAAAGTGGAAAGGAAGCTATAAAAAATTAATTCTGAAGGTTCCACATTTGGAAATGCAGTACTCAGCCAAACTGCCAGAAATACGTTGATCGTCCTGGATAAATACAAGTAATTTCTGAGCAGTTTGTGGAACAAAAGCAAGTCTGCAAACAGGAGGGTAAACATCAGCCATGGGGCATCTGTATACACTCTGGAAAGTGACGTAATGCTGAGAACCTAGCCAAGGCTCTCAATTGTGCTTAAGAAAATGGATCTCATCTATGAAAAACATGTAGCTGTGCTGGAAGTATACAAGGAGAAGAAAAAGCTCTTGTGGAATAGCTAACTCTGTTAGTTACTACATGTTATGCACTTGCTGTGATTTAAGAAGTAGGAACATTTAGTCTTGTCAAACTTTTTTTCTTCCCTTTGACATTTTATCTGGTTTATTCGGTGTTCTTTCCCGTGTTCTGAGAGGTCTTTGTACACTACAGTATGACCTGTCATTCTTCTCTTGACGGAAGGGCTGAAGAGGCTGTAAGAAATACAAAATGTTCTCTATAATTTTGAGGTACACAATGAGAGAATTCAAGGAGTTGTCAATCACTGGTGACTTGTGGTGACTGTGAAACATCAAGATTGCCTGAGCCACTTCTTAGATGTTTGGTGTGTTGGTCAGGAATTCACTTACAGAAAAATTATTGCTGTTCCCTTCTGTATTTGGCATCTTTGTTCTAATGTTTTGGATGGCATCTAGTAAGGTTTTACAGCAAGTAAAATTTGAAATCTCCCACACTGCAAAGCTTTGCTTTGGATCCACCTATTTTACTGTAATTCTGCTTTACGCATTTCATAGAGTTAGAGTCTACTCTTTGCACTCAGTTTTCTTGGTTCCAGACTGTTCCTTTGCAATGCTGTTCTGTTTGTGCTTGTGAAAAGGCAACAAGCAAGAAGACTCAGCAAACACTCTGGAGGGAACAGGATTGCAAAGTGGACCTTTCTGCGTATGCCTCTGTCCACAAGCTTCTCTCGTCTGCCGGCATCTGTTTTCCTTTCATTATCTTTTCAGTCTCACTCTGCTGTAAAACCCCTCAGGGTATGTATTTATGATTAAAATTACAGATTTAGAAATGTGGGTGAGGATAGGGATTAGGGACAGAGCTGCAGCAAGAAAGCAAGCGGCAGCACGAGGAAGGGGCTTCCACACTCCTTTACGCAGTTCCACACCATTTGCTCCATTTTGTGTACTCTTGCTGGGCTGCTTTTAGGACCTAGTTTCACAGTATTTTGGCTAAGGTCAAGTGTAGGTGGGTTTCCCGTTGGTGTCTGGGTTGCATGCATGCCGCTTACTGTTCTCTGGCATAATCAGGACAGGTTCTTGGAGGCTAGACCTTTGTCCCATCAAGCATTACAGAACTGCATAGCAAAGATGGAGCAAAGGGGTTATTTCCTTGCTTTCTGAGGAGGGGCAGTAGCTTGTTTTACTCCCCTTGACAGTATAAACATAATTTTACTTTTCTGGAAGCCCATCAGTGATAACAACAGTGTTTTAATCAGGTTTTAACCTCAGCACACCGTTTAAAAACATCTCTGTAAGCGTAAGGTAGTGTAATAAATTTTAATTGCTTTTTTGTGGGTTTAGGGCTGACTTAATAGGTTATTGGAAATGCTTTTCTGATGGAAACCAACTTAAGTGCATTGCTTTTGTGTCCATGTAAGGGTCTGTTATATGATTGCTTGCCAGTCATAGAAAAATCACTTCATTAGATAGTGATATTTTTTATTGTAATCCTCTTAGTGATGGATTTGGGGCTTAAAATACAGCATGGTAGATTTGCTTTGTGCACTCCTCTCCTGTTCTGAAGTAGTATTGGCAGAGATTTCATACCTCTGTTACTTAATAACAGGGGCCTCTTTTCTGCAGCTTCTATTCAGGTTTAAACACTTTCCGTTGGAAGGTATTGTAACTGGACTGTAGGTGGACCAGAAGGACAATGTGAAGGCTTTCATGAAGGAGCTATAAGCTAGCAGCAGCATAACGTGGCTGTGAGAAAGCTAACACCTGATCCTGCATGCTTCCAGCTAAATATTTCCCATAGAGGCCAATAAATACGAATACGGTGACTAAGGCTGTGGAGATGCCTCACCTTGACCCCATTTCAAGTTCTCGTCAGCTGTGACTGGAGGGATCTAGCAGAGATGCAGAGAGGGGCTTCTGGTATTTGAGTGGACCAAAAAGCCCACCTCCCAGGCAGCCAGCCAGCAGAACTTTTTCTAGTCTAAGAAAGGAGAGGGGATATAATTGCTGTCTGAAACTGGATTGGGAAAAATGAAGGAGTCGGGGAAGCTCACATCCAGGGAAGGAAGGGACCCAGAAGGCAACGCAGTCACAAAGGTGAACCAGCCTGAGTTGGCCAGGAACCAGCTGAGGCTAGAAACTGGCAGGAGGTTTCCTACCTTGGTGCTTTGTGTCATCATTTTGGTGTATACAAAGGAAGCAAAATAATACTAGGTTGCTATGCCTCTGTCTGTTAAAGCAGCAGAGGCCTTGGCTTCATGTCCCAGCTCTTCCTTCAGGTCCCATCTCTTCTCTCCGACCAGTGAGCCGTGGCTGTGAGCGTAGCTGGGCAGGGCTGGTGTGTGAGTGCTGGGTGATCCAGCTGGGAGAAGGATCAGCAGAGGCAGGTGAGGCCAGTTCTCACATGGCTATGTACATCCAGCCCAGTCTTGCATGCCAAGAGATGGGCTATAGCTGTGAAGCTGTTGCCATCTCTTGCCTCCTCACCTTCTTTAATGCATGTTAATCATATCTGGAGATGATGGAAGAAATTTTGTAAGTAGTCTGGAGTGCAGAGTTAATTCTCTGACTGTTTCTTTAGTGGAAAGGTAGCAGAGCTCTCCCTGTCTGACACACTGAAGTGACTTGGTAGGAAGCAAGAGGGAAGGTAGAGTATCATGGAGTAACTTCTTCATTTAGAGTTTTTACCATCCCCAGCCCCTCTCCATTCCTAATGCAAGAGAGGTTGGGCAACACGCTGAAACCAGACTTCTGCTCCAAACCCAGATACCCCATCCCTAACTGGCCAGAATGGCTTGACTGTCAGCCTCGCACAGTGCACAGACATCCATGTGGTGTCATTGCTCAGGAGGACCTCTACAGGGCACAGCCGCTACAGGCTCTGCAGATCCTGCCCAGCAGGCATCAGCTCCTGAAAATGAATCATGAAGCTTCAATCCACCCCTTCTTCCCCGTCCCTGGAGGAGAACATAATGAGCACTTTCTGCAGAGGGAAAATGCCATCATCAGACGTGAAGAAGCCATCGCTGAGGGGGACAACATACCACGTAAGCTTTATTGGTGACTGCTGTAAACAAAAGTTTTGTTACAAGGCTGGGAATACTGAGGTTACTTGTAATATGTTTAGAGAAGGTGAAAAGTTGCTGTAGGAGATAGAGCAGGAAAAAAAATACTAATGGTTTTATTATCAGCAGGTGCCTTTAAAAGACAATTGTAATCTCTGGGATCAATCATGCAGAGTGAATTTAGCATGTAGGCTGCCAGTGCTTACGGCTAACATAGGTTACACCAAATACTGCCAGGAGCTTAATTTGATGCATTATTTTAATTTTGCTCTGACACACAAACGATGAGAGGTGGATGTGTTTGCAATAAGTGCAGCAACCTAATGCTCCAGACTGTGAGCGATACTTTTATTAGCCACCTGAAGTTTTAACCCATAGTTGAGGACGTTCTTTGTAATGTATTATTCTGAAATATTGAGTCTTCTAGGCACTTTACTTGGGCTAAAGGCAGGGAAGGATTTAGTGTAGTCTCTGCTGTACCTGAGAGAGCAGACATAGGTGAGAGTCAGGAATCTGGGGTTTCACAGGCTTACTTGAGTTGTGCTTCGTTTAACACCTGTGGGTTTTGAGGTGAGTTCTGCAAGCATGACTGGATTCTAGAGCATCTCTTCAACTTGGAGGAGCTTACAAGCAGTTTAGGGCATTTGGCTGAAGGACATAGTTTTTTTTGCAGGACATAGAGCTGATAGTGCCAGCTGCAATTAGGTTTCCTAAATCCTTCCTTTATAAACCTCCGTCTCTGATTACTTCTAAATTTGTTGACTGTTTCTAAGAGCTAAAATGGTTATGCTGTTTCTGGGAATACCCTTGAGGAAAATTACTTAGGTTGTGTTGTGCTCTGGATAGGAAAAAAAATAGTAATCTTGGAGTGCTACGCTGGTCTTTTGCAAGGGATGAAAGATTTGAAACTCAGAAAGAAAGTGAAGTCACTGTTTTTTGAAATGCGCCTTTTGCTGCTTGTGTGATAAAACCACTAGGGAAATGACAAATCTTTGAACAATTCAAGTCATGCAAACTGAGAAGAGCCCTAGACCTTGGTGGCTAAATCCTTCATAGAGGGTATGACTTGTCCCAGCCTGCTAATGGTGATGAAGGTTCTTCCCCGAGTCGCTGCTCTTCAGAGCAACAGCACTACTGTCTCAGGTGCTGGACCTACCTGGCATGAATAAAGAGACTAAACATTCCAGGGAGGTTTGGGAGAAAAGGGTAATAGGACCAAAATCCAGCAGGGTAGGAGACAGAGGGGAAGTAAGGGATTGTGCAAGAAGACTTGTACTAAGAACCTGTGAAGGATGCTGGAGCTGATGGGACTTGCTTTACTTTTTGCCTTTTTTAATTTGTTTTTGGCCTGTGTCTAGCAATTTACGTTCAGGAAGCGCTGAGTTTGCAATAGCTGGCACAAAAGGCTGGAAAACGGCAAAATAGGGGCTTCCCCCTGCCCTTCTCACCCACGCTTCTTAGCGTAGGAGTTATTCTTGGTACATCGTCACATGCTATTTTTGCGCAGAATTCATGCCTCATTTATTGTACCGGAGAGATGGGGTCTTGAAGAAGAGTAAGATTCCTGTGGTTCTGCTTCATTATTTCTTTCGGAAGGTAGAAGATGGGTGCTGAGGGAGGGGAGAGTGGCATGAAGGAAAAAAAAAAAGATAATCTTTCAATCTGCCAGCAATTGCCACAAAAGTTTTGCTTGATGCTAGTTACATCTTCTAACCCTGACTTCTCACGAGTGGTGTCCCTGGTTACCGGTTCCTCATTCTCTAACCACAAGCTTTGGGATATGACTTGCACGAGCCCTGTTTGTTTGCAGCAACAACTGAAGTAATTCAAGGCTGTAGTCTGAATATAATACTAGGTTTTAGTTGTCTCAGCTAACGCTCCAAAATTGATAGGTGTTTTTTTCCTGAGGCTTTCTGTACACCCGATCTCCACTTACAAACTAGGGTTAATACATGTTCCTTCACCTCACAGGCATTTTGGGAAAATAATTACTAGTGGGAAAACTCTACAAGAATAGAAAAGATGAGGATATTGAGTCCTGCTCTGGGAAGTGTCATATAAACATGACCTGAAGGACAAAACAAAGTGTGGCAAAGCTGCTCAGCTGTGGAGGAAGAGAGCCACTCATAGCGCATAGATGTGAGGGGACAAGTTAGGGAGCTGGGACTAGCAGGCAAGTTTCCTGAAATGCCAGTTGGTATTAATGCTGGCTGTGAGGCTATGAAATCACAGACATTGCATGTCTTGATTTAGGTAATAGCATGGGTCAGGAGTGTGCCTGTGAAACAAAGTAGAGGACTGGCCACTCCTTTGATTCTCTGATTCAGAAGCCTTGCTCCTGAGGCCTTGCTCCTGGGGCACGAGAACTGGGCTTCTCAGCTGAACATGTCCTGATGTGTCCTTCTGAAGGAAGACCACTTGAGTGTAGATGTAGCTTCATCAGTGCCCTTGGCTCTGCAGATCAGCTCTTGTTGGGCCCCATCTCCTACCAGTATGGATAAAGCCCCAGGATCTCTCTTTGTAAATTCACACTTGTGTAGACCACTCCCATACTGCAGGACTTTTGACTGTGGCTTTGCAGCCTTGACACTCAAGGTTGGTTTAGGGGAGAAAGGGATTGATATGGATTAGGTTGTACGCAGATAGGCTTGGTGGGTTTCTCAAGGGACAGTCACACTAATTTACTCTGGACAGTATATGAAGAGCATGCGCCAAAGGCACTGTACAGAAATCCATTCCTCTCAATTTCAGGAATTCTAATCTTCATTCTTAATCTGCATGATTCTGTTTTGTTATGGCACATGTATTAATGCACTGTAGAAGTCTTCATGCGCTGCACAAGTTTTTCTCATAAATGCTTAGAGCTGGAGGGTGATGCGAGTGCAAGACTGCTGCCAGTCACCAGTAGAAAATCATGGAGAATTCCCTGATGATAGGGAAAAAGGCTAACACTAGTGAATTAGGATCTAGGGAGTGGCAGGGCAAGCAGCCTCAACTCCATCCCTTGGGCAGCAAGAATTGCACTGCACATGCCTTGGGGAATCCATTTTCAGGCTCATGAAGTACCAGGTGGCCATTTGGATCAGTTAGCATAGCTTCACCACAGGAACATCAGATCTGGCCAGCCTGGGTGCCTTCTGTGCAGCAACAGCTGGCTCTGGAGACAAGGGAGCAGCAGTGCATATTGTTTGTCTTGTCCCTAAAGCATCTTTTGTTGTGGTTTTCCACAGTACTGTCATTTGAAAGCTGAGGAAATACAGACTGAGTGAAGGAATGGGGAGATGGATTAGAAGTTGGCTGAAGTGTTGGACTCAAAGGTAATATCAATGGCTCAACATCCAAGTGGAATGGTGTAGCAAACAGAGCATCCCAAGATCAATGCAAGGGGGTCAGTATTGTTCAATACATTCATTATTGGTCTTGGATGATGAGTCAGAGTGCACCTGCAGCCATTTTGTGGATGGCTTTAAATTGTGTATTGGGCACGAGAAGGCTATGCTGAATGGTAGACCAGCATTAGAAGACCTGAGAGTTGGGCCAGTGGAAACCTCATGAAGCTCAACAAGAAGCACAGTGTTCAGCAGCTGCAGTAGAACAATCCCAGGCACAGCACAGGCTGAGGACCAACTTGCTGGGGAACACACAATATATAACCTTACCTCCTCCTATCCTCAGCTGTATAAACTGTTTTTCAACTACCTAACGGGTGGCTGGCTTCTATAGAAAAGGTGGAATATTCTTGGAGCTGTGAGGATGACAGACAGTGATCACAAGTTTTGGCAAACTCTGTCTAGGTATAAGAAAAGACGTTCTTTACAGCAAGAGTGGGTCAGTGCAGGAGGAGTGCCCAAGGCAGCTGAGCAATCACCAGCCTTGGAGGTGTGTGAAACTTGGTTGTGCACATCAGTGTTCTGAAGAGAATGCCTTCATTAACTTCAAGGTTTGCCCTGTGTTGAACAGGGTTTAGAATAGATGAAAGAGATCCTTTCCAACCTACATTTTTCTCTTATTATGGTCTGGATAGGCAGTAAGCATAGTTGTCCTCAACAGAAGTTACACAGAGTATGAGGAGCCTGTGCAATGTGCCTGTTGGAGTTCCAAGAAGTGACCTATGCAGAAGGTGAAACGCTGGCCAAAAGTCATTCAAGTGCAAGTGGGCTAGAAAGGGGACATTTATGTGATCCTACCTGCTGCCAGCCTTTTTTTCTCCACCTGATTAACATTAGTCTCTCTGACCCCCTTAGCATGCAAGCAAGGCCCCTTGTAAAATTCCTTGCGTCAAAATCCCCTCCTTGCGACAGAGATGAAGCAACACTTGCTTGGCTGTACTCTTGACCTCCTTACCTTGTTTTCCACCAGCACCTTTGCACCCAGGCAATGTGATCTCCCGCTCACACGGCGTTTTCCAAGTAACTTAGACGGGGCGTGACATGCTGAGCACAACACAAACAACAATTTCACTTGTCAGGAAGTTCCTCTGGCTTGACAGCTCATGCCGTTGGCTCACTGTCGGGTTTTGAACCTAGAGTACCGCTGCTACGGACCCAGTTTGACTGGAGGACAGTACCTCTGGTACACCTGAATGGCACTGTGTGTGTGTACTGTGCCTTTCAGAGATACACAGTAAGTGCTCGACGGCTGCTATGCATTGTCTTGATTGAAGATTGACACCCACATAGCAACTGGGGTGTTCACTGTGTGGTAGAAACGCAAACCACTCTGTAAATAGCCCTTTTACAGCTGCAGAAGCCTTAAGGTATTTGTGTGAAGGTAATGAAATGTTCATGGAAAAAATCCTTGTAAGTGGGTAATGGTTAGCTTCCATCATTATTGCTTCCATCATTATTTGGCCTATTGTGGGGGGTTTTTTTGGGTCCTTTTATGGGTTGGGAGGGAGGCCAGGGTCAGACTCTGAAAACAAAGGGAGTATTTTTTGTTAATTAAGAAAAATTATGTTTGAGTTCTGAATTAAATCAGAGTACCCTTAAGCTGCCCTGCTGTGAATGCTTGTACGCAGATCTTCTGGCAGCGAGTCAAGTGTTGTCACCACTCCTGTGCCTAGTATTTGTTATTTAGGCATGTACTCTGGGATTTCTGGTGAAGACAGGGCAATATTAATGCCACTGCACAAGCCCTGAGTGAAACTTCACCCAAACATGGACAAACAACTCCAACAGAGACTTCCCAACCAGAATGAGCGCCGGGAGACTAGAAAAAAAGTTGCATTAGGGATCTGTATCCAAGACTCCTTTGTGGTTTGTACAGAGATTCAGTAATGATCTCTTCTAACTTTCTATATCACACAGCCATTAAGCGATACTCCTGAACTGACTGTTTTGACCATGGGTGCACGTTTAAGAAAGGGGAGGAGAAAGGAATCTGACCTGAAGGTACAAAGGTCCATTAATAGAGAAGTCATCACAGCCCTTAGTAAAAAGTCTTAGTTTTAATTATTTTCACCTTCCATTATCATCACAGTTAAATATTTCTTATTTATTTCTACTGTAAACTTTCTTCAAGTTCTGTCTGCTCAAACTTGGGAGGCTTCAGTTCACTACAGCTGGGAGATTAGACGTGATGTCTGTTCTCACATAGATGCCGGTGGAAGATCCTGCACCTTACCGTAACTATCATGATCTTAAAGGTCTCCCTTGCAACCTAGATGGACCAATTTCTAGCAGCAGGGTTTCTGCCTTTCCTAATATTCTCAGGTATGTCACCACTCCTGTAGCCCTCCATGGAATAAGGCTCTGTTCCTGGCATATGCTACAAGAGCACCGTCAGCTTTTCAACTTCTTTGACCTTGTATGTCAGTCTCCTGATATGCGGGCTCAAGAGAAATGGAAAAGGATAAAGGTAATAAAAAAATAAATACTGCTTTGTTGGTTTTTTTTCTCAATACCTGTTTCCAGAAATTTGCTTAAGAATCAAACCAGGCTGACTGAGGTTGGAATAAAAGAGAGAGGCATTAGGAACTCTTTTATTCTCATGCAGTGTAACTCTAAACCCCTGGCACAGTATACAGAAGGCATTTAATTTTGCAGCTGTGTAGCAGCAGTCTGTATCTATCTGTAAATCACCTGCATCTATTCACTTAACAGCACTGTTGTTTGTTCTCTTTGACCTGGCAAACGAGAGATGCAAGAATTAGGTTTCTAGACATTGAGTCTTTTTTCTTAGTGACCAGTTTGAATTTCAGTTGGAAGTGAGCCAGCTGACTGCCTAGCGAGATGTGGCACACTTTGGAACTAATTAGTCTTGAGTGTAGTTGTAAGTCATCAGTGACACCTGCCTGCATTATTCTACCTGGTTAGCTGGCATTGACCTCCATGGCACCTGAAATCTGCTGACTCTGTTGAAGGGCTGGGCTTGCTGCCCCACCTAGAAAAATAAGGAAATTGAAAGACACCATCTAAATAATGTTTATAGAGGATCTGAGCCAAGCAGTTTGGGAAAAAGAGACTGCTAGAAGAGACGTCAGTGGTATGGAGTCTGATGATTACTAATTTAATAAAACCAGAAAATAGATGTGTGTATATATGCAGGGAGAGTAAAGGGAGGCGATGTATCATGCACAGGCTGTATGTCATTGCTTGAGAGTAGGCTGGAAGAAGGGTCATTAATGTGGTTGCCTCATAAACTAACGGTCAGCTTTAGTAGTCAGCTGTGGCTATTCCATATCAGCTCTTTATAGGAACAGCCATTTAAAATACATCTCGCTGTAGCACTTGTAAGTACTGTGTGTTTCTGTAACTGAGAAATTACAACACTTTTTCTTGTGTGGTTGCATGAGTGGAAGAATGAGCTTTATACCTGACCTTCACGCACATTTGAAAGCTGTGTCTGGCTCTGCACAACCCCTATAGCTATTCAGAGTAAATTTCACTGGAAACCTTAATTGCTTTAAGAGATCTTGTTCTAAATATCTTGATGGATGAGATTCTTAATGTGTTTTTACTCATTCTAATCACTGGTGCATTCATTAAAAAATGCTTTGAATCAAAGTGGCAACAAACTCCCTACCCCTACTTTTGTGTTCTTTCAGTTTCTAAAAGGTTTGCCTGTGTACTAGCAAACACATTGCAACTAGAATTAATCACAGAAGTGTGTTTTTCCTTCTCGTCTTGCTCAAGTCATCGCCCTTCTCAAATCATTAGTTTTAACTGGGGAGATGGTAATTATTACAGTAGCATTCGCTTTCCAGTGCCCCTCTTCAGCTCCCAGACAGAGTGATTCACAAAATATTCATCCGTTTGTTTATGGCAGAACTGATATACCTACATTTTGCTTGTTCAGTTCTTTTAATACACAGAATTGCTTCCCAGTTTTGTATTAAAGGGACCAATCTAATCCTTCAAAGTTTTACTATTGCCTTCCTTAAAATCTGGATCAGTCTTAAATCTGATCAGTTTTTGGCTTGACAAGACCCAATGAATCTGGACAGAGAGGGTGAATAAAGCAGCGTAAAGAATTATCTCGGTTGCATCTGAGCCAACCTGTACAACCTGTACATCTTTGGCTGCCAACTCCCTAAAGTGATTTTGTTTTTCTTCAGTAATTAATGCATGAATCCAGTGGAAGTAGGTTAAAAAAAAAAAAAAAAATCAACAAAGCAAGCATTTTACCTTTCCCTCCTCTTTGTCCGTTCTTCCATCTTTCTGGTCCTGCAGCTGAATTCAGTACTTTTTGCTCAAAATGCTCTCCACTCAGAATCTCGCTCATTTCTTCAGAGCAAAAAGTCAGTGGAGAAAACATCCCAGTCCTTAGAGCCTGTTGTGGTTCATCCCCCCCCATGGCACTGCTGCCATGGAAGTTTAAACCTGCTTGCTGTCTTCAGCCTCTCCTCCCCCAGCAACTGCAGCATCCTACCTCTTGCCTTCTCTTACTGTGCCTCGCTCTTCCCCTCAGCTTCTCATCAGCCCACATGGAAAATGTCACCACACAACATAGAGCTGACCTTCTTGCCTCCCTGCCCCTTCACCTTTGAATGCTGTCAATGTGCTACCCAGAGCCACTGACTTTTATTTTCCTCTAATTCTACTTTAGGTCCCTTCGAATCTGTCACTATGTTTTGCTGTTACATCCTGTCACCTCTGGAAGTTTCATGACTGTTGCCTCCTGATTCTACTTTCTTTCAGGTCCTAATCCCTTGCATCCTGGGGACAGAAGGATGCTGCCCCTCTGAGTTGTTCTTGGCTTTCCTTTCTAGTGCCCCTCTGGGGGATGCCAGCCCCAAGCATAGCTTCAGTGATTATTTTCTTTCTCCCCACAGCTAAAATAAGTCATGATGTGTTCTTCTAACATCCCTTGGTGGGTACCTAGCCATGGCCAAAAGGCTCAATCTTCTCACACTTGATCACAACCATCCATATAACTGTACTTGTTGTTACTCAGACCTGTGTTCCTTGTTTCCTGTGGTTTAGCCCTAATGTTCAGGCTTTGTCTAAATATTTCTATTCCCACCTGCACTGTGTTTTCCAGATGAGATCTCCTGTCTGTTCACATTCCTTTATTATTTTCCCAGTCTCAGCCATGCTGTTCCCATATGACTGAAACAGCTACTCTGGCTCTGGACATCTTTCTGATGGTGTCCATTTACTAATGTGATGTTCAAGCTTCTTGCTCTTCCTGCTTCTTACTTTCTTACTCCTCCTTCAGCTCTTCTTACTGCCTCACCTCTTCTGTGTAAGCATAAACCTGTTTCCTCCGTAGCTTTGGTCAGCCCTGCTTGCCTGGCTTTTTGGTTTCTGAGGTAATGGACATTCCCTTGGTGAAGACCGTTTCTCCAGAGGGAAGGTGGCTTCTGTACTGTTACCCTCCCCAGTTCCCAGTGATGGAGGTGGGTGGTCCTGCCTGGGTCCTGATGGCTGAGCCATGGGGAAATGTGTGCAACCACACCTCCTGGCTGGGGGACACCTTCATCCTTGCTGACACCCTGCCACATAACCTCACTCTTCTTTGCTTGGTATCCTCCACCTCCTCCACTCCAGGAGAATCCTGGTACGTGGATTTTCACTCCTGGGGCAGCAAACATCCAGTTTGCCTTCTCAGCTGAGATGCTTGGAGCCAGTTCTCCCTCCAAAATCCCTCAGTGACCATCCAGTGATCTTTCCTGAGCACATTTTCCTGAAAATGTGTACTCTGGCCCACTGAGCAGAGAAACTGAAGGCTGTGACTCAGAAACAGAGATGCCGTGATTTGGACACGCTGATGAAATCCATCCCCTCAGCCTCACCCCACAGAACAGGACAGCCGACCTTTCCGCTGAAGCAGTCTGCTCTGCTATGGCAACTGAAAATCAGCATTTAATCAGAATATGAAAAACCACTGCACTCTTTTTCCAATACTTTCCTCTGCCAAAAATGAAAAACCAAACTCCAACAAAAACAACAACAAAAAAACAAAAACTCCAGAAAATCCCCCAAACACTAAAATGGACAAACACTAATTGTTCAGGAGGTGGAAACTTGCCTTGTCCTGTCTGTCTGCACTTGCAAAGAACAGCAGACTTATTATTTTGCTATGTTCTCTCCAAATTTTATCTTCCTACCTGCCTATGTGTTTTGTAGGCTGCAAGATACTTAGGGCCAGGGATGTCATTGGGAGGTTTCTTATGCCTGAGCTGATGACAGGTATGAGGTTGATGGGTGCTCTGCGAGGGGCCCATGCTAAACACTTTACTAGGAATTGCTTCGTAATTGGAATTGGATTGCTGCAGCATGGACACCCGGAATATTCCTGGAGTGGAATCATGAAGACAGCCATCAGTAGTTTCCAGGGGCAACAAGGCATTGAACTGCTCTCCACCTGTAGGAACATCATATCTTTTCTGCCTTAACAGTGTCAGCTCTTCATAACACTCTTCCCATATGACCCACATTTAATTTTGTAAGCATAGTCTGGGAGTTTTATGAAAATGTGTCATCAGCTGACTCACAGTCAAGAAGCGATCAAAACAGGACAAGAAGGTTTCTTGCAGGCAAAACAGTGTCTCCTGCATGTGTCTAGCTGACGTTACTCGTTTTTTCTCATGCTGGATTGCAACCAACTAAGAATTTAAAAGTGGGGAAAGAAATTCGTGCGTGAGGTCCAGCTTTGCCTTTGGTGAATTCGATGCAGCATTCCCAAAGCAAAAGCCCTCATGCTGCTATTAATGAGGGTGGTACCTAGGCCTCAGCACACAAACTGTAGGGAGTTGTGACCCAGCACAGTAAGGATGCTCGAGCAAAACACTGGGATGTCCTTCTCCAGGCTTCTAGAAAGTCTGTTCAAGAGCACGGTCTCGGAGAAGACTTGCTGGTGTGTGCAGTGTCAGACGTGTTGTAGAACTATAGGGGAATAGCTCTGAAATGGGGCAAAGTGCTACATTTTGGTGCATCCTTTTTCACCTAGTAATAGTACTTGGAAAACAAGGTGTCTCTTAGTGAAAAAAAAAACGCGAAAAAAGAGATGTAAGATTATGTGTACAAAAAAGTCAAGTATGATAAGAGTGAAACAGAACATATGGGAAGGTAACAATGTCCTAGCAGGGCTGGCAGAGAGTGTACCTAGAGAAATGCTGATCCCTATCCATATTTCCAAGGCAGCTCATCTCCCTAAAAATTCTTTGTGGGGCGCTGCAGAAACAGCAGAGGCCCACGGATGCCAATAGATGTCTGTGGTACCCGTGGAGAAGCCACCTTATGTGCGCACTCTCCCATCGGACAACCACCCATATGGGATGCATCTGGGATGCCACCAACTGCAACGTGCCATCTTGCTTTTTAAAATGAGCTGAAGACCAGATACCAGAAGGGGTGATGGGTGTCATCTCACTGAACTTCAGGACCCTGCGGTGACATGAGCCTGAGTGACACACCACTTTCAAATCCATGTGGGGTAAAGGCTTAGACCATTGGCTTTCAGTCTGATCTAGGTGCTGCTGCCCTTAAGCATGTGCAGGAGTCCAGAAGAGAGCGAGTCAGGCTTTATTACACCACAGTTCAAAGAAGAATTGCAACACAGGTGTAACGTTATCTATTTTCACCAAGGATTTTCTTGCAGAGGCCCGTCCTGCTCGGTGGACAAACTGGCCCTGGGCACCCAGAGGTGGATGGAGATCAGCACTCAACAAGAGGACGTCCTACTCCAACCCTGTGCCTGCCAAAAGCCCTGACGGCTCCAGCAACAGAGAGAGAAACAGAGGTCTTGCTGTTTCTTCAGGCATGCAAACCAGCACAATGGAAAATATTTGTGATGTTCTGAAAATCCAGGCTGATGCTTACTGAATGTGACTGAAAAATTCCCTGACTCTGTGCTAGGAATTAGCAAAGCAACTGACACGGAAAGAGACTTCCTTCAGACGAGGCTGTGTCCACAGCCACGTGTGCTGGGGTGGCAGCCACTCCCCAGCACACCGGGTGCCGCTGCTGGCGTCACCCTCCCTGCAACCTTCCGATTGGGAAAGAAGTGCTATCACGAAAATTCACAACTGGCCTGTGCTGACCGAGGAGAGAAGATCAGATGCAACATAGAGAATTACAAGAGTAAATATTTACTCATGTGCATGAGGTGTCCCAGCCAAACCGGGGCACCCTGAATGTGGTTTCACACAGGCTTCTTACACCTTTAAAGCATTCACATACAACACGATTTGACTAATCACTAATACTCACGCTACCAATTACTAATCATAGTAAGACTTCACAAAGCAGCTGTATTTTTGCAGCATGCTCGTCTGCTTGCTGCAGGCATCCCTGAAGTCCATCTGGACTGCAGTTACTTATCTAGGAGGCCAGGTGATGCTAGGAGGGTTTCAAAGATACACAGGAAGCTGGTGGTACCTTGGTTGTCCCAGGGTATCCTTTATCCTTCACGGTCAGCTCTAAATTTCTGAGAAGCAAAGTCCTTATTTCCAGGCCTGGACTGTCCTTCAGTTTATTTTACTGAAGCATGACCACCGCCAAAGTCTCCGGTAAAGTGCTGCTAGCATATTACATTACAGTGTATAATGTAAACTAAGATATATAGGTATATATGTAAACGAAGTTAATATGCTTTCATACTCTGAAGATTGATTGATTTTATAGTTAGAGAAGGAGATTTTCTTAACAGTGCTTATCTCTGACTGAGGCGCTGCTTGCTCTGCACAGCAGATATCAGAAGGGGATCCATTAGTACTCTTTAATTGGCACCTTTTGCATCATAGGATGTGTTAATGACTTGTTGGACAATTATTAAGCTGTTTAATCTTCCAGTCAGCCCATGCAGGATGTAGTTAAGAATAGTATCTTTTGTACATGATACACATGTCACGTTGAAAGGACAATATCTGTCTCCCTGGCTGGGATGTTGCAAGGAAGCATGAGAACCTCCAGAAACAGTTTTAGTTCCTGGGATTCACAGCAGATGGATTAACATATTAAATGTCTTCTGAGGAAAAAAGTAATTTTCATTGTGTTTACATCAGTAGATTTTATCCAGCACCTTTTTCATCACTGGTACTACGCTGCAATTTTCTTATAAAAATGATACTTCTAAAAAAAGGGTTTTTTTTTTAAAAAAATAAATTGTATTTCTGCTTTTTCAGCTGGGGCAAATTAATTAAACTGACAAAGACTTTAGTAGTAATAATCCTGTGTTGACCTTTTCTTTTGAAAGCTGGAAAGCCTATAATAAATGAGGCAGTGATTAGGGAAGGAGAAAAGCGGTTGAGAAAATGTGCACGTATTTATGAACCACTCCAGAGCTGTAGCCCTGAATTTTAAAGAAAAGCACATGAGGGAATGTGTAATTCCACTACTGCAGCAAGTTATGACTCATACAAAGTAAAAGGTATGGGGGACCACACAGTGACCAGTGAGAACATCATTGTTTGGATGCCCGTTAACTGAGTAGCTGCTTTCCTGTGCTTTGAAAAAGGCATGCATCCTGTAGAGAAGATAGCATGTGATTAATTAAAATTGCATCAGGTTAATGCGTGAAGGAGACAAGTTAAATAAGCATGCACAGCCCTAATTATGCTGCATCCTAATTTTTGTGTCTTTGACTTTACAACTTCAGTAACATTTCAGTCTGGTACAAGTGTGTCTGTGCACTGATTATATCCTATCATTCTTTTATAATGAACATACTCCAAAACACAGATTTCCTCCACAAGATCATCAAAACAAACCAGTTTAACACTTCAAAATAACTCGGAATGGAAACGTGTGAGAGGAATTAAAATGTGCTCCAAGTATGTAAACGCTGCCATTTCGAAGGTGCTCCATCTCCTCTTTTCCCCTCCAAACTTCCAAGTAAAATTCTATCCTGGGGGAAACCCTGGGAAAGCCGGGCCTCAGGATAAAGTTGAAAATTAGGCTACAAATTTCAAGGAAAGCTAATGTCGACTTTGAAGTGTGTAACAGTGACGCAGCAGAGACCGCACCTGTAATTCTCCCCTTGCAAAGCGGATGGACTTGTGCAGCTCCACATTGTTTGAGAGAGCAGGGTGAAGCCATTCCTAAGCAGAAGCATACTATTAACAGGGAAAATAGTATTGCTAACAGGGGGTACCTCTAACAACCTGCCACACNGTAAAGAATGTCTTTCTGCTATCTAATCTAAATCTCCCCTCTTCCAATTTAAAACCATTACCCCTCATCCTATCACTACACTTCCTGACAAAGAGTCCCTCTCCAGCTCTCCTGTAGGCTCCCTTCAGATACTGGAAGGCTGCTATAAGGTCTCCCCAGAGCCTTCTCTTCTAGTTTTAATCCTAGGCAGTAGCTACAGCTTTTCTTCTAATAAAAATTATAAATCAGCTTTGGTGTTTTAGTCGGCTTTCAGATGCTTTCTGAAAAATCCATTCTGCTTTGTGGCTATTGCAACCAGTTGCTCATAGTTTGTCCAACAAGAAGCCATAAGCCACACGACGATGTCACGGGGCACCTGTTCCACTGGAACTTCTTGGCAGGAGTCTCTCATGTCACGTTCGCTGACCTTGGGTGAATAACCTGGGCATAGTACCAGTAATTTCAGTCAGAAGCATGAGCTGCTTAAGCATAGATTGTTAATAATTTTACTTTTAGTTTCTCTCCCTCTGTTTCTTGCTGCTTCTTAGGATATAATTCTTTCCCGCAAAGTATTAGCACTCAGACTCAGGGAATTCTTATCTGTGTTGCAGAAGGGAACTCCACAAAAGTGGCTTTGTTGCTCAGGTAGGGAAACAGCTGATACAAGTGCAGGGTAACACCATGGCCAGACATACAAACAAACCATGTTCCAGAGCAAGAGAAGCAAAAGAATGTGGCACCCAAAATAGGGGGAAAAGCGATGTGGGGGTGCTCAGGCACGGGTGGCAAGCAATTCTGTACACGGGAGGAAGGCAAAAGATGGCACACTGAGTCAGTTTGAACAGCAGCGAGGTAATTTTGTTCCCTTGCAAACAGATGAAAAAATAGTGGCTGCATGCAGAGAGGCTACTGATTGCCTTGCTAAATAAAGTAGTAGCCTCCCTTTGCAGCTGGTTTTGCTAGAAGCACCCGCTGAGCGTTGATGAGGAGAGGACCACAGCCATCCCAGTACACCAGCACGGCACCAGCAGCAGATGGAGGGGCTGACTGGCCGTATTCAATACTGCTGCCTGCGCCAGAGCCCACTGAGCTGCTCATCAGTAGGGAAGCGAGGACCGTCACACAGCAATCCCAAGACACGTGGGGAAAAGTGGCGTGACAGGATGGACTCGCCTGCTCCCTCCTCCTGCAGGGAAGCAAGGAGAGCAGCTGGGGACGTCCCAGCTGAAGAGCCAGGGGAGTGGAACAGGAGCAATCTGGCTCCTTGTCAGGCCCCAGGAACGAGGCAATAACGTGGCTCAAGTGGCAAGTCTACAGTTTCATGGACCATCCAAGATTCCATGGTTTTTCTTCGGTATGGCACAACAGAACTAGCTGCACCACTTCTCTCCTCCCTGCTAGGGATCATATTCCCAGCTAACTGAGAAAACGGTAATGGGATTCAATCCCATTGTAATTCCAAGTGAAAATGTCGAGAAAGGGAATAATGAAATAGTGATAGGATGACAAGGCCAATTTCTGGTAGAAAGCTTGAGCCAAGGAGGGTGGTGCAACTGTCAGACCAGTGAGCACAGCTCAAAGAACCATTATTAGAAACATTAAAAGTGCAAAACGGGTAATTCGTGGAACAACTTAAAGCACAGACTGTTTTGCAAGGCAACTATACTTCTACACCCATCTTCCACCTGCTGCTTATTGATTTAGTGACGCCAGATAAGGCGCGTGTCACAGAGCTGTTGGCGGGGCCAGGATGCTGTCATTACCTCGGTAGTCCAGGGGTCTCCTTTTTCCTTCCTGGACAACTTTGAGGTTCTGAGAAACAAAGTCCTTACCTTCAGGGTGGGGGCTGTCCCGCTCTTCTTTGCCATGAGCTGGGGTCCTTTGGTCAAGCTTATTTCACTAGGAATAGTGATGCTTACTCAAGCGTGACTGCGCAGAATATGATGTAAACTATATATGTAAAGAAAGTTGATAGAATTTCATACCGTTAAGAAAGTCGACACAACTTCATACTACGAAGACTAACTTGCACGATAGTTAAGGAATGAGGTTTTCCTAACACAGGTGAAGAGGTGTCATTTGGGGGCTTCAGGCCTAGCAGGAGAGAGGCAAAACCCAGAACACCCTCCGCCGTCCAGCTGCAACCCCAAGAAGCAGCTGGACGTGGGTATCTCCTGGTTCGACTGCTAAACTC
>VZRU01016755.1:9504-34447 GCA_013398155.1 Pedionomus torquatus | reverse complement strand
TAAGTCTATTCAGACAAACTCTTCACTAAGAATTTTCTGAAACTCAAAGTTACCTGTCCCTGTGCAACCTGGGGGAAGGCATCACTTTACAAATCTCTTGGAAAAGATGGTAGTGGCATTATTTATGGCAGAGAAGTGCCTTGGGAGAGCGGGCTGGGGAAGGAGATGCATCCCAGAGTGGAGGGGCCTGGAAAGGCAGGACCCCGGGTGGGCGGCCTTTGCTGCACCCTCCAGCAAATGTGGGTGACGCTGGGGGCTCATCAAATCCCTCCAACAGAGAAGAGACAGGGAGGGGAAGGAAAACTCAGCCATCCTGGTTATACTCTCCTTCTCTGTATTTCCGTATCAGTCATATTTGTATATATTCCAGTTATATTCCCCTTGAGGCCATGAACTTAGATCCTAAACCCCTTGACATTCATAATCCTTAATTTCTCTTGTTTCAAGGGGAAACATAATTAAGCCTTGTGCAGAACCCAAGAACAGAAAAGAGCTATTAAGTAGGTCACTTCTTTGCCATTGCAAAGCTGTTGTACGTTTAATGGAATTTAGCCTGGTTTGGTTTAATTCAAGCCAGAAGGATCAGCTTTTTCCCTTCTACTGGGAATTAATTTATAATTAAAAGCAATGAACAACCCTGTCAGTTTATTTCACCGAGGTCTCTTCTTGCAGAATCGGTATAAAGAAGAGCGAAAGTCTTATTTCATACGAATCGGTGAGGTTTTCTGCATTTACTCCTCTTCTGATTAACAGCAAGGGTTTATATTGAAATTATAGTCCAGAACTGTGTTGTAAATTAGCTCCATCTTAGGAAGGACATATTGTATTTAACCATTTTCCACTACATTAGCAAGTTTCTTGATGGAAGTCTAGCTTGGCAGCGTCAAGGTTAGTGGCTCATTTGCTCAAAGGCATAAATATGTGTCACTCCCATGAGAATAATACCATTATCGCATGCTTTCCAAGCAGGCATCACTATCAGTGTTGAAAATAGCGTTAGCAGAAATTTAGGCTCTAAAATTCTTTGGATAAGCCCCCAGTACATTTAAATTGTTAGGGAAAAAAAAAAAAAAAACAACCAAAAAAACCAACAGAAATTTAAAAATTAAAAAAATAATTAAATAAATTTAGATGGGTGAAAGTTAATAATCATTGGAAGCTAAGCATTTGTGCACTTCTATTCTTTCTTACAGCAGTCAGAGGCACCAGGAACCTACGCTAAGGAATGAGCAGCACAGCTTTGAGAGACAATTTTCTGTGCAGTGGAGGCAAAGCATTGCTTTGTCAAAGGGTAGGAGATGAGGACAGTCGGTAACTTAATGGGTCTGATAGACTTTAGAAGCACTTTTAGATACAGCGTACTATGACTCTCTTATTTTAACGTCTCTGCAGCACGTTTAGCCAAATCCCAGCTGTTCCTGCCCAAGATGCCACCCAGAGCTCCATCAGCCTGTGCGTCCCTTGGACAGTAGCCCCTTTGGAAACAGCAGGCGCGGAGGGAGGCCACTCTCATCACGATGAAGTTTGAATGAGATGCAGAACAGAGGCTGGCATCAGGTGACGTCTTTTTTTAAGCATGGTGTGTCACCCCCTTTACCAGCAACCTCTGTATTCAGCCCAAATTCTGATTTGCCTTCTCCAGCTACGAGAGCAGTTCAGTTAAAGTCCTGCTACCCTTTTGTGAAACCCTTCAGAATGCTGTTACTGAGTTACCCAGGGACATGAAACATTCCGAGTTAAGCTGTCTGTCCTGGTCGCTATCGTGCCTTCTCTCATCCCTGTACTTTAGATGACTGACTGCCTGAAAAAGGGGCGTAGGGTGACTGGGGTGAGGACCGTGGTGCTGGGCTATGAAGAAAAATCGGTCCATAAGGTAAAATATGAATAAACTAACCAATCTTAAAGAGTTCAGAAAATACAGACAGGTGACATCCAGCACGTCAGATGTGAACATCTGAAACTTGGCGTGAAGAGGGTATACTGGAACTGGGTAGAAATCTAAAGATCGAGGCTCAAACCATATTCAAGCCAGGCATTTAATACGTCAAACAATGCGGCAATTCGTTTTCCTTGGTCACAGGCCTGCGCTGAACGTACCATTCCTGCCCTTCAAATTTTGGCCGGTGCGTTCTATTGTGAACTTCTGAAAGTCTGATTTGATGATAAAACAAAAAATAAATAAAAAAAGGCCTAGCGAGTTGGCAATGATTCGTTTCTTTTTCTGATCAATCAGGACTGCTGGAAGTGAGAAATGAATGCAGATCTGCATTAGCTACAACAAGCTTGTGGCTGCTGATTGACCATGCACACACATACAAACTCCGCAGCACTGAACTTGCCATTACCTACTTCACCACCGGTGTAGAAGTCAGAGTTTGTCGGGTGAACGACAGCATCACTGTCGATCGTGGCAATGTCAGCCTGTACAACTTGCAACTACAACAGGTAAACAGATGTATATCAACCACGTTGGACGGAGACCCAGCACAGGCTCTACATTTACACATGTACCAACGTCCATATTTTCCTACCTTTACATCTCCAAACCTGGCGCCAAAGGAGTATGCTGAGGTGTGTGTGCAGGTGTGTGTAGAGAGGGGGTGTAGGGAACAGGAGGAGGAATCTTGAGCACGACACGATCAAATAAATGTTAAAATGACAAGTCAGAGCAATCACACGAGATCATTTCCACAGCTTTAAAAATCAGCTAATACCCCATTTCACTTTGCAGAAATCCTAGATCAACCAAGTTCCCCACAGAGCATGTAACTAAAATATGGAATCTGTTTTAAAAAAAAAAGAAATTCAGGATCATCAAGCCAAACAAAATAACTAGTTTCTCCATTTTGTCAGCGTCAATAAGCTGACAGGCACTAATCTTCAGACATATAGGGGTTCGTCATTTCGTGTCTAAAAATGACAGTCTCATTCATATGGAGGAAACCATGTATTTGCACACAGGGTTCTACTGAATTTGTTTTAAAAACCATAAATTATCTTTTCTTATATTTTCAAGGTAAGGCATATTTTCATATTATGCGCTGGAATGGCTGAGACACTTGTAAAATGAGACGTATTTCTGGGAAAGGCTGATTTAAAAACTAGCCTTTTAAAATCTTTTTCTTGTTAAATCACTTGTGTACATTCCCATAGGAAAGTAGAGAATTATGGGTTGTATTCCATTAAGGAAATTTAGAAAAAGGCAGCAGCAGGGATAACCAACAATGACGAGAATGCAGTACATCATGCATCAGTTAATTTCTCTTTTACTTTTGCTGAAGAATAGATTTCTGTTGGAGAAGGATTTCTTTAATTTTGTGGGTTTTTTTTTCAATCTGGGGCAAGATACAAGCTTTAAAAGCAAAGCACCATCTATGACAGGCTCTACAAGTTCATTGTATGTATAACATCAGTATTTGTTTTCAGCTGAATGTGAAAGTGACGGGGAGTAATTGAAGCATAATGGAAACAAATTATTTGACTGAATTAAATATGAAATCAAGGTAGGAAAGACTGGGGCGTAGTTAATCATTTAATCATTCCTCTGAGCATCAGAAAAAGCCCCATGAGATTGCGGTTAGAATGGAGAAACTGCTTATTTTGAAAACAACCTGACAAAAAGGTATTTTAGTCCTCAAAGTATCCAAATAAGAAACCCCCCAAAATAGCTAACAGTCACATATGATCATTATGGAAAAGAATTTAAATGATTTGTTTCAACTGAAATCAACGTGTAAACTAGCAATGGCTACAAGTGTTCAGATTTGGTGGAGAAAAAAAAAAAAACAAACAAAAAAAGACTTTTGAATACAGTTCTTCAACAAAACAGAAACTGCAAAATTTGAATTTCTGCTTTTATTAAATGTATTAAAGCCCTAGAGTAAATTCTGGGTTCCATAATTTCCATGTGACCGTTAGTTGTGTCAACCCATGCCCCATTTACCTAGGTCATCTTTAAGGTCAATGTCAGCATTGGTAGGATTGATAATGGCCTCCACCTCGAAGCCGGCTAAATTACTGATTTCACTGTGAATAAGGTTCAGCTGAAAAGAAAAGCATGAGGTGGGAAATAACAGGACAGCTGGGAAATCACAGAGAAGCTGCAGAAAAGTGAGCTTTGCAACACAGATGGAGATAGCATCACTGCAAACAAATATGCAAAATAAAAGGCAGGTCATAAAGGAGGCTTATTATCTAAAAAAAGTAACTTCAAACACAAGACTCAAACATTTTTCACACTGGGAGGGCGCGAATGTACCTAGAAGCTCTTTTTTGGCTTTATACTTGTCACTATTTGGGATTCTTATTTGGGCGTTATAAGAGGTTATTTGTTTCTCTTCAAAGTAGAGATAAGGGATATCCTAATAATTTCTTAAGCCTCTATTACTTGCCGTTACTGTCCAGCACTGAAACTGGCTAAAAGATGCTACTTTTCCTGCTTCAAGCTGGCAAACACAAGCATATCTTAAAGAAAGCACATGCTGGTCTCCAGTGGTTCCTCTGTCCTGACAAGGGGACGCGTTTCTTTCTCTTTCCTTATTTGTGGTCATGACATTCTGTCTTGCAGACACTTCGGTTTCCACCTGCACGGTTCTGTTGCCCTCATGAACGGCTGCTGAAGCGCTGTAAGCAAGCACTACTTTGTGCTATTCCTTCTAGTTTTTATTTTACCTGCTTTATTTCCTTCTGGCATTTATGAAAATAGAGATTTTTCACTCCATCCACTACCTCCCATTAAACTCCTCTCGTTAACGTACCAATCTATTTAAAGGATGCTTCTCAATTGCTGCCTGACTCATTGCAACATCAGGAAGATTTCTTGTGGGCACACAAAAAGGTAGAAGAAGTTACCACAGACATCTAGAGATTAACCTCACATCCGCACTGTGATGGGGAAATACATTATCTACATCATAAATTCTGCTTACATCTAACCCACACATTTAAAACGATCGTTTAAGCAGCTGATTAGGCAATATGGAAAGCAGCTATAAAAGAGAAAGTTCTCATTCATTTATGCAAGTCCTGCAGTTAAGCCAAAACCCGCTGGGTTACACCCAGGAAGCATAACGTATACATTCAGGCATGGCAATTAATCTCATCAATAACTGGATTTTTTCCCTTGGTTTGTAATCCGCATTCTATAAATTTAACTCTTCGAATCTTCCCTGTGTGTACATGACTATTAATAGGGAATATTAGCCAATCCACATAACCGATGAATGGGTCATTTAAGGAGGCCAACATCCATATATTTAAGTTTTATGAAAAAATTATTTCCATGTCATCCATGTGATGATATGAATTGACCTTCTTTCTCTTTTTAAAAGCCTGTGATTTCATAAAATTTCCATAATTTGCTTGAGTAAACTACGTTCCCTCAAAATAGGGTGCCTCTGCCTAAAAAGGAGTGTAATTCAGTCTTGTTTTAAGTACAGGTCTGTTCAGGAATTTGCAATAAAATCTAAGAACGCTTCCTTTCCAAATAGCTTAGAATCTTTTAATACTTCACACTTGGCAAGTTATTCATACTTGAGTTTGAGTCTTGAGTTTGACTACAAGCAACCGCTGTTTAAAAAAAAAAAAAAAAAAAAAAGTCAAATCAAATCCAACTGAAATGTTAAAGAAACCGTATGAATTTTGAAATAAAAACCAACAACAACAAAACACATGCACACACCAAAAGACTGTTTTGTGGACATTTTAGTGTGTTCCTAAACATGTTTTGTTCATTTTATGGGTGACTCTGATCCCTCATTCCGGGTTCTACAACTTTTTGCCCCACATCTATTGGCTGCAGATCATGTTGGTTGCAGACCTTTAATCTCACTCTGCGCCTACTCACAGATAGGAATTAAATAGCAATTAGCTGGTAATTAAAGTTTCAGGTTAACAGCAACAACAAAGTGCTCTAGAAGCAGCCCATCACTGATAGCATGTGTTGGCAGTTAAGTATTATTTTGCTAAATTTTGCCTTTTCTGTTCAAAGAGCTGTTAGTGATCCAACTGCCAAAACCAATTAAAACAACAAAATCAGAAATTTTCCCATAGAATTAAAGCCTCCCATGAGTGACAGCTCTCTTTTACTACCCAATAGTACCAAGTATGTATTAGACAAGAGTGATCCCCTCAAGTGCCACTTTAGAAATCCAAAAACAGGCACAACTGGCAAATACACGTGCCACAGAGAATGGACATAACGTTAGGTAACATTTAAATTGAATAATTTGGGTAAAATGCAGATGGCATGTAGCCCATCCATGAGTAATTTCTGAGCCAAGCCTTGTGTTTCTTATTTCAGTCAAAATTACCTTTAAAGTCCTGGAACTTTTTTCGGTATGAATTTCATACAGAAAATGGAAGATGCTTGTTGGATGCAACAAGCTGAGGCCTTTCTGAAAGTCCAAACCTCAACACTTAGGCTTGAGGTCTTGCAACTCCCTAATTGTCTCAGGAAAACTAATTAGTTAACGTGCAGAGTACTGCATTTCCATTGGGATGTCACTTGTAGGATGGGCAATCGTTTACATATTAACTCCATTTAAATACTTAGTGTAGCACTAATACACTTCTAAAGGCACAACTGAAGGGTTCTTTGCCACTTCCTGATCTCTAAGAATTTCCAGCTGAACGTCAGCAGTTACCTACAGATTTAACACAGTGACAGAGCTTTTATAAAACTGAACAAAACCCAGGATTGCAACATTCTCATTTGCGTTTTCACGATATTATAAGGCTGAAGAGCCATTCTTCCAAATAAAACCCTTCCCTTTCCCTTCCACAAGCACAGAGCCAAGGAAAAGATTTTTTTTCCCATTAAACACTTCTGAGTGCCATGATATTAAGAACAGGATTATGGTCTTCCTTCTCTGCATCTAGTGAATTATTTCCTGATCTGGCAGGTAACCGTTTTGCAGACCAAAGAGACACACTTTAAAGGTGTTCATGGATGTCACAGGAGGTTTGAAAGATACCGGTAGTTTGGGTTTTTTGCTTTCGAGTTTCTGTGTTCGCACTGTAGTTTATTAAGAACACACAGAGCATCAAAATATACTGAAAATTTGGATGTACAAACTCAAGAAAAATCAAATAATGGTGATTAATATGAATATTTTTGCTTTTCACATGGAAAAGCTCAACATATTTTAACACATTAAGCTTTCCTACCATCCATGTGAAGAATGTATTTCCATTGTGCCGATGGGGAAGGCAACAGAGAAGTAAGAGATGATTTACAATACCTCTGAAGCAGCCAAGCCCAGAAGGTAGGACTTCTGGTTCCTGGGCCTCCAGTTCAACCACCTAAACCCACTGCCCTCCCTGCCCAAGAGAACGGCAGCTTTTTTCCTTCCCTAAAAATGCGGTTTAAGGAACGTGAGGCTACGCTGAACAGAACAAGGGGCTCCTCCAAAGAGGCAAACACCTCCTGCCCTGGCCAGCTTTGAAAACAGGCCGCAGGCACGAGTCTAAGGAATGGAACTGCAATGTGACCATCCACAGTCACTACTGAAGAAGATTCTTAGCTCATTAAGTTTATGAATACCACCTGGCACTAATTTATGTCAACTCTAACAAAGCAGACCTTTTCATTTTTTACTTCTGTTAAGGATCAGACTTAAANATTTTTTACTTCTGTTAAGGATCAGACTTAAACCTAGGCCTAATATTTTAATATTAAATATTTTAATATTAAATATTTTAATAATCAGTATTACCTTTTTAAATAGCAATTGCCTGTAGAAATGGCTAAGCAGAAGCACTTTACCAATTCAAAGTCATTAGAGTTTTTATAGATCATTATTACATTTAATCTGTAAATTTCCAAAGCAAATAGCAATTAATTGAGACTTCCACGTGTCACTTAAATAATTAACAACTGCCACCACCAAAGAGGTCACATCTGCTAAATCTGCAGGTAACAGCAGCTTCCTGTCACCCCCAGGAGCCTCCCAGCCCAGGAAAAACACTCCTCCAGTTCAGGAGAGAGGACACATTGAACTGATTCCATGAGGGAAAGTATTATCTTTGCCTTTTCTATCAGAAGAACATCAAAATTGTTTGGTAATTTCAATAATGCACGTTTTGAAACTAATTTCTAGGGAATGGTCTGAAAATATTTCTAGGAATGAGCCAGCACAATAAAGTTGCTTTGGTTCTTTTTATGTTAAACGAAATCCCTCTGATCACTACAGCGTAAAGGCTTTTTTCATTTTAAGCTTTTCACATTTTCAGTCTTAACCTGAACACTTAAAATAATTTCCATTGGTTTAACTGTGCTATTTTGGGGGTAAATCAGAACAAAGACATTAATATATTATTTACCAGCTCAAACAAGGCAAGAATTTAATTTTTAACTCATATATAATAGGACACAGAAAATTATTATATTTGTTAGACATACCCTACCTTTCTTAGAATTTTGCACTAACCATTTACTGCCTCTAAAGACAGCTTCGCACAGGGAATCAAAAGTAAAATATAATCTGTGCTTAATACATGTCAACAGCACCTCTGCATTCTCTGCCCTCCAGAAAAATAACACATTCCCTTTGGAGGGTTCCTTCACAGGAGACAAAGGGGGTTCAATTTTTCTTTTAATTTTTCTTTTCATTATGTTTGATTTGTTACAAATAAAGGCTGACACACCTGGAGCTTCTCACGTGCAGGGCTAACTGACAACCAACCAGTATGGGGATGGACATGTCATACCAGTAACATTTTTGGGGGTGGGCTGCACTCCAAGAAACTGAGAAAGCCAGAAAGTCCTTTTCCCAGTACAAAGAACTTGCTGGGAAGCTCTACGCCAGACCCTGGCTTTGCTCATCCCATCTTAAACCACTCCTGGAGTTCACCATTCCTTTCCACTGAGCCCAGAGGCAAAGCCCAATGGATTTGCGGGAACCCAGTGTTAGGCCTTATTACAGGTTTCCTATGGTAACTAAAAGAAGTTCAAAGTCAGGTCCAAAACTCTGATGTTATTTCTTGTCCCAAAACAAGTTTATAAATTTTGGGTTTAATTTAGTCATCAAAACGTTTTTAAAAATATATTCAACCCCAACCTTGCCCCCCCCAGGAATAGTGAAATAATACAAAAAGCTACCAACCCAGCAATCTAGCTCTTGCTGTAAAATTAAATGTGGGAAACCAGAAGTCTTGCAAAACATAAGGTTACTCTCATGCACGTTAAACTCAGCAAACGAACTGGGGACGGATAAATGGAGAACAACCTCAGCATGAAATAAAAATGAGTCAGAGGAGATACATTCCACAATGGACAATGGCTCATCTTTTATGACTTACAACACAATGACCTGATTACTGAATGATAGAAGAAAGATGCAGCTTTACTTAGAAAAAATTTTGAATCATGAACTAAAGGCAGGTTTCAAGATAAAAGACCAAATTAATTTAATGAATTGCGTTTTTAAATCAATCCTCTCTTTAAGCAGATCTGTATTTGTATTAAACCACCCCATGTCCCAGAGCATATTCACAGGGAAAGAAGGATTGTTGACTTGTAGCTTTTCATAAAAGCATCATTCATTATTACACAGCATTAACTTTTGTAAATGACAAAACAGAACAAACCACAAAATCACTATTATGAACAAATGTTTAAAATAGGTTTTGAAAAAAAGCCTGTAAATCATTTACATCAGCAGTGAAGTGGGCTGCCCATTGGAAAAAGACTTTTTATGCTGAGAATAATCTCATGTTTGGCAGAAGCTTTGCTGTAACCATTGTCTTGTTTATGAATAAGGCGAGACAGATTACAAGCACTCAGGCTTTCCTTCTATTTCAGTATTTAAATAAGTAGCCAGATGAAGACTCATTAATGTATTTTTAAAACATTCTGAAAGTTGTTTCAGAGAATTATGTTGTTTAAAAACTAGTATCATCCACCTCCTCAAGTGCTCAGTGGGGAAATGTCCATTGTACCTAAAAGTTTTGGGGAAAGGGGGGTGGCGGGAGGGGGTATTCCCTAAGCAGCACTGAAAAACTAGGTATTCACGTATAAAAAGGCAGGATCATACCTTCTGGCCAAGAAACAGGCTTTTGGTGGAGAGGACTGTGAAACCGTCTGCGGGAGTTCCCTCTGTCGTACTGTCAGCGCTGGCTGATTTGCTCACTTCTCCCTGCTTCTTCTTCCAAAAATACATCAATTAGTTAACTCAAGGCTGAGAGAAAAACAGTTTAATAACACTAAGATATATGAGAGGCCATAAATGCTCGCCAGGCAATAAAATGACAGCACAAACATTGGATTTTATCCTTTCAGTCTAACTAAAGTGACTGATTACAGCTGAGGAATCAATAGGGAAAATGACCTCAGCGTCTGTGTATCTACATAGGCCTTTTCTTGCCTACGACAGTGCTCAATTCAGATGAGAGTTATCTTAAATGCCGCAGGAAAACATATAAACAGCCCCAAACTTTGAACAGCTTTCTAATGGCTTGTGTGGAAAAAGTGAATGTATCTATTTCTATGTGTGAGCAGACATTCATTGTAAGGTAAAAAACTGACTTAGAGTCAATTTTCTCTCTCTGCAAAGGGACAGTCTCCCAGATTCCAAAACTAATTTTTAGAAATATTTTAGAAATCTGGCCCTCCTTAAGAACCAGTGTCAGGAGAAGACATCTACTTCCTACTTGGCTAGTAGTAGGAAACGGGCTGAGCAATTTTCTCTCTCCTGTTTAACATGATCCTCTTCATCTCCAGGAAAACTGCAGGGCGAGAAGGGCTTCCCCTTCAGCCACCCTTCCGTTTTTCAGCTCTATCACTGATATCAAATGATAAACTTCAGGAATGAATTGATTTTCTGAATAAAAATGAGAACTATGCACATTTTGAAAAGGATGTTTCCTGAAGACAGTGAATTGACTGCTGTGGTTATAAACTCAATTGGTTTCCAAAAGAATGTCATATTTTCAATAAAATGACTACTTCTGATTTAACATAGAGATGCGGTGTCTCAGCAATACCTTGTGCTGAAGCTAAAAAGCCCACCTGGAATATGAAGTCACTATTCTATTGTCCCTTTCCAAAGCAGACAAACTAAATCAGCCATTGAGCAACAAAAATGACTTTGACGCAAGGGTATATTGGTGTTTCGAGAAGCTCTAGCCATGTTTTACTTTACACAAATGTTTAGAAAATTAGATTTTCATGGGTCTTATTTCAATCCCCCAGGAGTTTACTGTTAGCCAAATACCAACAGAGTAAGCAGACAATACAGTTTATTGTGTGGAAGAAAAACAGAACCCCACAACAGACTTCCTGCTTTTGTAATAAAGTGGAGGGGGGGAGAGCAGAATATCCAGATTTAGGGAAATTATTAGTGCCTGGTTATTAGGAGCACTGCACTTGAAACGTCAGCTACTAGGTGTTCTAAAAGCCAAAACTAAATTCAATAGTTCAAAACCCAAAAAAGTGAAACCAGGAGAGTGACCAAGTAAACAGAGAAATAGGGGATGAACACAGCAGCTTTGTTTGACAGGGAAACCAACTCTTCACATGCACTGTCCACTTCGTGTGAAATTTGAGTACTTTTTTTCCTACTTTCATAACCTATTGCTTGACCATAGCCGTTTGGTGAAAAAACCCAACTCCTTGGTTGCATACACACACACATTAGAAAGATTCCCTATTCCTACAAACTATAGCTAAAAAAAAAGGAATGGAGGAATGTTCTCCTGAAAAAAAAAAAAAAAGTGCTATTAGTTTCCTAACATAAGGAAAAAAATCACATGTTGTTCCTCTTGTTCTTCCCCTCACCTCTGAACTTCATTTTGAGTGAGTTTAACTGATTACTGGGAATTATAAAAAAAAAAACAACCAACAAACAACAAGCCCAAGCTAACCATAGAAGATTCTCATCTATACCATATGACAAGCAGAGGGGGATATTTGTGGGTCTTTAGCTCAGCCAAAGAAATTCCATGTAGCTGCAACGCAGTTTCTCCGATACTGCAAGTCTCAGCTACCGCTCTTGCAAAACTACATCCTACTTCAGAAGGAGCATTTCACTCTTCTTGAATTTCAATAGCTCAACTAAGAAAGAGGAATTTTATATTAAGCTGGAACAGAAAAAAAAATAAAAATAAAAACCCAACAAACAGCAAAACACACCACTTGAAAACGGGTCTCTGACATGCTAACGGCTGAGGACGTTATTACAACACAAGTGACTCTGGCTGTCGTTTTTCTTCCATCTTCACAATTGCAAAATGCTGCTTTGCTGTGACTTCGCTTTTGAGAAAGATATCCAGATTCCGTGTTCCCTGCAGACATGTATTAATACTTGAACAAAGTCCACGGCAGTTTACTCTGCCTTTGCCCAATGCAGGCATCGGCGCACACATCCTACGTGATGCTCCCATGGCTACTATTAAGGAATCTTGGTCAGTTTTCAAATAAACGCATTACTCTACCTTGGATTTCCTTGCCCCTTTCTTGCCACCTGTTTTCTTTGATACAGTTTTTTTCTGTGACGGAGACTTTGCCTTCTTTGCTGGAGGTGGAGTGATGATGGCTTCCAGTTTTCCTTTTGATCCCCGCTTCTTTGCCAAGAGCTCGGGGTGAATATTGGGTAACACTCCACCGCTGGCTATGGTGACCCCTTTCAATAGCTGATTAAAAAAAGAGAAAAGTTCTAGGTGACAAATTTCAACGTTTACTTGCCAATAAACAGAAAAGGGCAGTTACTGCAAACTCTACATTGCCTTGAATTTTAACTGTTTTTTGTACATTTCTCAGCACATGATCCTTGAAAAAGAGAGACATGAAGCTGGAGTTCAAATCCAACACCGAGTTGATCATGTATTAAATTTCAACTACAAAGGGAATAAATATTCTTCTTGTGTATACATTTATTACTGTCAATACCTCGTGGGCTCACACAAGACCTGTTCCTGTGAAGCCACAAGATGAAGACTGTCACCCACCCACTGGAAAACAGGACAACCCCAGCCCCAAGGGCTTGGCCAGGTAGCCTGAGTGAGGGATGGGACCCCGAATCCATGGTACTGCAACAGGTACCATGCTCTGGAGACCCCAACATATGTCCCAACCGCTGAATTTTCTTGAAAGGACTTTTTGGTTTTTTTTAATGGATTTTTCTTTTTTTTTTTTTTCCTTAGAAAAAGAAACTTCAAATGGAAGGTAACATTTTTAAAAATCTCTATACCTGGAAGTTTTCCTTCAAAAAAATCTGTATGTAGTTGAAATGCAGGTCATTATTCAAAAGAATGCAGTTGGTTCAAGTCTTTAAAAGCAGAGGTGAAATATATCATGTTCTGTATTTAAAACCTCTTTAAACCAAGTTTTACACATCTATCTGGGACTCATTCTCTATTTGGGAGGCTACAACTGGTGACATCGAAGTCCCCCAGGTACTCCCACCTTCTGATTCGTGTTTACTGCTCCCCAACCACAACTCGCTGAGGCTCCGAGCTTACAAAGAGATGATGAATGGAAAGTATTATCAAATTTCAGCCAGAAGGAGGTTGGTTTGGGAATTATTTTTTTTTTTTTCTTGCTCCATCAGCATACATAAGTTTGGAAAAAGTATCTTTTCAGATGTGTTTTTACAGCACCTCACACCAAGGTACATTAATCCTATCCAGTGCCTCTGGCTGACACCGCAAGACTGTAATAATAACATCCAAATATTTTTTTGGTTAAGTTAAAGGCATCTTGAAATCTGCAAAGGACACAGACTTGTACCAGAGCTCTTAATTCTGTGGTCACAATGACAGACTTCAATGGGAACAGGATAGGTCCCACCGAGTCCCAAGGTGCTTCAGGGGGAAAACAAAAACAAACAAGAAGAAGCATTTGCAAGATTTTTTGTGTGTCTCTGTAGAGTTTATGACAATGTCCCACTCTAACAGAGGTGGTTGCAGCAGCGCGAGCAAATGTCATATTACATCTCCATTACATTTTTACATATTTTCAGAGTCCTGAAATAGATAATTAAGCTGAGTACTGTAGTTAAGTTCCACAGGCAATGTTCTAGCGAGTGAATGAGCTGTTTCCTGGTGGGCTACTCAATAAGCAAAGGTCTTGAGTTACAATTCAGCTGTATGGAAAGATAATTTAAAAAGCCCTAAAGGAAATCCTGGCCCTCACACGATGGAGTTTTTTCTTACCTGATTTAATTCTTCGTCATTTGCTACAGCCAACAAGATGTGTCTAGGAGTGACTCGACCCTTCTTGTTGTCCCTTGCTGCATTTCCAGCCAATTCGAGAATTTCCGCTGGGGAAAAAGGAAACCTATTTTAATTACATCATGATCATTAAGAAAAATCAATGTGTTATTTAGAACCTGTGCAAAAAGATACCCAAATTATATCATGTTATTCCTAACTGCTGTAGAATACCCTTGGATAAACATCTAACCTTAAAAATCATCATTTTCTAATCACCAAAGGGCAAATGCACACTTGAAGTCCTGTGACCTAAAATATATATACTTTTTTTTTGTTCTTTTAAAGCAGTTCCCCATGATTCGTGACTCCATGTTCTTCTCAAGGCCCCCGTGTGTTCATCTCCTAGGATCCCTCTCCTGTCAGGTGATGGAGTACCAAATGTACAAAAGCTATAGTTTGAGGGCGTTTTTCTCAAACCTGCCATAAACATCAGTTCTGACTTCTATTACTGGAAAAGATGTTATTCTCAGTTCATCTTTTTTAACATTGTGGAAGCAGGTAAGCAGACATCCAAGTTAGGACACTAAAAATACAAACTCAGTTGTTATGCGGACTTTAGGATTTCTTTTCTCTTTAAGAAGAAGTTTCTGTGCAGAAAAGTAATTAATGAATTGTGTTTGTTTGCTCCTAGGAAATTATCTCCTTAGTAAAAATTTCCAGTATGCATTTAACAGCTGTGCATATGATGGCTTTTATTGGAATCAGGCAAGATTAATTTGCTCCCTTGCAAGGATCTATGACATGAAAGGCTAAAGTGTTACCTGCGAACTTATCTATCTTCCACTCAACAAGCCTTAGGCAAAGAATGCAATTAACTAGACAAAAGTCAACAATTAAAAAAATTACTTTATCTGACTTTGCAATTACATGCTATTGTTGTCTCCGCTGCACATAACCTTTCATCTCTCTCTGCATGGGCTGTGTTTCACTATTGCTTTTGGTATATTTCCTTTTGCAAACCTGGTAATGTTTGGAGAAAAGGAGAAAAACCAAAAATGAATATACCATTTTTCCATTTACTACATACTATTATATTTAAATTTAACATTAGAATTAGGTATGAGATCGAGTTCACATTTAAAAACAGACCATACCATGAAAACTCTCCCATAGGCTTGCTTTAGAGGCAAACACAACTGAATGAAGACATTAATCTGGAAATGAAAAAGACCAAAATCAAAGCTCATGTGACCACACACCTTTTCCATAACGCACGGTAAATCGCCAGTAATTCTTCACAGCACAGACTATGGCTTTTCATTAGGCTGAATTTAACAAGATTCTCCAGTTATTTTTCATCATAAGTCCCATAATAACCTAGTTATGATACCTACTGGAAAACTTACAGCTGCTTCTGGATGTTCTAGAGTTAAATGTCATTGAAGATTTCAGTGGGTTTTCATTCCTTCTGCGTTCTTCAAAGTGCACAATTAATTTTATTACAGGGCAAGATAGAATATTAAGTCTAAGCCCCCCACAGTAACTCAACATTTCACGCTGACAACAATTGCTTTAATTTATTTTTAAAGAAGGATTAGCAGGGTAAGGTCAACCTGATCATGCTTCCCACACCTCCAAAGAACTCAATTAAGCTGGCATAAGCCTTTGCACACACATTGCAAAAGCCGCAGCTCAGACACGCGAGATTTAGCACTGCAGAGCCCTCGGTGGTGACACAGGACCTGTATCGCCTTCCAAGGGGAAGCTGCGCTCTCGGTTACACCAACCTCTGTACGATTCTGTACCTCAGCCTTTATTACCGGCCAAAAAGCGTAAGAAGGATTTGGCCCCAAAGAGCAGATGACTTTTGGGTTTGTCTCTGCTTCCCCCACCTCGGCTGCTTTCCTGCACCAGGCACCACTGAACACTTGGGCTGTGTTATTCCCTGCAATCGAGCAGCAGAGCTATGCAGACAGGTCATTTTGTAACTAAAGAGTCTAAGAAAGTGTTATGCCTGTAAAGCACAGAGGAATGTTTTATTTGTTGCTCATAAAAACTAAAATGTCTGCCTGGTACAGTGGAGAACTGTTCTTGTAAGTGCTAAGCCCTCTTCCTTGGACAGGAAGCTTATTTTGAAATTACAGTTTTCTAATGGTCCTTTAGGGAAGTTGAGGTACCCCACTTCCTTTTCAGGAACAGAACGCTTTGCACTGGTGTTGAGGACCACAAAAGAGGAGCTTGGGGAGAGGGAGAGAGGAGGAGGGTGGAATTTTTCTTCTGGCCCTCTCCACAGCTCTCCAGTAGTAAAACAGCACTGCTCGACCCACAGCACAGAGCAAAACACCCGGCTGGGCAAAGGGGCACCTTCCCTATGGAAAAACAGAAGATTAGGAGGCATTTGAGCTCAAACCAACATAGGTAACAACTTTCAGATTTAGCACTGACAGAGACATCCAAACCCAACAGATCAGAGCACTTATAAATGCTAGAAATAAAGAGTTTCTGGATCTGGATGGGTAGTTGAGCCTAGAGAAGAGAAGGCTCCAGGGAGACCTTAAAGTCCCTTCCAGTCCCTAAAGGGGCTCCAGGAAAGCTGGGGAAGGACTCTGGATCAGGGAGGGGAGCCACAGGACAAGGAGGAACAGCTTTATGCTGAAAGAGGGGAGATTTAGATTAGACACTATAAAGAAATTCTTGTGAGGATGGTGAGCTGTGGCTGCCCCATCCCTGGAGGGGTTCAAGGCCAGGCTGGATGGGGCTTGGAGCAACCTGGTGTTGTGGGAGGTGTCCCTGCCCAGGGCAGGGGGGGTGCCACTGGATGATCTTTAAAGACCCAAACCATTCTTTGATTTTATGATCCAGACTACTTGCCTGGATTTCATTCACAGCCAGCTTTACTTTCACATCTGGTTTATGCTACTGCAATTCCAAAGATTTAAATGGTGTTTCATCCATGTTTTAAAACAAATTTTTGAATTAGACGAAAAACTGTTTCCCTCTGTAAGGGAGCTGACCCAAATTTCTAATCATTCTGGATTTAGGTGTGGAGCTGGAAAGAGTAATAGGTGGGGAAAGGTCTTTAAAATTGAGATTGGATCTGAATTCTTAGGTCGGACCCATCTTTGGAAGTGCTGTTCTACCAGGTTCAAAGGTTTGAGCCACTGAAGAGTCCTGTTTCATTAAAGGTAATCTTCCAACGCTGAGAAAGAAATAGATGTTCAAAAATCATCTCCTGCAACTGAACAGGGTGAAGAGAGAAAGTTTGCTTCCACGGGTTGAGGCAAAAGAAAGTGTTAAGAGCTTCCAAGCCATCAGGATTCACTCAGCTTGTATTTATCCAGCCAGAAGACCAAAATAAGAATGTTTTACAAAAACGAGGCCTCACAAAAAGGATGTAAGTTGCATAATGTCTATTCCATTCCTTTCATATATTCACTCAAGGCATTTCCTCCCTAGAGAATAGTTACACCACCACCACTCAGGCAAAAGGCTGCTATGAGACAGAGTTTACAAGAAGTACTGAACACCAAAAAATCTATTTTTTTTAAAAGTTACTCAATATTATAAGCTTTTGAAGGTATAGTTCTTCAATTACCACATATTGCAATTAGAGGTTAATATGAAGAGATACTCTTTATGTTTGCAAAATTGGCTTTTTCTGTGCTTTTAAATGATTTCAAACAAAAAAAAAAAGTAAACCAACATTTATTGCTTTAACTACAGATAGAGAAGAATCAGGTAAAAAATCTGAGAAGTACAGAATTAGGATTGAAAAAAATTAAGTAGGAATGCCATGTTACCATGTAATATATTCATATACGGACAGCTGTTATGTAGCAAGAAACAGGGACAGATGCCTTAGCGGTTTGACTATAAAATGAACACGTCAATCTGATTTCAAAGACACAGTTATGATCAATATTTTCCTTCTTTTCCGTCCTCTTTAAAGTAAATGGTTAAAGCAGGAAGAGAAAGTTCAAAAAGGTAAAAAAATTTCTCTTAAAAATTACCTTCAATGTAAGTCTTTTTTTACATCAAATGGAAAGATCCTCTGTGATGATTAGAACTGGGCAGATGGATATGGGGAGTGAAAACTGGTCTAAGGCTGTTCTCAACACGTGAACCAAAACTGGAGGCTTTTTTTTCCTGCTGAGGTTTTTAAAAGTTCAGTTAAATATTTTTAAAAGAGAAAGAAAACAGGTTGTATACCTTTGTACTTAAGCCTGAGATAAGACCACAGGAAAAGCTGTTCTCAAGGCATTTCCTACTCAAACACAACCCAGAAGTGTCAGAAGCCTCCACAGAAACCTCATCCTGGAGTAAGTTTTCAGAGCGAGTTCCTCATCTTTTAGTCGTGGAGACTCTGATCCCTGGTCACCTCTGGGACATCCTGCTCAGTTCCTAACATCTTTATTTGCATTTCCCTGTTCCTCAGTGCTCCCACTCTGCCTTTGATACTTGGGTATTTCACATCACTTGCAACTTTTGGAACAAGACCTCAAGACACGATTAAAACAAAACAAATTGCTATTAGACCTGGGAGGAATCAAAAGTAAATGCATTTTTCTCCACTCCTGGAGAAGGGTGTTCATTTATCCTCATTTTCAAGCAAAATATTAATGGTTATTACTGAATAAAACTCCTTTAAAGCCTAAATGAGAATGTCTTTTTC
Organism: Pedionomus torquatus; assembly: GCA_013398155.1. Classification (NCBI taxonomy): domain Eukaryota; kingdom Metazoa; phylum Chordata; class Aves; order Charadriiformes; family Pedionomidae; genus Pedionomus; species Pedionomus torquatus. Next base: position 15,624 of record VZRU01016755.1, on the reverse strand, counting down.
TTATCACGCATTGTGGGCTGTATTACTTTTGAAATGTAAATACTGAATTCAGTCAGGTCTGAGTTCATCCCCAAAATGCTTCTCTTTTTTTGTTTACATCTCAAGCTAAACCACTGCTGTTGCATTGAATCCCTTTGCCGACCTTCTCTGCAGAGAGATGAAATCATAGCTTTGAAAATTAAACTCTTAACAACTACCAGGTGATGTGTTGACACAAGGCCAGTTTCTGAATGTGCGCGTTCCAACAGGAACAAGTCAGGGGGTTCTAAAAAATTCTGCAGCCTCTCCTCAAAACAAAATTGAGAACAATATCCAGAAATCACAGAAAAATGAAGGTTGATACAATTCCACTGAGAAAATACATATTTGCTACAAAGCCAACTACATGACAAGGAGTCTGTTTATTGTAGTGTAAATTAATCATCCTTCCATCAGCATTTTATTGACTTCAGAATCATTTTACATGATTCCACAAGGTTTTAACCCTATCAACCCCAATCAACCCAGACTGTTAAGAGTTTCCTGCATTCTTCTCTCTGTGTATTCCACCCAATCCCCCTGGAATATGCCATTGCAAGAGTGAAGGTAGAATCATTTAACAACACTTTCCAATAAAACAGGTCTCAGCCTTGGTTCAAAGTCATGGAAATTTGATGCAGTGAAAATCAATTCAAGAAATTTCACTGCTTTGAACAAGCCTTGATGAAACCTCAACTCTCCACAGGGCAATCATTCTCTTAGGATGTGATAAAAAAAAACCCCAAACCCTTCAGCCTCTGGTGTCTGAGCTGTATCAAAACTAGGCCTCTTAAAAGGTGAAACTGTTAACTTTGCCAAGTTATTGTCAGTTTTGCTTTTCTGCAAGGCAGATGACAGACCGCTGTTTACATAAAACTCAAACTCAGGCCACAAAAGCCACTTCCACTTAGAGCCTTCTGATCTGACTCACACTTCACTTCAGCTCTTTTCTACACTTTAATACCATCTTTATTTTTTTTTCGGTAAAAGATCCAAGGGTATTTAACTTTCTAAATTTTTTTAATTTCTTGGTTTACTACTGATCTGTGAGAGGTACGAGAGTTCACTTTTCAAGGAAGTCTGAAAGTGAATTTCAACTCAAACATTACTTATTACAACAGTCACATCCCGAGTACTAATTTTAAAAGAGAGCACCTCTTTCTTCTCCACAGACTTCAAGAATCGTGACCTAACTCAAATTAACCTTATTCCTTTCTCAGTGGAGCTTCCTCTACCTAGCAGTTTATGCTTTGCTGTTAGTCCTAACAGTTTACATATGTTTTAGAAAAGCACTCAAATGTGATTACTATAACTGCTGCCAGGCGGTACTTGACCAAGTGGAGGGCGTACGCTTTGGTCTGGCTCTCACAAACCACTCAGGTCTTAAGACCCAGTCCTGGCTTACTCTTTCCCCTTTGCAGGCACATGTTAGCAACTTGCTTTTCCAAACATTCAAGACATTGAGTGGCAGATGCTAATCAACTACTGAAACTCAGTGAATATTAATTGCTTACAAAAGAAGAGGAACAAAGGATTTCACATTGTAATTTTAGATTTTACTGAAGTGACTCCCAACTCTGGGCCTGAAAGAAGAAACGGGTATCCCGTGTATCACAGGCAGGAACAAGACACACGAGTCATGTCAAAGGCTTCACCATAGCGATGGCTGAAGGTGATACAATCCATACGTGCTGTGCTCCCGTGTGTACAACGCACTCATTTCAAGGTGATCTGGCAGGCGGCGATAACGGTTTCATTTGATGCTGGCCCCGACAGTGAGGAAAGTGGGATTCAAGGTTTATTACTGAAAATCTTCCATTGCTCTTGTCTCAAAGTCGTTCCCCCACATCAAGTCTTTTTGTATCAAGACAGCAATGGAAACCACAATAAATACAAGTATCTGTAGACAAATACAACTGCTGTCATTCAGAAGACAAATTTTACTTGTTTGGTGACCATGATGTAAAAATAACCCAAGCCATCATTTGGAACATTATCACAATATGATGTGTCACAACACAAATTCTTATGCACATTTACTCCTCTGATACACTCTGCTCTGAGTGTCTACATTGACCTGTCGGTATGCACTGCTGGGCTTTTAGTGTGGGTAAGTGCTTTGGCTTTTATTGTTTTTCATCAAACCCGGTCTGTGTAGCTTGTAGAATACGGGTCAGTAATTTCGTATCAGCTTTTGTAATGGGGAGATCCACTGAAGTTTACGGGTTTACAAGGTAAGAGAGGCACAGACCTCAGTTCTCACAGGGTTGGAGGCAAGGAAGGGCTTATCAGTGAAAGAAAACCTATCATTTAGATACAGTCACAGCTGACTGATTCATACATTGTATAAGTTCAGAAAGAGAGTTGAGCATTCAATTGGTAACAATGAAAAGTTTTATAGCTAAAGAGGCACTTCTTACAAGTACAGCAATTCTAGATTGTCACAATCTCACTTCTCTTAAGGCCGAGACACAGGTCTTGTGAAAAAGAGGAATGTTATAAAGGCACTTTGCTATGCTGATATTTCTGAAAGGTATCTGCTTGTGAGGCTATTGCCTTAAACAACCCTGCTGTATTTTAGGTCCTGTATTAATCCAGGTTAAAAATCACACTGGATCTGAAGAGGTAGTTTAACACTTGCTCAAGTAAGGCACTGGTCCTACAAGCCCCAAATTTATTTTAAACCTCTTTGGGGGACACAGTTTGTGGCACAATACCGTAATAGGGATTAGTGTTTCTAAAGCTGCCTGTTTAAACAGATTAAATGTGTATTGGTAGCAAATGCACTTTCAACAGTATCAAAAAGATACTGTCAATTAATCCTCTTCTTAAATTTCATTACTACCCAAGGACCATTATTTATGGTGGTCTCAAAATGCCTGGAATTTGAATCTGCTTTTAGCCTAGTGCTTTTTTTTACTGTGGACCCCTGAGCTCTCCTCTGCTTCCGAGCAGAAGTTCAGCAGTACATCTACTTTCAGAAACAGGGCAAACCAGAGTTTTCCTCTGCAACCCCTGTAAAAATTTTCAGCGGCAAGCAGAACAGAAGAGAGGTGAACAGCAGTTCAAGTTGATCAGCTTGCACATCGGAAAGTGAGCATCCGAAGCGAGCAGTTAAACTTACTCCATTCAGGAAGGACTTTCAGTTTGCAGCCAATCAGCTGCTGGCTTAAGAAAGTTTTCCACATAGAAAATTAATCAAGATGAAAATGCAACGAACTGAGCTCCAGCACATGAACCCTCTATTGAGGGATTCTGGTGACATCAGAAAGCCTGAAAACAAAAACTCAGGTAGGCACCAGAATGGCTCAGATGTGATTCTAACCATGGGATTCAAAAAGGTGCTTAATACACATTTCGACAAAACACATGATCAACAGCACACAATGGGCAATAAAAATCCAGTTGAGGAAAAAAAAAAAAATCTAATGGAGAAAACAGACATTTAACATTTTCTCCTACCTTACTTTGGTATGTCCAGAACAAATATAAATCAAAGCCTCATTTCTTCTGTATTCCTGTTCTCCTGCTGTTTTATAAACTTCTCCTTCTCCTCATTTGCTATGACATTTTGGCAACTGAAAATTATTTACAGTGTTGGGAAGACGATGGGGGGCAGGGGGAGCAGAAATCACTTGCAGGCCTGGTTCCTGCTGCCTTTAAATATGCTCAAGAGATTTCTAGGTTTTAAGGGCGATGGAGTGTCTTTTCCAGTTCATAAGAAAGTTTGGCCTATTTTGTAAGTTGTGCAAGTTGCACATCTGAAGGGAACACACCTGACCACATGTATGGCTGGACCAGTTCTGACAGATACCCACTGCACAACTTCATCTGAGTGGCTGCAATGCCCCAGTGAAGGCCGTGGCCAACCTCCTGACTGACCTAATTGGCAGGTGGGGTTTTTTCTTGACATAAACTGATACCAATGCACTACTTTGCAGAGAAAATTACTGGATTCTGAAGTGCATGTTAGGGAAGATAAACAGGCAACAAATCATCGTAAAACAAATGCCACCTAAGGAAAGACAACAAAAAGAATTACTAACATTGAACTGCTTGCCTGCTTAAAGCACTTGATAGCGTTTAAAATTAGTTCTGCAGCATAAACAGGAATTAATCAAGTATTCTGATTATTCCCTGCAAGACAGACAGCACAGCATAACACACTACTGCAAAGAAGTAAAATAAATAAGAACCATACATTATAGTTCTTCGGCATCCCCACTATTTCTCCAGAGTAAAGGAAGGAAGTGCATCCACTTACTTCAGTATCAGTAAAATTCAAGGTACCTTTTCTCTGCCTTCACCCACAAACACACTTGCACCCTTTTTTTGTGGACATGACCATTTCCTTACATGAAAAGCAGGAAAGAATAAGCAGGTGGTAGGCTTAGAGAAACCAAACTGCACACACTAGGTGTGCTGACGAGAGAACTATTTTGTAACATTACTTGTAAGTAACAAGAGCCTTCACTGAGTAAGTAAGAGAAGGAGAACACTCGCTGTTCAACCCATTTATATGCCAAGTATACTGAAATGTAAGATAAGGGAAAACACTTTATTAGCAGAAGATAAATTGTACATCTAATAATGCAGTAATTTTATTATTACTATTATTTAAAGTTACTATAGCAGACAACATAGAGAAGATGTGCTCCAGCCAGCTCCTGCAGAAGAAGCTGTCAGAAGACAAGAGACTGAACAGCACAACAAAGACACAGTTTTTAGTTCTGAAGCAGCCAGACTAATCCTGCGTGCTAAACCAGCATCTCCCTGCTAGCAGAGCTCTACTGGGTATAAACACGTTAATACACAAGTACAAGAACAACAGAGATGTAGCTTGAAAAAGCACTTCAGATACACACTGAAGAATGGTTTAAACTACAAATGAACCCCTATGCTACAAGAAATTATAGAATATGTACTTTTACTTTCTGATGAGCAGCCACATAGAATCACAGAATCATTTAGGTTGGAAAAGACCCTTGAGATTATCTAATGCAACCATCAACCTCACTTGTGTATGTACATGGTAACAGTGAGTTACCTTCAGAGTACAAAGTAGAGAAAGTCATATACTACAGACAGATCCAGAACATAACTCCACGTCTGAACAGCTGGAAGCATTGGGAAAGTCCACATCTCAAATTGAACTAAAGGAAAAATCCCAGATCTGAGCACATTATGGGCTAATTTCAGATTTACATCAGAGTTAAACTTCAGCAAAGGCAAGCAAAATGTAGCACTTCATCTTCCAAAGGATTAAAGGCAGCACCATATTCTGCGCACACAAGAACTAGTTTTCAAACCTTAGCAGGTTCTTTTCTATTAGGTCACGTCTCTGTCATTTCCCCTCCCAGTCTTTTCTGAAGTTCTTTCCTACAACTGCTTTTGATATTTTACGTTTCTCTGCTCCTTCCAGGATGCACAGGATTGCTTTTTTGATTTAGCCAATTTATTAGCATGCCCTTCCCATGCTCTCCTTCCTATTATGTCACGTTCCTGCTTTTATTTTGAAATAGCTGAAATGCTTTGATTTAGTCTCAGATCATGTGCTGACACGAGCATCTTTAAAAACTCTCCTGGAGAGAAGTCAGGATTTCTTTGGTTTTGTGAAGTAATAACTGCCAAGAGGTAAAAAGAACACAAACCAAAAATCTCCAAGCATCCCATTTCAAGGGAGTGTTTCTGAATTATACTGAAAAAGATGAATGACCCAAAGTTCAGAAAACATACGGAGCATTAAAGGCTAAAAAATTACTCTATATAGAGTGTGAAAAACTTAAGAGAAAAGGGGAAAAAAAACCCACCAGACTGAGACAGTCATAAAACTATTACTACCTCAGTAAGAAAAGAAAAGAGTATCTGTGCTTTTGAACTGCATCTGTCTGTAAGAATGAAAGAAAAACCTGAGAATACAGGATACCAGGACTATCTACCCAGCCTTCAGAGGAGGGAAGAAGCGACACAAACCCACCAGCTCAAAAATATTTAATGGGAGAAAAAAAAAAAAAAAAAAAAAAATTTTTTCCCTTGCCTCCCTTTCCCCCCTTGTTTTTTTTTTTGGTTTTTTTTTTTTTTTTTTTTTTGTATATCTTCTCA
>VZRU01016734.1:0-83313 GCA_013398155.1 Pedionomus torquatus | reverse complement strand
GAGCACTCCCAAGTCCTTCTCCTCAGGGCTGCTCTCCAGTCATTCTTAGTGCAACCTGTATTTGTGCCTTGGATTGCCACATCCCAGGTGCAGGACTTGGCACTTGGCTTGGTTGAACTTCATGCGATTTGCACTAGTCCACCTCTTGAGCCTGTCCAGGTCCCTCTGGATGGCATCCCTTCCCTTCCTTATGTCGACCGCACCACCAAGCTTGGTGTCGTCAGCAAACTTGCTGAGGGTGCATTCTATCCCATTGTCCATGTTTCCAACAAAGATGTTAAATAGTATTAGTCCCAGTACTGACCCTTGCGGGACACCACTCATCACCAGCCGCCACTTGGACATTGAGCCATTGACCACAACCCTTTGAGTGTGGCCATTCAGCCAGTTTTTTATCCACTTTGACTGTCCAATTTGGAGACTATGATATCATGTGGGACAGTGTCAAATACTTTGCTCAGGTCCAGGCATATAATGTCCGTTGTTCTGCCTTTGTCCACCAAAGGCAGAGCAAGGTTCTGCAAAAGCAGTTTAGGCAACACTGCAGAACTTGAAGTTCACTTGGACAATAGCAATGCTTGCTTTAATGAAAATGCAGTTAAAACCAGGCAGGAGCCTCTGGATTCCTACTATAAGGTATTTAATTACAGTTCACTGAAAGCTAGAGAGATGATATCGCTTCTGCCCATATGAGACTCTTATGGTGATGAGCTATTTGTGAAGATGAAATGGTTTACAATAAAAAAAGAAAGCACAACTCTTTGAGCTAGATCCTCAGACTTGTGTAAACTGGTATAACCCCACAGATTTCAATGGGACTAGGCTATAACTGTTAGAAAAAATGGCTGTCATGTTAAAAACAAACTCAACTGTGGTGAGGATGTGGAACAACCTATCTACAAGCTCCTCTTCCCTGGGCCTTTACTTATTTTACTACCTTCCTGCAGTCTTCCCGCCTACATAGTATTCCTTTTTCTTTAACAGTCATACCAAGAAATAAAATCTATTTGTACAGTTACAACACATTTCAGGAGACTGTCCTCAGAGGCCGGTTGATGTAGCACAAACATAAACTAAGGTATATATTATCCAACTCATATCAAGTATGATGTTTGAGTGGGAAAAGATCTTTTGCAAACATTCTTTCAGGTGGTGACTGAACTTTGCCTAATGGAGGTTTGGGATTTCTTATCTAATTACCTCACTTTCCTGAAACATTGCACTCTAAACTGGGGTTTGGTATTTTTTTAAAGCAAATTTAATTCTTACAGCTGTGAAATTAAATGTTACAGATTAAAGTCTGGCTGTCTTACCTAATTAGAAATGTATGTATGTTACCTCTCACTGAGCCAATGGTTGTTCTGCCTCACATGCACAGACACTGTACTGCTGGCATGCATTTGTAATTCATTTGGTACTTAATGCTGCTCAGTCATATCCCAAGAAAAAATTTAAAATGTTAAGCTGATGTATATGGCAGTAAAAGGTCATCTGTGACATTTGCTGTGTTTATTTCCTTTGAAGTAACAGTTCTGTTTCAGAAGCACTTTCAGATATTAAAAACTGTTGATGTATATTGCGAATTATATAACACAGGTAATGATATTCCTTGATATGCTTGCAAACTTTAGTTGTGGAATGGCCTACTGCCCTGGTTTTGGCTGTAGGGAAGAAAGACTTTCTCCCTAAAGGGAAGGATAGGAAATCACTCCTTTTGGCAGTTCCATAGTCTGTGTGCTCCTCAGTGCATGAGGTTTCAACGAGACTAGGAACGTGACCATCTGAGTGTGCTTGTAAAAATGATGAGTGGAAGGAAAGTGATTAAATTTGCCTGAGATGGCATCATCGTATTTGCTGTCATATTTCTCATATATGACAACTTTTCACTTGGGACACCTGGATTCCTGAGGTAGCCTATTTATACAGAGATGGAGGAATAAAGGCAGGAGGTGAGAATTTTTTGGTAAAGCTTTATTTTAAAACAGAGACTAACCAGCAATTGTGTCCTCTAGCTGAGATCCAGCCTGGAGAAACATGAGTTTCCAACATGCAGCTTGCTAAAATGTTAGACTGGAATTTTCTGATTAGTGCATGTGTCACAATCGGCACTTCTTATAGCAATGTACACTACCAGTTTCTGCAGCCAAAGCTTTTCAGGTTCAGAGTAGAATTTATAGTTAATATGAGAACCTGGAACAGCCACTGAGAGCTCAGCGCCCACAGCACTCACTTGATGGGGTCATTCAGATTCAAGTCTTCGAACAAATCAGTAGCTTCAGTGGTGGCTCCTCTACCCACCAAATGCCCCATCTACCAGTTTACAGAATCATTCTTGGCTTTTTACCTGTCAGAGATATTCTTGGTGAACATAATTAAATACAGTTTGGAGAAAGTGGGGAGGACTGATTTCATGTCCACAGGTAAGACAAGCACAAGAGTTCTTCAAAAGAGATTCAAGCCTGATCTGCAATGCATCAATCATTTCTACATAATGAGGAATCTAACAGGAAGCCTTGGGAGGGAATAATTCTGTATTCTGTTTGCTAAGACATTCTTTAAAAAAATGACAAGATTCATATCCTTAAATAAGCAAAGATCTCTATTGGGATTTCCCAAACCCAAGATGAATGCTGTAATCAGCTGTTGAGCTACTGTTTATGCAAATGTTAAGGGCTCTCTTTTTTCTTGTATATTCCAGAACAGCCTCACCTGTAGGAAGAATTTGTTTCACTTAATTTCAAACTCTTGCATTAGGAAACTAGGGGCCTATTTCAGGCTTAGATTCAGCTGTTTGGATCTAGATGGAGCATTATGTGGTGCTTCAGTGTTAAGAGGTGGCTTCACTCCATTCCATATGTATGTTCTTCTGTTGCTGCTGCTTCATTATGATCCTCTGTGGACAATGGATATGCATCTGTGTACCAAAATACTTGTAGCTTGCTTCTCTTTGCAACTCCCTGCATATATGGTCAGAAAGAATGATGGCAGGGAGTAATAACAGCAATACCCTTTGAATTATTAGACTGCTTTCATTGTTTTGAGATGTCTCAAGTGTATAGCAACAGGAAAAAATTTAGAAAAAGGCCTGTGTATGTTTCACTGGGACGTTTCAATTATTTTAACCCTTATTTAATGAACTACACTGAACTAAGTGCTTAAAAGCCTTATAAATAGTCACAAAGATTGTAAGCAGCGTGTTTGAACCAAAAGCAGGCTAACGAGAAACATTGATTTAAAGGAACCAAACAACTTTGGCTCAAATTAGTAATGAGACAAGAGAACATTTTACTGCTTCAGTAGCTTGTATGAAATGAATTGGTGGCCCCAGTCCAGTTTCTAGTAAATGTTTTGCTGCTACAGTAATAGTTTCTCTATAAATCATCAGTAGTGCTTCCATCAGAAAAGTCACCACTAATGTTTGACCATAATTGATTGGGTGAACATGTTCATGCAGGATTGTCCTCAGTGACTTTTAAAGGAGTTTTGCTAATGTTTAAAAGCATTGGCAAGGAATTTGGGGGGGGGTTGGCAAGTGTTGCTGCAGATATTCTTTGGGTTCAACCCCTTGTTTTCCAGTTCTGTAAAGGTTTAATTTTTGTCCAAACCAAAATTCAATGAAAATGCAATGGAGGAATATAAAGAAAGGTATTGGACAATACAGACCTAACTTTCTTCTGTTTTAATATCTGATGCTTCAATTATTCTTATGCTGCTCCATCTTCAGTAGTATGGGTGATAGTATCAGCAGTAATTGTGTTTCTGGGTGTTCACAGAAAATGCATTCAGCAATTCTTTACTTTGTTCTACCGCTTGCTGGTGTTTTCTTTACCTTTAATGCAGTAAAACTTTGTTATACTCTAAAAGTTGTTCTGAGTTGGCTGCTATTTTAAGTTTCCCTTACAAGACATACTGTCTTGCCTGCTGTCCTGTTGCTTGCCCTAGGGAATCTCCACAATATGTTCCCCTTAATGGCAGTGAGTGAGATATGCTTGGTCAAGCTGCCAGTTTGTCAGTGAAAAAACCTCTTTGGTGTCTTAAAAATCTGACATTTCTGTAACAGTATGGGTATAAGATCCACAGGACTATGTTATTAGAACACGTAGGACAGCCATTACAAATAGGTGAATCAGTCCGGATAAAATTAGAACAGACTCTGTACTTTACCAAGTCCTTGAACTAAACCTAGATCAGATTACTTTTGAAGTAACTGTCAAATCTCACACAGATTTTTAATTGGACTCACTCATTCGGGACTCTGATCTTTCCGTTTTGTTAAACACTTAAAATGAATCCACTTTTATTTTAATGTACTCTGCATTTTCTTGTTCTAGTGATGGTCCTTTTTGCAAAATCTGCATCATGGAAGGATGGCTTTTCCAGCCAGACCAGGGCTGAGAGGGACCAGAAACTTCCCCATGGGAAAATAAAATGAAACTAACCAAATACAACAAAGCAAGTAACATAAATTCCCACATCTGCTCCTCTAAGGCTTCCTTGTGTGTTAAAAGACCAAAAAGGTTTCATAAAGGTTTGGGTAATCAACCGTTTGGTATACTTAACAGAACCTCAAGCCTCCAGTGGTTTGACTGTCACCGTTCAGAGCTAAAAAGGTGTTCCTTGCTTGAGTGTACTATGCATATCTAGCAGCCAGTCTCTTTTTTAGTGTGCTTCAGACACAGTAGTATGCTATTAGCATTAGGAGACAATTCCTTTAAAGGTCAGATGAAGTCAGAGAAGCATATTCCTCAATGATTAAAAAAATAAAACCAGAGCTGACACTGCAACAGTGCCAAGGAAAACGCAGTCTTGTCTTATATGCGTGCATGCAGGCATCTGAATCAGAAAACCAGTCTCTGCAGTCTTTTAGAAGACCATAATAACTTCATAAAGAGTAGGTTCCACAGAGAAACATAATATTGACTCTCAAAATGAGAATTTTGTTTGGTTTCCTTAAAACACTGATTAATAAGCATCAGTGATCCACATGCTGCGACTAGGAAACTGTGGGCAGCAAAGCCCATGCTGGTTGCGTTTGTATAATCTTTTTGCTTATGGCGGATTAAAAGAATAAAATCGCTGGAGGTAGCTGAAGACTAATTCATTAGGAAGTAGTTGGATAAAATCATGGTACTTTTTGTTTTGCCTCATGCCACTTTATTTCCATATGCTGTTCAAGAAAATTAGTAAGACTTTGAAGTGGCATGACAGACAGTGGTAGAAATGATACTTTGATTGGGTTATTTCAGTATTTACTCTTCAAATGCATTTCATCTATTTGGGGCAGTCAGGTAAAAATCAGAACAATCAGAAAAATAAAAATGGCCCAAAGGTACTCCCTCCATAGCAAATTCTTAAAGGTTGGATTTTTTGAAGGTTATCATTCAGCACTACTGATCATGAAGTTCTAACTGAAGTAAGTCACAGCAATCCAACTCAGTTACATCTAGTGGATTTTACTATAGCCCATAAGATGGTTATGAATTAAAAAACATGGGAGTCTCCTGCAAAGTAGAAGAATGAAGCCTAGAAAGTGCACAGAATGGGACATGAATTGCACACCAACTGTACAGAAGTATCAGTGGAGCACAAGTAATCGTGTGGTGGTTCTCACACTGGAGGTTAGCAGGTTGACTGTTTTAAAAAAACACACCCAAACAACCCATTTACTTTAGAATAAAGTTTGTTTACATTCCCTGGAGTGATAGTTAATATTTTCTGCATTATTATGATTATGATACTGGGTACCTTGAGGTCTGTTCTCCCTTCCCATCCCCATGTAATAGATTTGCAGATGATTCTTTTTAGATGTTAAAATTGCTTCCTAATGAAGCTAATCTTTGGAAACTACTGACTCCATTAGTTTGATGATAAAATATGTTATCTTTAGGAAGGTAACTGCCACGTTGTGTTCATTGGTCATTTTCAAAGTCAACAATAAACTGTCTTATTATATATAATGAGACCTTCAACATTAAAAAGAAAATAAAAATTCTATCTGAAGCTAAAGAGAGCATTGGCGTAAATCCTATGAATGTCTATCATTCCTGCCTCTTGACACAGATTGTCTCATATCTCATATACTTGCTTGTGACTTTCTCAGCTACTTTCAAACTCATGATCTACCCATTTGAACTACAATGTGGAGACATCTATTCTGCTCCAAATTCTGGTGCAGATGCAGGTGACTGAGTGAGATGGAAGCACAGAAGCTCCCCCTTCAGGCAAAATTCCATTAGGGTCCTTCCTCTTTCAGGACTCCAAGGTGTGAAAGATGATGGGTGCTCATAGAAGTTAGAGGGGTTGGAAATATGTACGAGCCTGGACGATGACCGGCTGGTGGGGAAGATCATGCAATGTAAGATGTGCTTTGAAAACAGGCCTTGAAAAGGAACAGCAGGTGGAACTCAGTGAAGAATCATCATAGTAGTGTGATAACCGCAGCCTGTACTCATGAGAGTTGTAAGATGCTTCTGTCCTTAACCTGGAAAACTTGACCTTGCAAATAGACTCACAGAATAAATTAGGTTAGTAGGGACTTCTTAGGGTTATCTGGGTAAGTCTCCACTCAAAGCAGAGCAAACTTGGAGGTTAGATTGAACTTCATATTTAGATCAGATTGCTCAGCAACATGTCCAGGTGAGTTTTGATCATCTTCAAGGATAGAGATTCCACAGCCTGACAGTTTAACTACTTTTATGATTAACTGTTTTTCCTAATGTCTTATCAGAAATGCTGCAGTAAGTTTTTCTATATAAGTGGAGCTTGGTCTGAGTTACATCCTGCTATGACAGAAAGGATATATACGTAGTTTAAACCAGCAATTTATTCTTAATTCAGAACATTTCAATAATAATTTCTTTTTATTCCATTCCATTCCTTTTTTTTTTCTTCTNTTTTTTTTTTTTTTTTTTTTTTCCCAATGGCAAACTTTACTTATATAAGTAGAGGAAATATTTCCATTCTAAATATTTTCAAGGCATATAACATTAGGAGAAGAAAGCAAATGAGGTGTCTGAACTCTTAGGAACTAGATAGGTTTTTCTTTAACTGTTAGTCTTCAACATCTGTATGTTTCTTTGGGGTACCAAAATGAAAGGTATTATTTCTTAAAGAGAAGTTTGGTTCCTTTTCATTATCATGACTTTTTAACAATCATATAAAGTTGTGTCATCCCAAAGTTGCACTAAAAAGGCAAACAAAATTAAAAAAAAAACAAACAAAAAAAACCTATATATAAAGGAAATCATTAGCTGAATATCTTTTCAATGTACCAGGAATAAAATATCTGTATGTTTAACTCCCATATGTAGGCAATGAAGGGCTAGAAATCAATGTTTCAGTTTTTATTTTGGTTAATTCCTGTTTAATGATTTTTATACCAAAGGTTTTAGAAGTATGTGTCATTTTCAGTTGCAATACATACAGATAAATGCTAGAAATATTTCTTTTTCATGTTTTGGATGTATTCTAACATTGCATAGTCTTCCCTATACTCTGTGGGGTAAATATATTTACGTATATAGATATTTCTTCTGAGATTTTGCTCTCTTGAGTGAGACTCTTCTAGCCGAAAAGCTTTCCTTCCTACATAGACATCTGTCATGTAGGACAGCCCTAGCTAGCAACTAGGACCATGTAACCACTCTCTCACTTCTCCCCCTGCTCAGTGAAATGGGAAAAAATAAAAAAAAACGCATGGGCTGAGATAAAGACAGTTTGATAAGTAAAGCAAAAGCCACACACGTAAGCAAAACAAAACAAGGAATTCATTCACTACTTCCCATTGACAGGCACGTATTCAGCCATCTCTAGGAAAGCAGGTCTCCCTCAAGCGTAATGGTTACCAGGGAACACAAAATGCCATCGTTCTGAATGTCTATCCTCTTCCTTCTTCTCTCAGTTTTGTATACTGAGCATGACATTGTATGGCATGGAATATTCTTTTGGTCAGTTGGGATTAGCTGTTATGGCCGTGCTTCTCCCAACTTTTTGTGCACTCCCAGCTTGCTTGCTGGTAGGGTGGTGTGAGGAGCAGAAAAGGCCTCAACTGCTTAGCAACTAAAAACAGTGTGCTTTCAACACTTTTCTCATCCCAGTTCAAAAACACAGCACTATACTGGCTGCCAGCAAGAAAGTCAACTCTATCCCAGGCAAAATCATGACAGCATCTTTTGTACTCACTTTTTTTTTTGACCTTGTTTCACATGTACTGCTGCTTAAACTGACATAATTTTGTGAAGATGTGCCTGCTCACTTTGCTCTTCATTTATGGAACTAAGCATTAACTTGTTAGTTTTATTTTAGTTCGTACCCACCATTGTTCTTGGAATTGTGTCCATGTCCAGAACATGCAGGACAACTTTTTCTTTTTTTTTTTTTTTTCCCTTAAAATGGAACTGCTGCGAGCTGCTGCTTGTATGAATGATCCTGGAGACTTGAGAACAGAATTGTCCCCAGATGCATGTTCTGAGTTATGCTGTTGTGCAAGATCTGTGCTACAAGCCCCAGCAGTAGGGGAATGTTGGAGGCTGAGCTGAGCAGTGGGGGATCATCTTGGGGAAGTGAAAGGAGCTCAGGTCTGAGTACTGAGGAATGTTCTGCTGTTATGCACAAGTGGTGATAAATTTACATCATTTTCAGTCTATCCTAGTTAAATTGATGTCCATGTTTCTCGTAAGAGCAGTAGAAAGACTGATAGTATAATACAATACACCTGGAGTGTCCCATTCAGATATTGTGGACAGCCCAACTTTTTTGTTTTTATACCCTAATAGAGCCTAAAATCCATTGCATCTGCAACTGTGACTTGAAGTAGAGTTTGCTGGTTCCTTAAGGGTTGGAGTAAATTGAATATTGCTCACAAATGAAGTGAGCTCATCTAATCGATGTTGTAGATCTACAAGTTTCCACAAAATCATGTTGAATATATTTTTAAGTATCCCCTTTCTTTGTGAGCAATGATAGCGTCCTTTGAAGTGTTAATATTTCAGGGTCACTTTGAAATTTTATTCAGCTTTCCTGGTCCTCTTGCTTTTTGAACAAATATGGCCAGTGTTAGAGGAGCACCAAAGGAAATCTAAACTGATGAAATCTGAATGCTGATAAATGCTTGCTTTTTGGACTCTGCTTTTTCACAAGGGTCTGCAAATCCCTTAAAAAGGATTGCATTACAACTGTGGATAGGTCAGCACTTTTTTTCCAGTTAAATCTCTCTGTCCAAGAACATGGGTTCAGTGCAAAGAAAGTTTTTATAGGGACCTAGCACTTTCCACAAAACTTGAGGCCAGAAGGGGTTCTGAAATCTTGGATGGGATTCCTGGCTGAAAGCAATTCTAGCATAGCCAGTGTTCTGATGGATGAAGCACAGATTTGGGACACAGGAAACATGGCTTCAAGTTCTCTGCTGTTTCCTACTGGGAATCTGAGACTGGACTTCAGCTGGGATGGCTCAGCTGCTGGAAAATTGCAACTCTTGGTTGCAGTGAGCAGGTGAAACTTGGTTATCCTCATCCCACAAGACACTGGTAAATGCTGAAGACTATATTTTCCTGTCTCTGTTATTATTTCTTTGTACAAAAGAGGCCAGTTCAACAGGAGACATTAGAAACAGCTGTGGCAAAGTCCTCAGCTGGTTTAGACTATCTAGGATTAAAACCTTTATTCACCTGTCTGGTGGTAGAGGTTTTATTTCTTGCTTTCTATGTGTCAGAGGCGCTCTCTGCCCAGTACCTAGGTGGATCTTACAGTATAGTACTCCAATTCTTTTTAAATTAAAAAAATCTGAAGTACATTGCATTTTTAAGGCAAACATTTTTCCAAATCTTAAAAATCACGTGTGGCAGGAAAGACACACTATAAAATTTCTATCATTCATTACAGATGAAGTGTTGTTTCTCGAAGAAATAATGTTTTACTTGAAAACTACTCTGCATATAGTCTGTAGGGACCATGAGTGGCCTATGGGTTATAGTTTGCACGTCACTGGTTTCAGTACTGGTCATTGTAAACCTCTTGTTACTGCTACAGCTGAAGAATCAGCCAGAACTGAGCATAGCTAGCTAGAAAACAGTTACATCCCTGAAATAACAGAAATGAAAGCAGGTATAGCTACTTGAAATAAGGGATTTACCACACAAAGTAAATCTCCAGTATAATGAAATTAGGAGACTGTTTTCATCTGTTGCAGTTCATGTCTTTTGCGTTTGATGTACAGATAAGAGAAATTGAAGGATGAGATTGTGGACTATTTTACAAGGAAGCACATGAAATATTGCAACCTTCATGTGTGGCTTCATACAAGATTCTGAAGTGCAATATATTCAGGGACAATGCTGCCTGTTCAATCTGTTGAAATAGGAGTCAGCTATTTGAAGGAGGGAGCAGTGTATTTATTTTTAATGCATTGCAGAAAGTTTTGGTAAAAAACTAACAACGTTCTTGATTGTGTGTTTATTAACTTTACACTGAATTATTAATCAAACTGTCTAGAGGTAGCAATTAATAGAAACAAAATGCTTAATCACATTTAGGATGGAAAAACCCTATCAAAGAAGTTGCAGCAGCATTTCCATAATTTTAAAAGCTCCCGTCTGCCTCCCTCCCACCTCGCACCCACGACCACCACCCTTACAAACTGTCTTAATAACTAGAATGAAATATCTTTCAGGCAAGTTTGTCATGACTTTTTCCTACACTTCCTTAGTTACCTTTGTTCGATAAAGAAGGTGAAATTCACATTCTCTTAGAAGGACCAATGCAGGACTACGTCTTGTATTTTCCAGTGTTTGAAAAACATTGACTAGAAGATTTGTGGTATAGGAGTGAAGGAGGAAAAGAGGGGGAGAGAGACACTGGACAGGGAAATAGAAAACATAATCCCACTTGCATGTGGGACGTACTGTATGACGTAGTGCAAAACCCCTTTCAGTTTCTTGTAACTCTGTATGAAGCTCGAGCTGATTTCATCAAGAAAAAAAGTGGAATATAACGAGAAAAGTTATACTGAATCTGAGATGAGTTTTGTAGCGAAAGAAAGAACAACAGCATGAATGACAGCTCTTTGAACTGTGTTTTTTGCATAGATTCTTCAAGAAAAAAAGCATGTCTGTTGTTAATAAGTTTTGAGTTTGTTGGCAAATTTTAATCAAAATTAGCAGGTAGACAGAGATCTCAATAGTGTTATGTTTCTAAAACAATTATCAAAAAGGGTGGCTGATTGAAAGATAAACCCTGTTAATGGTCTCGCTGAGAGAAAGGTAGAGAAAATTCAGACATTATTCATTGAGTTTGGCATCAGCCACCTGGGCAGTCAGCACAAGCGTAGAAGTCAAGCAACCAGCACATGAATTAGTACATCAGCAAAGAGCACGGTGGCTCCAGACAAGCTCATGCTATGCCTTGGCCAAACAAGAAAGGTCAATGAGGTTGGGAGCAAATGAGGAATATTGCTGCTAGGAGATGGGGTAAAGGAACATTGAGAATAACACAGAGAATTAATGCAAATACGGGGAGGAATCTATCTGGAAATATGTAGAAGATTTATTGGAAGTAAAATTGGAAACATGAGGTAAATTAAGTTTCATATCATGAAAGTGGAGGAGGTAGAAGGCATCTGGTGTAAATCTGTTGGAACCTTGGTTTTGTTAGTTATCCTGCCTTAGGACCCATTTGTTCCCTTTTGTTTTGTGGGAAGGGTGTGTATACTGTTCCTTCTTTTAAAGGTAGAGCTGAATATGGTAGAGTTTTAGTGCTTGCCTCTCTGCATAAGGGTCCTCATCCCAAAGATAGATTTGAATTACATGTTTTATTTTAAACATTGTACTTTTTTGCAGACTCCATTATTGAGAGAAAAGATAACTTTTTGATTTGACTCTTTTGCTTGCCACATTCAAATTTTCTTTGAAGATTGTAAATTAAGAGATTTGTGCTATGTCAGAGACCTTTCAAACGAATCACAGATACCCATATTCAAGAACCTCATGTTCTTTGGATGCTGATCAACATCTCTGTTTTTTTCCTTTGTGCTTCTTATTAGTTGAAGTAAAAGGATGTGTCATGCTACCTTTATTTTCTTCTTCTTTTTTTTTTTTTTTAATCTTTGAGGCTGTGTTTGGAAGTCAATGTTTAATTTATCATCTCATGTTGGTTTATTTCTCACTTAAAATCATAACTAAAGCTGATTAAATCTTTCCTTTTCTCCCCAAGAAGTGAGATGTTTCAGTTTTGATGACAATTACATAAAATCTTGGATAGAATTTTGGCAAAACAGGTACGGATTAGTGTAAATAGTGCTTACACAAGGCGTGGGAGATATGTGATCAGGTCCTTCATCTGCTGATTAAAAAACAAAAGAAATCAAAACTTCAAACACTTTCAGTATGTAAATTTGTTATTTTACTGCGAGCTTTACCAATATTCCATATGGATAAAACAGTTTGTTGTTTGAAGGTGATAAGCCTGTTCCAATGAGATAGTCTAGAACAATTAAAAAATAATAAATCGTAGAAAATACAGATCTCTATGCGATCTAGTGATCACACTGCCATTCAAAATGGTATATCTTGTTTTCAAAATGAGTTCATCCCTATGTAGTAGCACCCTGAATTGTTTTGAGAAAACCTGATGGTGGACCACTGTGCGTGTTGTGAAGAAATTAGGTTAAAGCAGTAGGATGGAGAAGCAGGAATGAGACTGGTGAGTCTCCTGGCATTTCTTTCAAAGTAAATCTCAAGAGGAAGATGGTGCAGAACTACTGCAACAGATCAATAGGCTGATTTCTAGCTGGTTTTGAGAGCTTCGCAGGAGTTGCGAGGTGGTGATCACTCCTGAAGGACAAAGTTCTGCTCAGTTCTCCTGTATATCTCTGAGGGAAAGCCACCCTTCCAAGGGACAGATAAAATCATTGACTTGAATCTAAAGATACCTGCTGGAGGTTTGCATGTTCATTATGCCCACTTTCTGCTTTCATAACTGACTCAGACCTCAGAACTTGAAAGACTCCTTAAATTGCAGTTCTTCTTAGAAATGTGACTTTGTTTAAAAAGAAAAAAGATGTGATAGGTTGTCATGTTTCTCTCTATATAAATTCAGATCAAATATATTTAGATTACAGATATTTTTGCTGTCAGCCTTGCAGACTTAGCAAAAAAAGACAAGCCTGATTCTTTCTTTCTTCTGCATCATCACCAGTAATATTCTGCAACATAGATTTGACTCTCAACAAAACTTATACAAGCCTATTGTTTCAGTGTACTTTTATGAGTGCCATAAAATTCCAGTTCTGGCACTTCAGTGGAAGCTTATAAATTGATATATCCACCAGAAATGAACCTATCTGATAGACACATTTCATCCTCATTAACAGAAAGAAGAAAAGAAATTTAAAGGAGCACCCAAAGGCAATTAGTCATGACAATGTTGTATATCTAGTATTCATGTTGATATAATTATTTTTATGGGTTGCTTTATAGAGGAGAAACCATAAAGAGTTTTGTGAATCTTTCAAGTCTGCTTGAGTCAATTATAAGTTTTTAGTGGAAATTAGCTGCAAGTCAATGATTCTAGGGAGGATTTTGCTCAAAGTTTTAGTTTTAATTAAAGTTTAGCTGGCAAAAAAAAAGGTATATGTGTTCATGTAGAAATCATCTTAGACGTGTACTTTACAGTCAGAAATCCCACGTTTCTTACCCAGTCAAAAGGGACAAGAGTAGAGTAGACTTAGTTACAACTGAATAAAATCACAGAAAAATCTACTGAAGGAAGAGGGTAAATATGTCCTCATGAGAAGGTATTCAAGAATAATTATTTTATTTTAAATTAATACTTTGCTGCTCTACTCCCTGTAACTTCTGTAAATAGACAAATGGTGACATTTTAATAGATTTGGCCTTCTGATAGGCAAATGCTCCTTCCTTCCTAACTAAGGGTGTAAGCAGTGGTCATGCTACTTAATTATTCAAAGCAGAGAAAGTAATGCAGGAGGAAATTCCAACACATTTTGAACAAAAAACACTTCCTCAGATGACATAACATTTTTTACAGTGCCTTTAAGGTGAAGTTTTCCCAAACTGGACAATGGTCTGGTAGAATCTGATATGTGAAATCAGTACACTTTCATTCTGGTGCTGCACAAGAATGAGATCTATATTCTGTTTTGGCTACAGGTCTCATCAGCAATTTATCCTCCGGTGTGCAATCTCTAACTTTTGGATTAAGAGAGAGACATCTGTTGTGTTTTGCATGCTTCCTGGTGTGGGAGTCCAACTAGATACTTTCCCCCACTCCTCTCATTTGTTATCTGAACACAATGCTTTTATTTCTATTTTGTAGTGAAATAGTTTAATGCTATGGCAGCTCTTTTCATGTATTTCTGGAGGTAACTGTTGTTTTAACCATAAAATATAATGTAGATTTTAAAAAAATTATATATAAAATGCTTCTTGAGGCTACAAGAAGGATAAATACAAAACTGTTTGAATTTAAATGATATTTTAATACCAGTATTCCAGAGGCAAATTCACTTTTTCTTGAGTGTATTCAATTTAGCTAATGCTCCTGGGCTGCAAATGTGTTCCCCAGAAGATTCATGTAACTGTGTGATAGTTCTGTGTGTCTAAAATACCAGGTTTTCTCTTCCATGGGAAATTCCAAATTTGAGTAGAAAATGATTTCAAATTGGAATACACATCCAACAGTTTCTGGTTGAAGATTCAAAATACAGCAGTCATTTCAATGACATCAAAACATTTTGATTAATTTAATTTCCACTTTCAATTTGTACTATCTCACTGAGTATTATATACAGTTAATATTTTAATATGAGAAGGAGTAGATCAATTGTTATATGCAACATCTGAAGTGGAGAGCTTTGACAATTTTCTGTCAAGAATGTAGCTGATATCAACATGTCTACAAAATAGGAATTTTGATTTTTCTTTTTTTTTATGGAAAAGAGAACTTTTCTGCTGTTTTGATTTCTTTGTGGGTCGTTTTTTGTTTAAGCTTTAAAAGATACTAAAGGAAAGACTTACTACAAGTAACAGAAGTGCAGCAGAAATAAAACAAGAAAGACATGATGAGACCTCTTGATGCCGTCTGTTCGTTTATTTTCCCTTAGTGCTGTACATGTTAAAACTGGAAAGAGCTCACCTCTCCCTTCTGCCTCCCCACCACTGTCCCCAACCCTCCTGACTGCCAAGTGAAGGAAACTGTGCTCCAGTGTAACTGGTAGCCACACCTGGGCTTTCCTCTGGGTACCTAACACAGGGTTGGGGCCCCCTGTTTGGATGATGCTGAGGAATTTACCATGGATGATTCTTTGGGGAAGCATTGCCCCTGAACTTGTTAAGCTCTGTGGAGAGAAACATAGTGTTGTTGTGCATGGCACAGACAACCAAATGCCTTATAAAGTCATGCCACTTCATGCTCCTCTTCAGGGGAGCTGCTAACCAGCACCTCCATATATGCAAGAACTTGGCTCAGGCTAAGGAATCTCTAATTATATTGTAGAAACAAATCTAAGAATCTCAGAGTTCAAAATAACTCTTCTGAATTTCAGAAAACATTGTATCTCTGGAAGCCATCCCTGGATGGGTATTCATGTTTCTGGAGGGGATGCAACAAGAGGGAAAACTTAAGTCAGACTTTTTCAGTGTTCAGGTTTGCAGCTTCCTTGAAGGTTATCATCATATTCACAATTGCTTTGTGTTTTTAGGGGAGCTGAAGCCAGTCTGGGCAAAAATCAAATTCTAGGCTGAAATAAGCAGAGCTAAGATACAGTTACATTAAGTGTTGTGTGTGTTTGGCTACATTTGTATTAATTAATCTTATGTGATACTCAGCAAGTCAAAACGTGTGAAATTCAATGATGGATGCTAGAACAAAGAGAAGAGAGTAAGAACGATTCTCGTAACTACATTTTAAGTCCTTTCTGTAAACAGTCACTAGTAAGAAATCCAGCTCTATTGTTTTAGCTTTCTTTGTATTGTTCATTTTTGGAAGTAACTTTCCACTCAGATTTTTTTTGTTTAGTGCTTTTCTAGGGTGTCTAAAAATTTATTTTTAGACTATGCTCTGTAAATCCACTGCTTCTTTATATTATTGTTTCAAAGGTCCTTGTGCACAAGGATGTCATTCCAGCTTCTCAAATCCACCATGCCACTATTAAGTGGCTTTTGGGACACTTTCCACTTGTCATTGATTTCTAATATACTCTGAAAAAGAGATATTAATTATTGAAACATGGGGTGGGGAGAATGACAAAATCGTTTTCATCATAGTGTGACTGATGTGCTGTGTCTTTCTAAACACTGGGTCATGTACAACATAACATTTAGGGGGAAAATGGGATTTAGGGAATTAGGGATTTAGGAAAATTTAGGGATGTCTTGGCTGGGTGCTTGAGTTAGAAGAGGACTGAATATTTTGATCAGATTTTACTGGTACTGAAACATACAGATTTTGCAACATCAAGATGTTTTAGAAATTCCTTTTTTGTTATTCACTTGAAGCAGCAATGTTCAAAAACCACCAAATATTTCATTTTTTGCTTTTAAGCACTGAAATTTACATTATTTTAATCTGAAACCACTTTCTGTTTCGTAATTCCTTTTTGGTTTATGTTACTGCACTTTTTTCAGTTTACATAAAAGAAGAAAAAAATGTTTTCTAGCAGAAAGCACTAACATTTCTTTAGATTTTCCTTACTTGAATTGAAAATAATAAGTAAAATTCCATATTTTTTTTTTTTTAGTTAACCCAAAGGAATTGTTTATTTGGTACACTGAAACAGAATCAGACTTGATATTTCATTCTTTGTCTATCTTTTCCTGTGAAAGCAGTCAGCTGGACAAGCAATTTGGCCCAACCCTGCTGTATTTCTGCCATGGGCTTTTCCCTTCAAACCTCCGAGGAACGATGCTGGGGAATCCAGTAGCACAGACCCATGCAGATCTCTGAGACAATAACTGTAAACCACTACTGATTCAGGTCAGACTTGCTTGTGATATTTCAGTTTACAGGGACATTCAACAGCTTTGACTCCTCTAAAATACTTCATAGAATCATAGAATGATTAGAGTTGGAAGGGACCTTGAAGATCATCAAGTTCGAACCCCCCTGCCATGGGTGGAGACACTTCCCACTAGAGCAGGTTGCTCAAAGCCCCATCCAGCCTGGCCTTGAACACTCCCAGGGATGGAGTATTCACAACTTCTCCGGGCAACCTGTTCCAGTGTCTCACCACCCTCACAATAGATAATTTTTTCCTAGTATCCAACCTAAATCTCCCCTCTTCTGGTTTAAAACCATTACCCCTTGTCCTATCACTACACTTCCTGTACTACTTGCTCCTGTAAAGAACGGTGCTCCAGGTTTTTTTTTCCATGTGACCTTGGGGTAAGTTGTGGTCAGGCTTTGTGTTTTGGGTGGTTTTTTTTGTCATGTGTTCATGTAGTGACCAGAAAGAAGCTGTGAAGTCCTTCTTTTGTTTTCTTACTTAGAACTTTTATTAACTCTTGTTGAAGATTTTTTTTGCTTCAACAGCCTGTCCTTCAATGGTGGAGTCTTTGCGACATTTGCTTTCATAAACCCTGTTGCAGTTAGATGTGGAGTATCTTGTGTTCCCACCATATCTTCAGTCTGAGAGTGCAAAAGCCCTTGAAGTTTTCAGTTGCACAATAATCTAAGTTGCATTTGCTCTTATTTTATAGGGTCCGTGTGCATAGGGGAATGTGTAGGGATGGGAATGAAATCCATTTTTTTCTCATTCCTTAACTAGAGGACCGTTCTTATACAGATGATGTAAACCAGCAGAGTTGCAACGCTTTTTGACTCTGATGATGGAAAGATTTAGAAGGTTTTTAGTCTTCTGTCTGTTTGTTTCTTTGAATATTCAGAACAGTTTATCTCCTTTCCTATTTCTTTGTCTTGTGTTTTCATTGATTTGGAAAATCTTCCCACTGTCACGTTTTAGTTCTTTTTGTTGCTTAGAAAAATGTGCTAATTTTAAAAGGTGATCAAAGCCTAGAGAATATAAACACCCTGTAACTGCCAAGATCTTGACGGAGCTTTATTATTATTTTGCCTGTTACACATGAACATCTAGGAAAAAAAAAATCCAACCCCGACATCTTTATTTTTAGGCCTTGCTAATTCTCAGTCTTCTCTTAGTTGCAGGCTACCTGGCAACAGCTGATTGCCATGGCAACGCTGCGCTGATAAGTGAAGCTCAGCCTGTCTGTTCTGTCTGGGTCGGTCTGATAGATAGAGAGCTGCAGTAGCTTTATGGCCACGGAAGGGCATAAACCGACAGACTGTGCTTGCTCACTCGAGATGCTGCAGCGTTGCTGAGGACCTCCTGCATGCTGTCGAGGTGGAAGGAAGGAACTTGTACCTGGGGTTCAGATTTTTGTTGGGAAATAGAGAACTATTCCTGTCAAATTCATCTCCTCTTTTGAGTCATTATCCAGACTCTTGATGTGCTTGTTATCTTTGTTCAGTTCACAAATGCAGTTGCACTGGTACCTGTTTGTGTTCCTTACTTTGTTTTCTGAAAATGCTTTTTCTCTTACTGTTTCCAAATTTTTCTCTCAGCCAGAGGCAGCCCGCCTGTTATCTTAGAATGT
Source organism: Pedionomus torquatus (assembly GCA_013398155.1). Lineage (NCBI taxonomy): Eukaryota > Metazoa > Chordata > Aves > Charadriiformes > Pedionomidae > Pedionomus > Pedionomus torquatus. The sequence continues at coordinate 64,690 of VZRU01016734.1, read as the reverse complement.
GTCCTCATTATGTTCAGGTGGTTCATATCTGGCATTGTACCTTCTGCAAGCCACCAGTGGTAGTTTTGTCATGGATGCTGGAGTTTTACCTGGGACTTTAGCACCAAGTTTGTGAGCCAGAGCAGAATTGTGACCACTTAATGTAATGAGGGTAAACTAGCACAACAGGAAACAGCTATCAGTTATATTTAATGTAATACTTACTGTTAGTTCAGAGGTTCATATTATTGTTTGTGTTTATTCCACTGAACACTCAAAACATAAAAAGTATGGGTTTCTGGGACCTTGGCATGAAAGTTTTCTGGAGTAATTTGTAGACAAAGACCGTTCTCTTCTCTGGATTTTAGGACATATTGCTAGCTTTGGATGGCTCCAACTTCCATATCTTGGTTTTACCTCTGTGAAATATGACTCAGGCCTGACTGCTCTTCTTTGCAGGGCTGTTGCAAATTAAAAGGGGTTGCATTAGAAAATGTTTTTATTTAAATTCTCCTCTGTGCGGCTTGAGGAAGACTGAGCAAATCCTACAGGTGAACAACTGGTTGCAGAGCTGGTCTTGATAAAAGAATTTCTCCTTTTATGACCATGGGATCCTCCTTGAGTATCAAGGACTGCAAGGGAGAGATGGGGTCCATCTTACCAAATGGGTCAAAAGCACCTTTGCCAGCAGGCTGGCCAGCTGGATGAGGACTTTAAACTAGGAGCAACTCAGGAAAGGAATGATGATCCACAATCAAGTGAGGAAGAGGTGGACTGAGTTCATAAGCAACATGTGCTGAGTTTTGTAGGGCTTGATCCACAACACCAAAGGGGGCCCGCATCAAGCCTATGCATGGAATATGAGTGTGCCTACAGAACAGCATTACAAGGAAAGCTTTCATACCTTTTCTGGGAAACCAGCATGACAAATACCCGTCTGAAGAGTCTGTCTGCTAATGCACATGGTGTAGGGAACACACAGGAGGAGTTAGGTATCTGTGCAGTTTCAGCGCTACCATTTCATCTGAATTGCAGACATGGTGGGATGACTCACACAAAAGCAGTACCATAATGGATGCATACAAGCTCTTTAGGAAGGATGGGCTGGAACAGTACAGGGGTAGTGACTTTTCAGGTGAGGGAGCAGTGGGAGTGTATAGAGCTTTGCTTCTGATGAGCCAGCTGAGAGTTTATAGGTGAAGGTGATAGGGAAGCCCCATGTGGGTGACCTTGCAATGGGGGTCTGCTGCAGACCAGGCTGTCACTGCCCTTTTGAATGGGTAAAGGACCTATGAAGCCAGTATCCTTTGAGCAAAAGGAGAGGCCCGTGGCAGTTGTGGTATCAGTCAAACACAGCAAGTACTAAGCGGCACAGAGCAGAGCCAGCACAGAGGTAGATCTAGGACAACAGTCAATCTCCAAAAACATTTGTGAGGGTGAATGCCTCCCAGGGCCTGCTTTCAGAACCCAGTAGGAAACTTTGCCTTGTACTCATGAAGTGAGTGATAGCAACGTCTCTTGGGTCCTGCTGAATTTCCACCAGCATATTCAGATATTCTAAGTCTTACCTGGGAAAGAAGGATGCTATTAGATATGCTGTTCTTGTCAGGTAGATCACTGATGTTAACTCAGCTCAGTTGAAATTGCTCAGCTTGAATCTGTTTTGGTAGGTTTGAGATTTTTTTTCTTTTTTGTTATTTGCACTTTTGTGTCATAAATTTTCTAAATGTTTCTATTTCTTAGGTTCAGCAATATCACTTTGAAGGTTTTGATAATGTATAAGTGAAGTGGTTTTCAGTTTTTACCCAACAATACCCAAATATACATTATTAAAACCCAGATATTCTTCCTGTCATATCACTTTGAGGGCCTTTAGTTGCCCATAAAAGTACTGATTGATACGCTCATTTCCCTTATCTCTCAGTGGAATAGAATACCATGTGACTGGTCTGGTATTTTAGTAACTGTCATCTTCTACCTCAGCACTACTAAAATACTAAGGACTGATGCTCAATTCTGTACTTGAACTTGACTGAAATTCCTGGGTTGGGGCAAACTAGAGAAGTAATGGATTTGTAGAATATATGTCTTAATGGACAGAATTTTAGGGTTATCTCATTTTGACATTTTTGGTGAATTTGAATGTGCATATAGATAAATTACAATAAATTATGAGATCTAATATTTTTACCACTTACTTTGCTTTCTAGATGTTGTACTTTAACCCCAGTTGGCAGCTGTTCAAACACACACAGAAGGATGGGGGGAGGAGGGGAAAAAACACACCTCTTTGATTGAGATAATGACAGTTTTATAGAAACAATAACAGAAAAGGAAAAATAATAGTAATAATAATGACACAGGTCACTCTTACCACCCAGTGAATTGGCACCATCTTGAGCAGTGTTTGCTGATTCCTACCCCCCACCTAACTCCCATTTATATACTAAGTATGACATCAGTGGGTTGGAATATTTAATTGGCTGTTCCATGTTCAGTCTGTGCTTCTGTGGGAAGCTGGAAAAAGTCCTTGAATTCTGTAAGCATCACTTAGTAACAACTGAAAACAGTAGGTATTATTGACATTCCTTTTACAGCAATCACTAGGAAAAAAAACAAAACTTTTTCCCAGATGAAGCCAGGACACTACACCATTCATAATTCGTGGGTGAAATGCTGTATTATATTTCATGTAAAATATGTTGATGGTTATATGCATTTTAGAAGCAGCTGCACTTACTAATTTGAATTGAGTTTTTAAAAAAAATTGTTATAAAGCTACAGACAAAAATCTGGTTGATACTTACTGATTTGAGAGTATTGTGTTTAGCATCAGTGAGAACAAAATCAGTTTCCTGGTCTTGGTGGGCTCTGCATTGTTGAAGCCTGTGAATTAAATGATTTCCAAAGTATAGATAGTGACCTGCTTATGGGAGGTTACTTTTTAAATAGTATCTGTGAAAGCACAGAGTTATTGTAAATTCCTTAGCCATGTAATATACCAACCACTACAATCTCATTCCATCAGTAGTTGATCTTTACTCTGAGTCTAGATTTTACTGGTAGATTGTTGAACTTCTCATGTCAAGATTTGTGGAAGTCATAATAAATGGGACTTTTAAAATAATTTAATTACTACAAAAGAATTAAAAAGGTTCAATCAAATATTTATAAAGTGATTTTTTTTCTTTTTGATCCAAAAATTACAGCACAATTTGGAGCTACTGGGTGGCCCTTGCAGCCTTTGGTAATAATTTTATAGATTGTTGATCCTATTCAGGCTGTTGGAAATATTAAGGTTATTTTATGTTAAAGACATATTTTACTTGTTAGACACCTCCAAGAGTCTTGTAATTTTAACACTTAAAAACTGAGGTTATGAGTCTTGTTGCCTCTAGTTCAGTTTCAGGGCTCTGGAAGTTCACCTTAAGCCCTTAACACAAAGCTTGGGAACATCAGGAGTTTTTCTGATTATCTGTAGAAATTGAAACTAGAAGCCTTAGACAAACTTTGTAGCAGAAAGGGAAAAGTCCCTCTTAATAGTAAGAGTGAGGGAGCTATTAGAAAAAATACATAAACAAAAGAGAAACCTCTAATCACTCAAATGCTCTTCTAGGATAAGAAATTGGCAGTGCTGGGCTGCATTGTGTTCATAGTGATAAGTTATATGACTGACACCCTTGAAAGATAGAGAGGAAAGGATAGGTTGCTATGAGCTTTGCAGGAGAAACTTCATTTAAAGTTGAGATTATTCATACAGCCATCATTCTTTATTTTAACACATAACTCAGTTTTGGATAGGGACTTTATGAATGTTCATGATGTTGTGGTTTTTTTTTTTTTTTCTGGATATAATTACGCCACTGACATAGTAAACACTTTAATATCTCAGCAACATAATATGTTCAACAAGCTGTCAGCAGAATGGAAGATGCTTTAGAATATATCCAAGCTACAACTCTTGCAATCACAGAATTGTGATTGCAGGTTGCTGCTTCTAGTTCATCATTCCTTTGGGAATAAAAGCCTTAAAAATTTACAGTGAAATACAGCTGTTACAAATAGGGCTATGTTGTTGAGAGGAAGGACCATTTTCCGGGTAGGCTCTTAGAAATTTTGAATTGTAATAGTGGCTGAGCCACAATTTGTTCTCTCTTGGCAGCTAAGTTCTTGAAACTGGATGCTGGAAAAATGCATATTCCTTTCTCATTTCTGTAGGCCTGGTGAGTTAGGAGGAAATCCCTGCTAGCTATGTGCAGTTTCCTACCAGTTCTTTCCGAATTCCTTCTTGTCCTACTCTGCCTGTCTTATCCTGAAGCCTCTCACCATAGCTGGGATATAAATACACCTTGCAAATATACAGCAGTTTGAAACATTGGGGAGCACTTGGGAGATGAGAAGGGTACAGGAAAGTTTTGGGCAGAAACAGAACCTGAGTTGCATTCCAACAGTAGCTTTGAGGAGTATGCTGAGAGTTTTTGCTTGTTTTAGCTTCCCATAAATGCCTTTAAGCAACCAAAGCAGAAAACAAGGATATGTTGGCATTGATCTTTTTTATTCCTAATCCATTAAAGTCACTGGATGTGTAACTTGCCTAAAACGAGTGCCAGTGGGCCTTTATGATTCACATCGTTTTTTTGCTAAAAAGAAGAATACTGAAATTCTTCAGGAGAAGGCATCTATGCAACTCTTCATTGTAAATTACAATTATAGAGGTGAGCCTGGATCTTTTTATTTTTAACTGTGAAGGGTTGACAGTATGTTATGTAATTTCAAAATATTGCCCTCATGCTTTTCTTGAACATTTTACTTAAATCCAGGAACAAAAGAATATGGAGAAAAAAAAGTTCTTTGCTGTGTTGTATCATCTGTACTGTGTGCTCTATGAGCATCATCAGGCTGGGCTAAATATGCAGTGCCGTATACTGTTGCTATCACAGATGTATTTTTGCAATCAAAGTTTCCCCCTTTCAGAAGATGAAAAGATATTTTCTTAATGTTCATTACAATGTATTAAGACATTAGTACTTGGAACCTTTCAGTGCATTAGACAGAACACACTAATTCGTTCTTCTCATCAGATGAAACAGACGGTTATCTGAAATTGCATTACCTTCAGAGAAAACAGGGAAGAATATGGGCTCAGGCTTTGGCAATCAAGGCTTACTTTAGATAATGTGGTTAACCACTTGAAATAGCAGAGTGAGACATCTGAGCCATTGCCACATAGCAAGCCAGCAGAAGACAGGGTGATGGCTTTTAAATTGTTCTACAATGCTGCATGCCTATTTTAAGAAAAAAACTAAGGCAAAGGTCAATCTACTTGTGATAAACTTTCAGGCTGACTTTGCATTAATAGGTGAGAGATGAGAAGCTGTTAAGAAAAAAGAAAAACATTGTGTTTTCATAAATTTTTAGATTTTGTATGGAGCCACAGATGTTTGTGGCACTCCACAGGCAAATAAAACAACAGGTCCTGACACTGAGGAATTAAGGCTGCAGTGAAATGTTACACAATAAGGGATGACAGTATTCACAGAGAGATAAGAAGAAAATATTTTCACAGGAGTGAAGTATCTTGAAATATGTTTATTACGCAAATATTGATGTCTAACTATTGAAATGTCAAAGCTATACTAAATACTGTAAAATTGTAATTGGTGTTGCAGAATGAGCTTTGAGCTCAAGGTCATTGGTGGAAAGATGCCTGAAAAATTAAGAACCAACAGGCGTCTCTAAATGGAAAGATGAAAGACAGGATTTGGAAGAAAGCTGTAAGCAACTGGGAAGGCATGATAGGGAAAATAATGTATTTTGCTAATCGCTAGCAAGTAAAACTCAGACTAGCTATGTGTCCCTGAAATTTTAATTCTGGCTGTTCATCCTAACCTAAGGAAATAGATCTGTGTCTTGGTGTATAGTCCAAGGCTATTCAAAGACCCCATTCACTTCCACTCTCCCATGAAAAGGTGAAGGGATAGTCTATCCCAAGGTGGTGGAAGTAACCAAGCAGTCAGTGGAGGGAAATAAAGAACAGGAGACAGCAATGATCTGGATTCAAGAAATGGATTGAGGGAACATTTAGACCATTTAGGCTCTATGGAAATAAGTAAATTAACAAAGTGAGAGACTTTTCTAGTAACGACCTACTTGGCTAATTGAATCACGTAAACTTCAGAAAGAACTGATTTGAGGAAAATGTCCATTTTCTTTCAGGCAGCTTCTAACTGGGCCTTTCTCTATGTGCTATGGAGGTAAACCTGCAGAATTTGATTGGAGATGTTCAGATGGGCCTTTTGTGAGTTTTATGACTAAAATGAAATTGCTACCATTCCTTATGAAATAGAAGGACAAGGAATGTTTTCCAAAAAAATATGAATTTTACCTATTATCCAGGAACTGAAATAAACTCTGTTCATAGAACAGAAAATCTTCTGCAGAGATCTGCTGTTTCTTAAGGAATACTGCTTCCTGGCCAGGAACCGTGGTGTTGAATGTCTTCAAAGAGACTTCACAGTGATGTGTAGTTTGCTTGCCTTTTTTTTTTTTTTTTTTTTTTAATTCAGATGCATGAGGTCAAAAATTGAATTCAAGGCATTTCTGCATGACTTGTAGAGTATTTGAACTTGGACAAGACAGAGTGTTGGATTATCAATTGGCAGAATTTTATGTACCATGAAATTGTTAGTGTTTGTCATCTGCTTAGCAGTACCCCTATATTGAAGTGAGAAATGGAGAATGGAATAATAATTGTATATTGCACATAAAATTCTGAATTTAAGTGGACTTTGAAAGCCATTGGGGACTGACTATCAGATGTAGTTTAGTCAAAATAAAGACATTCATCAGTTTTAGGAGGCTGTGGTTAAGATGTGATTTTTCAGATAGGAGTGCTGAACTGGGACAAAATAAAAAGATTGTGCTTTTTCCAAATGCATTACAAATTCAGGAATCTTTTAATCTTCACTTACATTTTTTTTTTTTTTTTTTATTATTTAATCAATCTGTCTAGAGATGCTCCTGAGGATTTTAGGAGTAAAATAATGTGTTTTGTTTCTTTGTTCCAGAGTTAATAATGTTAGCTACTTTAAAACTCATCTAAATACATTTGGTGTGTAAAATGACAGCTGGAATGCATATTGTGTGTTGCTGAGAGGTGTATTTCTTAACTAAGAATAATCAAAATCTGCCAAACCCATTTTATTGCATGATAACAAAGATAACCTCTAAGGAAGATCAATCCCTTCCCCTTCCACATGCACAGGAAAATGCTACTTTCCTGTCTCAATCATAATTTCCTTCATCAATTTTGACTTGGTCATTATTTAAGCAGACAATTTCCTAACTTAACATTGACTGAAGAAAGAACAAATAAAAATGTAGGAACTTGTCCCTGGATGATTTTTCATGATAATTTAGTACAATGAAAGTATGTTTTGAGATTAGGAAGTTATAGAATCATAGAATGGTTAGAGTTGGAAGGGACCTTGAAGATTATCGAGTTCCAATCCCCCTGCCATGGGCAGGGACACCTCCCACTAGAGCAGGTTGCTCAAACCCCCTATATAGCCCAAAGCTATTGAACAAGATTAGGTGTTTCTGAAGTACAGTTAGTTGTCACAGAGTCGTTCTCAATAACAGTTTGCATAATAATAAATAGTTTACAATTCTATAGGTCCTTTCAGTCAAGAATCATGAAGTGAAAGAGGTCTCGTATTATTATCCACACTTTGCACAAAAGAAATTTAATTAAATAGGATTTGAAGTGCAGGTCAAAGGTCTGAAACAAAGCAGGCATGTCGAAGTTCACAAACTTCCTTGCTTTTAAAACCATGAGACCATCCTGCCAATCCCATTTACACTCTTTACACAGACTTTAGCAGATTGCAGTGACATTTTTCTAAACTGACAACCTTTGGGCTTTATGGTGGCTGTTCTTAATTACGTGAATTTGTAATCTTTGCCCAAACTGAGATTTAGGACTAGTAGGCAGTTTTAGAAGTGCTGGAGGGCAGTCATCAGACTGAAGAGATTCACACTTGGGTGATTGCTTGACCTGTATATGTGAGCTACCTTTTGTTGTGTTTTTTTTTTGTTTTGTTTTGTTTGGTTTGGTGGTTTTTTGTTGTTGTTGTTTGGTTTGGTTTGGTTTTTTCCCCCCTCTTTACCGTCCTGGTAGCTCTTAGGTTTACTCAGGATTTTTTCAATGCATCTTTTATGAGTTTGATATCTTCATGTACAATTGAATTTAGTCAAATATTTCAGTCACTAATTTACACACAAGAAGAATGACTGAGGCTCAATCTGTCAGGAAGAGTTAAATTCTTGCTGCACACTTCCACTGTCCTTCTAAGCAATTCACAGCACTGCATTTGAACAGACATTTTCAGATTCAAGTTTATGGTTCAGCATTACAGATGTGGGATCTAACTTCTCAAACCAGCAAAAATCAGGAGCAAAAATTTAAGTCTAAACTCCCAGATATACATTATTTGAAGTCAGTGGGAATGCAAGAGAGCAGATTGGCCTTCCCTTCCCACGATTAGCATCCTTCAGCTCCGTTCTCTTCTTGCAGCTGAAAGCATATTATATGTCTTTGGTTGACATTCTCTCAGTTCTCTTTCTGTTGATGGTTACTTACTGTTTTATTGCCCTCTGTTCTCTTGCATTTATCTTCCTTGGCCATTTAACATCATAATACCTTTGAGACAGGGACCATCTCCACTGATGTAGAAATATGACCTGTGAAGCAATGGGAATTGAACTTCTACAAGCACACTCAGTAGGATAAATATAAAGCTTCAGAAAAAATAATAATTCCTGCATCTTAGATGATATGGAAAAATATTATGTGGATTAAAACTTCTACAGAACCTACCCAGGAAAAGATGTAAATGTTTGCTTCAGTCTCTTTGTAGAACTGCTGCACAGGCCTAAAGTTAATCATATTCTTAAATACTTTTCGGTAGCCAGTGCCTGAATTATATTCTATTACTGTGCGATTATTTTTTAAAAAGTAAACCTGCATTAAAATGGATGTTTTCATTACTATTATCCTTTTTTATTTGGCAAATTGCATAGAGAAGTCGCTGGAGAAATAAAAGCCTAAAGGACAGGTAAAGTGGCATAATTGACAAACATTGACAAACACCAAGAGTCTCACTGAGACTAAATCTCGTTAACATCAGTGTAGAACTGAACTGGGTAATCTCTTTCCTAATTTCCATTTTGCATAGGGAGATAGTTGTCATGTACGTTAGTAGCAGGGAAGAAACTCAGCCATGTAGTTTAAGTATTTTCTTTATTAACCTTTGAGAAGTTCTATTTATGCCCTGCATTGTTCACTTGTACCCAGCAAAGAATAATGAGGAAATCTCTTCTTAAAAACAACAAACTTCAAGCAAGAATCCTTCCAAATCACTGGGAAGGTTTTTGAAGTCAAGGAAAAACTTTGTTCTGAAGCCAAATTGAACTGCGTTTGACCTGTGCATGAGTAATGGGTCTTTGCTATTCCTTCTCTATAAATCTGTTAATTTCATTCACTTAAAAAAATAAATTATTTTTGTTGACTATAGGCAGGCTGTAGGATCCAAAATCTTGATATGACCATGGTTAGCTAATTCGATGGAAGACAATTTACAATGATATGATAGTGATTTTTTTGGATGTTTTGCTATCCAGCTGAATTATGCCTTATCAAAAAGGCCCCAGTGCTTTGAAATGTTAAAACAAAATAGATCCATTTTTTACATCAGCGAGACATCTGAGTGTCAGCTGGACATACGGTTTATCACATAGAATCCAATTCTGTATATATCTGAATGTAAAATATAAAATATGTATGAAATATCCTCCCAGAATTGTAAACACAAATCACTTTGTCATTAGATAGGCATTAGCAATCTGCATTCGATTCAGAACGTAACCTGATCTCACATAAAATTAGGTTATTCTTAGTAAGTTGATAGCATCTGGGATTAGGCTTTTTTTTTTTTTTTTTTTTCCATTCATGGAAACCTGAAAAGAAACATTCATTCATCATGAGAGAGGATGGTTTCTGTGGAGCTGTATTATTATATAAACCTAGCAGAAATTAATTCACAAAGGATGCCTGTAGAATACTGCCACAGGAAATGAGGACCAAGGAAACCTTCTTCATGGTTCTGCTGCATTAGGGGTGCCAGGAATCAAAACAATACACATATCTGCTTGTTTTCATGGAAGAGAAAATCTGCTCAACAGACTTTTACATTTTGAGACAATCTCTCCCAGCTTTTATTTATCTGTTGCTCTTCAGTCTACAGGTAATGTATTGAATTCGCTGCTATGGTAACTTAAAATCCAAAGCCAACAGAAATGTTTCTATTTTAAAGATTTCCTTTTGCCATTACCATTTTCTTCATACTTTTACCAGAGCCATATTCTGGAATTATATTACCAAATAAGTAAAAATAAACTAAAATTGTGGATTTTTCAAGTGAGAATCAACTGGGCCAAGAAACAGCTGAATAAATTTGTCCCGACTGAGGAAAGTGAGGCACAGAAATGCTTGCTGTGTTTCTGCGGTGGTGTTGTGACCCGATTGGAAAACAATTCAGGCAGGGTCCTTTCAAAGGTCTGCAGGGAAAGGACGACACTAAGAATCATATTTGAAGATCACAAGGATGTCAGCAGGAACTGTAAGACACATTTACCAAGTGGCAGTGCTTACAGGTTTGATTTGGAATGACCTTTATTAACACAATAAGCTTAAAAGCAACTGTTAGCATTTCCTCATTTGGTTCCCTTTCCTAGGAAAACAAGGAAGTGTAGGTCAGAGATTCCTTTCCTAAATCTTTTCACTTTAAAAAAAAGAAAGAGCATGTGTACGAGAGAGAAGGAAGCCCTACTCTGCATTCTAAGCTAATATGTCCTAAAATAAAACAAGTTGTTTGTTGGGGTTTTTTTTGTGTGTTTTTTTTGTTTTGTTTGGTTGGTTGGTTGTTTGGTTTTTTTTAATTACATAGATATATATACACGTATTTTTAATGATTCCCTGGAGGTTGATAAAAATGAGAGATGAAATAAAACAGAAGCAAAACCATACAAAATTGTACTAAACACGTCCTCTAAGCAATTATATTTTAGGGGGGGAACTGATCAAGAATAATCTTAACAAGGTATTTGTGAACTTGATAATTTAAAAGTAGATGCTGATAAATTTAAAACTGCAATTTCCAGTACTGTATGCTCACATTAGCATGAAATTGAATCAGCCTCTTTCCTGCCTCTATTCTGTCTGTATTCTCTACAGCTAGATTCTTAGTCAGAAATAATCCCTGTCTCATAATGCTTTCCTCAGTGTTGTACAAATCCTACCCCACTTTACAGTGAGGTAGAATCTGCTCTCATTCTGATCTGGTGCTGGGACACTTGCTGGAAGAAACAAGCCAATTTTATTTTGCCTTTTTTTTTTTTTTTTTTTTTAATAGGCTTACTAAGGTAAGTTTCCTATCAAGACAACTGCTCATGACAGCTTCATTTATCTTTCTGCAAATCTTTCTGGATATTATTTGATCTGATCTCCAGAAGCTATTTGTAGAAATGGGCAGAAAAGGCTGTCTTTTGTCCTGTGAGATGTTGCAGCATTTCAAATATTGGCTCCTTCTGTAGATGGACAAGTCTTTCACAGTAAAGAAAGGTGGTTGTTCTGGAGCAGTAGGCAAGGCACTCACATTCCATATTAAGGTCTATGCTTGCTTGAAACAAAAGTTTTAAACCTCCTGTTAGGATACAAGTTATTTTCTAGGTATCTAGATCTGTCTTACTGCCAAATTGAATTTGGATGAGCCAATCTCCTTTCTTGGGTCTGAGAATCCATCTTTGTTGATACAGGCACAAATGAAGTTTTGACTTTAATTTGCCAACATCTTTCTGGAAAAAAAAACACAACAAAACACATGAATGCTTCATTTAAAATCTTTAGCTAGTTTTCAGAGATATTCTGGCTGAAATGCCTTCTCTCTGGTGACTGGAGAGACATGGGACAGGGGTCTCTGTCTCTCAGAAGATGTTGTTTTCCCTGTGTAATGGAGATCATAACACCTGCCTGCCTCATATAGAAATTGTGATAAATTTATGTTCGATACCTTCGTAGATACTCTTCCTAAAGCTAAATGCTGCTTGAGAATGAGAGTCCTGACCTTGAAATTGGGTGTAGTACTGTTATAGGGAAAATTTACCATAGAGTGAATGTGCCAACCCTCTATTTATCACTTACCCGGCTGTTTTGCTAAATAGCAGCTCCTTTAAAATTACACTGTAATTCATCAATAATTCAGCAGTGAAGTCTTACAAAGAAAACACTAGATGCCATTTTGAATAGCTCCACTATCAAATGATAAGCTATTCAGAGAGGAGAGTGGGAATACTGCTGAGATACTCTGTTACCAAGGGAAATTCAGTTAACATTAGAGAAAGCTACAACACAACAGGGCTCAGGAGATTGTTTCACAACAGTCCTTTGGTAGACACATAACAGAATGACGGGAAGCGAGAGGGAAGCCTGTGGGGTAAATATATCGATGTGATCTTCTTGCAGCTTTGCAGGCTTATCTGGGTATTTAAATCCCACACAAGAAAAGCAGATCAATGCATAAACCAGCATATTGCGCATGAGTGCTGGGGCTGGCAACCAGCCACACTCTGCCAATGCTGCAATTAGTCAGTGTGTGCTAAACAGATGTGTGTGCGGTGTCCCTTCAGATCAATGCTAGGCTTAACTCCTTCAGGATGGCTGGCACAGCATGGGGACTGAGCACAAGGGGCCAGTTCTCTGCACTGGTATGTGGGTCTGTCCCATCTACTGAGGGCATCTGCTCATTTTGCAAAATTCTCTAGGGGGGTGGTTGTAGCTGAGTGTGTACTTTGTCGGTTTTGCTATGGCAGAGCCATGTCAGTAGGACTTACAGGAAGTCTGTCCTCTCTTCTGCTCCCTTTTTCTATGCTTGTTTTACTGTGTGACAAAATACTTGGAATTAGGTACCTGGATACAGGCACAGATGTGCTACATGTATGCATTAATGCTGTAGTGACACTTAATGGATGAGACAGTGCATGTTCAATCATGGCTAGATCAAATGGATTAAATCATTGCAAATTATTTAACTTGTACAGTAATTTACTTGCCTTCATTTTTTGTTTGCACTGAAGTTCTGACAGGCTTTTAAGCATATGTATACTTTTGAAAAACAGCCCAATGCTTTGTTGTTTTTTTTTTTTTTTTTTTTTTTTTTTTTTTTTGTTTGGTTTTTGTTTTTTGCTTTTTGTTTTTTCAAAAATATGGTATGATTGTGGCTTCAGTTTTTTATGTTGCGGAAGATAAAGAAGCTTTCTTGCAAAACAGTTTTCATGAAGGAGCTCTGAACCCTGGAACCCACTTACATTTCCCTGCAAAGCTGTGAAATTGGCCCCAAGGTAGAAGCTACACCATGTGTGGCCTGGGCAGGCCTGGGCACTCCCATACAAAATGCGAAGTCTTACAGAAGACAAAACTGTCTTCTTTTTCCATTCTGGTTGTGCTTGCTCGTCTACCTGATCCTGGTGATGTTGGTCTTCTGTTGGACATATTTCTCTTCATGATCTCCTTCTAAGTCCCTGATTTTTTTTTTTAATTTAGCTAACGCTTTTTCCCTTAGGCTTCCTAGGGGATTTCCTTTTTGTTCCATTCCTTAAGGAGAACAACCCTTAAGAGTCCCTGGATTGCGTAACGGCTGCATTTCTTTTTCAGGGACCACCCTGTAGCTATGAAATTAGTTGCTCTGTGCAGGTGCTATTTAGCTCTTGATGGGAAAAACTCACCTTTGCCTTAGAGTTTTGGGGGTGCTACCAGTGTTGGTTGTGCTTATTTATATAATGTAACACCTAAGAGCAGCAGCCCCATCCTGCCTGGACTGTTTTTGGTGCCAGCAGAATTAGTATAGTGCTCTTATAAAGTACTCTCCATTTCTTGTTTTATTCTGTTTGTTTAAACAAGGAATTGTTCATTTAAACATAAAAAATCAGTAATACTAAATAAATAACAGAGTATTAAAATGCAAACAGATTAAAAACAAAGGCAGCATCCTACTATCCCTGTCTCCTACACATTCACAGGCTCAGAAGGGAGGCTGGTAAAGACGTAGCATTAATAAACATAAGGCCAGCAGCAATCGTTAAATAAATATCATTTAAAAAATCCCCTTGATATTTAAAAATGCTGAAGGCTTTTGTTTAATAAAAAATGGATAGGAATATAAGATTAAATGGATGTTGTAGAGCAGTGAATTCCACTGTCAAGAAATCAGCCATGATAAAGTGCAAAGATCCACTACTTCAACAGGCAGCTGTGGGACCCCTGGAACAAGGATGATGTCAAGTTAATACAGAAGTTTTTACATTATATAGGGTCTTTCCAGTTGGGGTTTTAAAACTTAATGAGATCACCTTCAGGTTAAAATACCACACTGAGCAGCCCACAGAAAGCGCTCAGGGCAGACTAAATCTGATGAGTCTTTGCTGAACAGAATTGCAGGCCGTCTAATCTGTTCTGAACAAGCTGCAAGCTTTGGAGCTGCTCTGCAATAACAGAATTACAGCACCTCCAGTGACATGGTGGCCAACTCACTCATCACCAATGTGAAGTTGCCATGGGATAAGTAAGGGCATCACATATGCAAATTATGCAACAGTAAAAACATCTTCAATTGTGTATTCACATCTCTTTCCAGAGAGAGTCAAAATTGACATTAGGATTCAGCTTCCTTGATTTCAGCTTCTGTGAAATGTTGGAGGACTGCTAAAGAGGGGGAGCCAGGAAGGGAAATGGTAAATGGTCTAGTTCCAAACTGTGAAGTACTGGCCGGATGGGTTCAAGTCATCAGGAGCTTTAAAGAAAAGAATACCTGCTTCTACATGTGCTGATGGTTGTGGAGTGGGAAGTGTTTTCCAAATGCATACAGTGTAAAGACTCTTGGGAGTTATAAAACTCAGAAGCTTCAGAAGAAGTTTCTTACTGAATCTAAACAGCTGACAGATCTCTGAACAATGTGGTATACAACAGCAGCTTGTGCAAAAGTGGTGTAGCTAGCTTTAAAACTGAATAGCTTCCCCAGCAATAGTTCTTTAATCACAGCAGCACAGAATTCAACTCAAGCTGACTTTCCAAGTATTTTCTGAGCTTCTCAGGAAGCCTTTGTAACTTGTTCTGCATTCTGGGATTCCACACCCATGTTGGTAGCAGAACATCTGTAAGCTAAGTTCAGGCATAACTGTGTGAACACAGCTGTGTATATCTGTATACACAGAAACTAGTGTGGAGATATTAATTGTATATGCTTCTGAAAATGTAGTTCATATATTTAGCACCACTTAGGAGTGGGATCTCTATATATGCATTCATTATCTAGAGCGAAACTAAACTAATTTATATTTTTTAATTTCTCCTTCTGTGAAAAATAAGTCATCATATTTTGCAGCTATTGTGCAAATGAATGTGTTGGTGGTACTCCTGGCATCATATAGGCGATACTTGATAACGAAGAACATTTTTGCTTGTAGATGGTGTGAATCCAAACCATCAATTTATTATAGACCTTTTACATCTAATTGACTTTTATTGTACCTACAAAATGGAAATACATTAAAGAGGTTCTCTATTTTGCTTATAAGAGCAATAGCCAATTTTCTATTTTATGTCTTTTGAGAATTCTTAATTGTCTTCCATAATTAGATGCTGAGAGTGTAAACAATTATATAAGATTGTAAGAGGCGTTTTCTTAATACAAGGTATGGTGTAAACATCTAAGAGTTTGGTTGCTGAAGCAGTATTTCCTATTTTTTGTTTTGCATTGAGTTTCACTTTTGTTATTCCTATTTCTTGTTCAGTTCTGCATAATTTCTTAAAAAGTAAAATATTAATAAATGTAACATTTTATAACACTTGCAAACTTTGAGGTCCCCACAGTTTTTAATGAGTCAGTAGAAGATGAAGATGCTCCAAAATGAGATCACAATTTATAATGTGGAACAGTTAGTGTTCCATGGCATCTGAAGACATCACAACCCATAGTTTTGCTGGGTTTTCTGGTTTTGACTTCCCCCACAAAAATTCCACTAGCAAGATCTCACTGCTACATTTTGCAAACAAACTCACTCACCTGAACTGAAAGTTGAGGAACCTTTATTTTACCCTCCAGAGCAAAACCAAGTAAAAGCAGAACTATCCCAAGGTATTTTTGTTGAAATGCAGACTTCATACTATTCAGTCTATTTGGATGAGTGTGACATTTGAACTCCGCAGTGGTTTGCCTTGGGTATTTAATCTGAAATGAGAGTGGCTCTCATTTCTACTTGAGAGGCATTATGCAACTGGTGGGAATATCCAACCTCACACATACTCCTTAGATGAACTGTCTACTGCAAGGCTTGGACACAAGTCATATTCACACTCATTCATCTCTGCTGGTTTTGAGGGACTAGTAATCCATCAATCCATCTTTTCTCTCCCAGTGAATAGATCATCCAGACTTTGGAGCTGTAGAAAAGTTACTCAAGTAGAAGATCAGATAATATTTGGACAGCCACATGGTTTCACTTTACTCTGAAGGACATACTCAGCTGTAGGAAGGAACAAATTAGTTCAAATAAGTCTTAAATTGTACTTGATGGGCCATAGAGACAGATCTCTGTCCCATGGTACTTCACATTGTTGCTGTTGCTTTAAAAAGTATGCCGAATCCTGTCTTTTTATCAGACCTCCCCTTCTCTGATTCCCCTCTTCTCTCCTGTGCATAGCAGCTGATTTCCACAGTAGCTATTAGGGCATGAACTGGGAAGACTGTGTCCTGTGATGGATGGGCTGGTGCAGTGTGGGAAGTACATGCTTATGTATCACACTTCCTCTCTTCCACTTCCCCCTAAGTTCCTTGCTGTTATAACAGTTTAGCTATATTTCATTATAGCTAATTATGTGCTTTCAATACGACATGCCCTGCTTGCAATAGTGAGAAGACCTCCTTTTTTTACTTTTTTTTCTTTTTTTGGTTTTGTTTTTAAAATGATGTTTTAATTTGAGCAAGTGACTGCTCCGGTGATGTTTTCAATATGTTGCTAATATATAAGTAGCTGCTTCTTTCAGTGGCTGAAGGCCTCCTGTGCGGTGGGTAACCTGCTCGGCTTCCACTGATTTCAATGGAAACTGAGGATAATCAGAACCGTGCAGGACAGCCCATACGTCCATGCTCCAGGCAATGAGAGAACAGAGGGGTAATCACAGTGCTAATGAAAGCAATAGGTGGCTGTACGTGAAATACAGTTTTACTTATTGAGCTTTTCTTGAGAGATTAGGGAAAGTTTTGCTTGAATTAAGTGTGTATAACAAAGTGGGGGGGGGGGGGAAAGGACAAAAAAGAGAAGATTACTCACATTTCAGTTTTCTCTTCTAAAGCTACCATGCTAGGGCTGCTCAGAGGAAAACTCATTGGAGTTCTTAGACACAGAAGAAAGAATATTTTCCCATTTCCCTAACAGCACAATTATTTTGACTGACATGAAAAAAAAAAGTCCCCCCCCCAACTCAGCTTGAGGCAAAATGAAAAATTTCTAGTGAGGTAGTTAGACATCAGTATTAAGCAGTGGAAAATAATGTTTTTTTAATGTGAAGCATTTAACAGCCTTTAACTAGATGTTGCTGAGTATTTCCAGCTCTGGTAGCCTGTTTGTCCAGTAGTAGGGAGCAAGTGTGGACACAATGGAATGATGTAAACCTAACAATGAAGAGAACATATTTAGGATGGAACTGGAGGGTTAAATAGAGATAACAACAAGAAATTATAACAGAGTAATTTTATACCCAAGAGGAATAGATTGTGGAACAGAGAAATGGTGGGAACCCTATTGTTGACACATTTAAATATAGACTGGACAAAATGTTAATAAATGTGCCATAGGGAACAATTTGACATTGTGCTCAAGGAGATGGAAAGGATGTGGTATTGAGTCTTTTAAAAAGGACTGTCAGGTTCTCCAATATACTTTATCGTGAACTTTATTCCACTTAAACCATGTTTATATTTAGTATAAATACAACAGAATTTGTCCTATTTACCAAAGGATATTTTACTCTGTTTTTTTATTATTATTATTTTTTTTCATTCAAAAATTACATGTTTGAATTCAACCCACTGTCCTTGATGTCTTGTAGGGCATAGGGCTGTCTGCTGACTTGCACATATAAGAACACAGACAGCGGTAATTTTTCTTACTGTCCCTTAAAGGCACTAACTTGTTCAGTTTTAGTAAGTCACTCGGTAAGTTGCTCCAGAGAAGGGAATGACATTCAAATATAGCCCTCTGAATCTGAAAACCCACTGAAACTGTGGAAGGGAGGAGTGTTTATATGGAATAAGTCAGCAGGTTCTGTTATATCCTGGTCTTGATATTTTCTGAACCTCTTGTCATTATCCCACAGTCATGAATCACTAATTGAAAACAATCGTCACTATCAAGAAGGTAATTTTAAATTTACAGGCAAAACTGGTGAGGATGGTGGAGCTGTCATCTAAGGAAAAGATACATTCATATGAATGCATTTTTTATATGATCGAGTTGTGCTAATTTAGTTTATCCTTTTAAACTTGAGTGAATCTTCAGAAAATTGTGTTTGCTTTAGTATAATATGTTGAAAGATAATTAATGGTCCTCAACATTGAAGTTATAGGTCAAGTGTAAGAATTTAGTATAAATCTAGGGAAAAGTACCTTTCCAGTGACATATAAAAATAATTCATATCTGGTACCATTTTTCATTCTGGAGGAGGTTCAGATATTTTGCGGCTACCATACAAGCGAACAAGATCTTCACCTCTCACTAATAGGAATTTATTGCTTACAAATAGTTGGTATACAAAATGTTCTCAACATTTTATGGATGTAGGAGACGTCAGTTATTGTCCAGAGAGTTTGTAAGCTAGTAATAAACGTGACAGAGTAACAGGCATGCTAAAAAGTCTTAAGGTTTTTAACATAGCTGTGTAAAAGTCTTTAATATTGCTGTAAGAAAATATTTCTCTCCATTATATTTTTTCAGCTTACTAAAATGATTTTAAGTTGAGGA
The DNA here is from genome assembly GCA_013398155.1 of Pedionomus torquatus. Classification (NCBI taxonomy): domain Eukaryota; kingdom Metazoa; phylum Chordata; class Aves; order Charadriiformes; family Pedionomidae; genus Pedionomus; species Pedionomus torquatus. The sequence goes on along the minus strand of VZRU01016734.1, from coordinate 45,580 downwards.
TACCCTTACTAATTCTTACTACTTGCCCTGTCATTTCCCTTCTCAGCACATTCTTGCTATTACTCCTGTCCCTTCTGCTAGCCACTGAGCTTGCAACTTCCTTCGGAACACTGCCACAGGCCTTGCTGAGCAAGAAACCTTAACAGATCATAGGCGAAAGCAAAAAGTGAGGAGTTCAAAACAGATATGAGGTATCATCATTATTTTTGTGTATATCAGAATTCTGCTGCCTTTCTGAAGATACAGGGCTTGTCTTTATGATCAGATGACTTCATGAGAGAGCTAGTAAGTTATAGATGATATTTGAGAACTTCATAGCAAATCAAAGGTAATTACCTTTCTGTGATATTGTACATTTTGAGATTCATAGTCATAGTGCTTCGGAGGAAAATGTGTTAATATATAATGTTCATTATCTCTAAATAGTACACAGCAAAAATTTATTTTATGCATTCACTGTCTTTCTTAAAAGATTTGGCTATATTACATGATAGGAAACCTCCTTGGAATTCTGATACTTAAGATTCTTATTAGAATCATAGAATGGTTAGAGTTGGAAGGGACCTCAAAGATCATTGGGTTCCAACCCCCCTGCCATGGGCAGGGACACCTCCCACTAGACCAGATTGCTCAAAGCCCCGTCCAGCCTGGCCTTGAACACTTCCAGGGATGGGGCATCCACAACTTCTCTGGGCAACCTGTTCCAGTGTCTCACCACCCTCACAGGAAAAAAATTATTCCTAATATCCAATATAAATCTTCCCTCTTCTAGTTTAAAAACATTACTCCATGTCCTATCCCTACACTTCCTGACAAAGAATCTCTCTCCAGCTGTCCTGTAGGCTCCCTTCAGATACTGGAAGGCTGCTAAAAGGCCTTCCCAGAGCCTTCTCTTCTCCAGGCTGAACTCTCTCAGCCCCAGCTCTCTCAGCCTGTCCTCATAGGAGAGGTGCTCCATCCTTCTGATCATCTTCTTGGCCCTCTGCTGGACCCATTCCAACAGTTCTATGTCCTTTCTATGCGAGGACTCCAGAGCTGGACACAATACTCCAGGTGGGGTCTCATGAGTGCAGAGTAGAGGGGGAGAATCACCTCCTGCAATCTGCAGTTTCACACTTCTTTTGATGCAGCCCAGGGTATGGCTGGCTTTCTGCGCTGCCAGCACACACTGCTGGCTCATGTTGAGCTTCTCACCCATGAGCACTCCCAAGTCCTCCTCCTCAGGGCTGCTCTCCAGTCATTCTTTGCCCAACCTGTATTTGTGCCTGGGATTGCCAAGTCCCAGGTGCAGGACCCTGCACTTGGCTTGGTTGAACTTCATGCCATTTGCTTAGCCTACCTCTCAAGCCTGTCCAGGTCCCTCTGGAAAGAAGTGTGATAGCATAATTTTATCCCAAGAAGCAAAAAAAAGGAACATAGTATGCTGGAATCACGAATTGCCAGAGTTGAAAGGGACCTCTAGAGATCATCTAGTCCAACTCCCCTGCCAAAGCAGGATTGCCTAGAGCACATTACTCAAGACTGCATCCTGGTAGGTCTTGAAGTTCTCCAGAGAAGGGGGCTCCACAACCCCTTCTGAGATTACCCTTCATGCCACTGAGATTATTTTTGAAGAAATCAAGCACTGACATAGTTCAATATTATAGTTCCACTAAGACACAACTTTCTGGAAGCAGACTTGTGGAAACCTAATATTTTGTCTCTTAATTTTTTCTTCACAGTGCTCCTTACCTGTCTTATGGTCGTGCCTTTTCATGAGAAAATTTTAGGATGAGATCCTGTGATTAAAAATAATGATATTGAAGAGTTTTTCCTTCTTTTAAGATGAGTTGAGCATTAAGACATGAGTTCCTCATGTCTTAAATGGAAAGCTGTGAATATTAAGCTTTTCTTGCTTCCACAGAAGCGAGCATCCCATGCCTCAGTTCTGAAGTGTAAGAGAATTTTTTTTTTGTGTTGGAATGTCTTTGAATAAAAGGTTGTCCATTGCTAAATAGTGATTTCTGTAGCAGGCAGTTGAAAGCAAGTTCTTCTGAAGCAAGTTGAGGCAAAAGTAGATGAGATTTAACATCTATTGTATTCTGTACTTTACGTTAATTCTAAAAACATGCAAAAGCAACTGTGTAGCAGCCAATTCTTTGTGTCACCTCCTGTTTACCTGCCCTAGAAATATTTGTATTAAATCCTAGAATCATGACCTAGATATACTAATAATATCAATTAAAAGTAAAGGAAGGGGAACATAACTATAAGTGAGAATTCCTTAGCTGACAGAAGGTACCAAAAAAGATACTAAATATATACAATGGATACTCAATTTTGTTTTCCTTTTGGGTAGTATAATTGCCATGTGTAAAATCTTGTTTGAAAGAACTTCTGGTGCTCTTGAGAACTTTATAATACCAGGGGTTTTGTAGCATAGTGGTTAGACACAGCTTTATTGCATTCGTGTTTGCATGTTGGTCAACACTCAGCTGAAGGAGAGAACCTCAGTCTGTCAGAGTAAAACCACCAGATCTCACTCATTTGCATTCTACATGCCATGCTTCAATTTTCCATCATTAAATAATGATTTGTAGCTATGCAGAATCTTTTATTAGGGATCTTGGAAAGCTTTATGAATATTGTATGAATGCATGAAGCCTCGCAACATGCTTGTGAAATACAACTAGGTAAGAGTCATTATCTCTGTTATATGCAGAAACAAGATAGGACATTAAAGCACAGGCAGCTTAAAGCTCCGAATTTCACACCCAAATTGTGAAAGCACTATCTTGTAGCAAAGCAGTCAACTGTTGAACATGTATATTTGCAAAAGGCTGATAGATGTATATGCAGGTAACTTGAGTACAGTTTCAAACTAAAACCATTTTTCTTCAAGATCATGTAATGAGTTTAATCAGAGCGAGGAAGAGAACTGATGTCTGAAGTCTCCCTGTATCGTGTTTTAAACACAGAGCTTGAAATGTCCTCCCTGAAAGACTGAAATTAACAGGGAAGATGATATATCCCAGTAAGGATTAATCCAGTCAGAGCTTCATGTAGGCTTCTCTGATTTGTTTTTCATGTTTACTAAATGTTTTTTTCTCACATTGTCTTTTCAGTTGGATTGTTCCCCACTGAATTAAAAATAAATGTCAAACAGTATGACTTAAAGAAAAATCTGTGTATTTTAGAACTGTCTGCTTTCCCCAGGAAATATTAGCCAATTAATAAAGCAGAATAGGGTGTTTTGCCTAGGGAGCCATCATGAAATAAGAAGTGTGTATAAATAAATGCACAAAGAGACACATACAAACCCATTAAAAGAGCATTTCATTTGGACAGGTTCTACTTAGCAGTGTGGAAATTTATGAAGCACTGTAGAGCATGGACAAACACAAATAATGGGGAGGATGCTGTTTTGAAAGGCTAAGTTTTCCTCTTTTTTTTTTTTTTTTTTTTTTTTTTTTTCCCTACTATATCAGGATGCATTGTTGAGACCATGAAGCTAGTATTTGTTGAGTCTGTGCAGCAGAAGTTCTGAAGCAGTTGTTTTTTACCTAAAGGCAGGAGAATAACTCATTTATACACTACTGTTTCCACACTAGAAGTTTCCCTGTGTCATACAGCTTGAGTATCTCTCTCTGACCACCTTCAGTAAGAGTTTTAACTGCGCTACTATCTGATTACACTTAATATTAAGATATTTTCTTATAGCTAATGAAATTTCTGGCTTAAATTCAAAACCAGATTTTACACGTTGACTTTGTAGAAGCCGTCTGTGTTGTTTTTACATGATCTGTGCACATTATATGCAATGCACATTCATCTTCAGATTACCCATTCTTGTCTTAATCTTCTCCACCTAAAAGCTGATGAGTATTCTAAGACAGAGTTATCACAGCCTTGCCAGGTGACAAAAAGACTTCTTAAAAGAAGGGCTCACCATTACAAATGCCAAACTGTTAAAAGGAATATCTCACTTTCTGAAATCTTAGGGATTACTAGTGGCAGAGGCAATAAAAATCATCTTTAAAGCGATTTGTGAATTGTTAAATAAATTTCTTTCAAACTGCTTTATTACTCATAGGAATTGTATCAATCAACAGTAAGAGCTAAATTACTAGATCAGTTGGAAAATATTGTTGCAGCTGAAGAATCAATGCTAATTGAATCATTAAGGCATTATTACATGAAACACAAATAGCTACGGATGATAACTCTTTGCTCTGCTTGATCTATAGTCTACAAAGAAGACATAATACCAACTATTTTAATGCTTGATTGTTCTCCTCCTAAGCATCATATTTCCTCAATACAGCATTTTTTTCTATTGGTGTCATTTTGCTTGTAAATTTCCCACCAGTCTTTTTGGTTGGTTGGTTGGTTTTTGTTTTTGTTTGTTTGTTTGTTTGTTTAAAAAGAGCTGATTTCAGATTAATGCAATACACACTTTCTCTGTAGTTCAAAGGTCAAACTTTCTTCAGACAGACTCTCACTGATTGCAATGAAGTTCAGAGCTGGGAGCAATTTTTGCTTGAATTATTTTTGCACTTTTGAAGAGCCTGGTCAGTGCTGCCCTTATTGTGTTGGTTGAAGCAAGGTTGGATCTAATGGAAACTTTTGACAATATGAAGTAAGATTGACATTGATTAAGTCAGTGCCTTGGGTCTCCTCTCTGTGTGTGTTTTGCCCTGGTTCACTCTTCACTGACAGCTAGAATAGTTCACTATTAATGCAGGAGGTGAAGGGTGTGAGTACTGTCGGTATCCTTGAATTGATCAGGCTATGGTCACATAGGATGAACAAGGATGGTGTGGTATCTTCTGATTGCTGCCCAAGCCCTTTAACACATAAATAACTACAGTCAACGTGCTAGACTTGTTGCTCTGTGATTCAGTGAATGCTCCTCTGTCTTCTAGCTGTTGTAACAGCATTGTATCATGGTAAAGCATACTGACAATTAGACTGACAGCCCTTGGATTACATATGTATATGTGGGTGCTCGGGCGTATGTGCTAGTAGCGGCGATGAGAATAGTATTTAGGTGGATAGACGAGGGCTTGCTGGGGTAGATGGGAATAAGAGCATCTATGTGAGAAAGAGTGTGAATATGTAGGTTAGAGTAGATTTGAGATAGTGTTTTTGTTTTGATCTTCCTACTCCCTCTTTTTTTCCATGAACAAAACAACTTTGTGTTTAACATATGTGGTTGCAGAGAAAGTAGGATTTTGATATATGGAGTATGCTTTTTTCTCATCTTGTCCCAACAGTAAAACCTACATCATGTGTGCCTAAGAAACCTAGAGTATTTCCAGCCTCTTGATTTCTCATTCTTCTGGATCAGGAACATCATTTTAGTGTATATGATGATTTCTTTTGCAAATTGACATCTTCTGCACTTATCAAAGGTTTGGAATAGTTTAAGTGAATATATATGTGTGTATATATTGTGACCAGCTAATAAGCTGTATGTAACTAGGAAAAATAAGTCAAGGAGTCACAGGACCCACAACATATTATTTAATTCTGAAGTTCATTGGCTGTATTAAGAAGACTGATGACTAAAAGAGTTTGGTGCCAGCGAAGGTCTGGAGTGCACCTTTTGAATCTGTGTTAATGTAATTTAATGGATGGAACAACACAACTGTGTGACTTTTCTGTTTATTTTTTTCTTTCTTCCTTTAAAAGTAAACATTCTGGTTTGTATTCATGCTGATGGCTCTGCCACAACCTTTCCAGGTGGTTTGTTTGCCAGTTGAATATACCAGTTGGGAAATTTATAAAGTGCTTTTTCCTTTCTCCAGTGAGTGGTCACCAGGTACTGTAATCACGGGACTGCAGATGTGCATCATGCCAGACTGGTGTAATATGACATAAGATGTAGTGGAGAGGCAGCAAAACATCATGCAATCATTTTCACTGAAGCCAAAAGATATCAGAAGATTCTTTTTTTTCCTCCTTCCCTCACTCCAGTTCCCAGGCCTGTATAATCCAAGACAATTAAGTGTGATAGACGTGCATTCACATTTCATTAAGTCCTTATCTTAACCACTGTTTTTTGAAAAGTTGGGTATGCCTGTTTGGCAAACAAACAAATCCATGTGAAGTCACCTCCATACTAAAACAGAGCAATTATTTTAAAGTACACACAGTTACAGAATACTTTTAGAAGAGACATTTCTGAGCATTTCAGATAGGTAAGAAATAATTCACTAAATTGAAAGATTTACAGTCATTTTGGGTATTTAACCATGATTTACTAGCTCATCTGTCTTCTGCCTTTCTCAGGCTTTCCAGTAAGGACCTGTCAGCAGTTTCTTCAGACCTCTGAAGTTTATTTCATGGGGTCTGTGGCTAATCCTACTGACCTTATTGAGGTTTGGTCCATGTTTTTAGCAGGGACACGATTTTATCTATAAAGAGCAAAAAAAGAATTTTAAAAGGAAAAGAAAGTATCCTAAGATCTGTTTTAGGTTAGTTACAGGTGAAAAGCTCTACTATACAGAAAAGTGAGGCCAAGGATAAAATGGAAAGAAGGCCTGCTCACAAATACCAAAGAGTCTAAAAATGCTGTAAACAACATCTAAAAATACAGATGCAGAAATTAACATGAACTTTTCTATCATTGGTGATTGTTACAAATCTCAAATCCAAAGTTCCTTTAACAACTATGATTCAAGACCTTCCTGTCTCTAAAGCTTATTAAATTATCTTATTAAAATAAGTATATTTCCCAGTTGATTTTAAGAGATTTTATTTCCTTCTGCAGTGCTCCCTCTTGTAATAAGAGGGCTTAGAAATATTTTCTCTGTTTGTACATGAAAAAGGGAAAAACAACTGAGTGAGATTTGTTTACCAAGAGCAATGAAACGAAGTCCTGCTTTGGAAGTTCACCTTCAGAATGTCACTCCATGGTCATATTTCAAATGTGGCACTTAGACCATCCTTAATATCAGTCATATGAGAGCTGTTGGAAGGATTCAATCCTCACACTCAGGTACAGCTCTAGAGATGGTATTGCCTCTAAATGAAGTCTAACTTTGTGAACTTAATACTGTTCCATTCTCCTTGTTGCCTTGCTTCTGTTCGAAAGATATATCATCTGCTGATTTCTGCCTCTAGAGGTGTATACTCTGATAGAATTAGATTCGATACATATCTGGATGATGGCTATCAGAGCATATACTAAGAAATATTCAGAACAGAAAAAGTCCACGTGTTTCTCTATTCTATTTTTTTTTTACCCTGCTTTCCTGATTTTTCATTCTGTCCCTTGGTTCTCCTCCAAAGAGGAAATTTCTTCAGTTTCTGGAATGGTTTGATTTTAAAGGCTTCTTCCAGCAACTAAAGTTAGTTCCCTATAGTAAATCCTGAACAAATTATCCAAAAAAACAGGTGATTACATTTTTCAGTGTTGGATTCTCAGAATCTCGTAGACTGCAAACAGACCATCTAGGCCAGGCAAACCAAATCTGGCCTGAATCCAAAACCTAGCTTCTAGGTAGTTTGAAAATAGTTGTTGAATTCTCCCACCATTTTTATTTGGGTGGGCAGCTTCTGGTCAGCTATTCTATATGACTTTGCGTATTCTTCCCTGCAAAAGTTCTCCTACTGTGAAAAGAACTGTCCACTGGGATCAGTGGCAGCAACAGACTTTATACTCAGCTATGTTGGGGTCTGATGAAGCTAAGTTGAACATTAAGCGTTCTGTCTGCACAGTGCTCTTTGGATCAGAGGTGTGCAAATAGTGATGATGATGGTTTGAGGGGAATGTTTTGAATGGATCATGAATGGAAAATAAATTTACTGAACTGGGCCTGATGATTTGATAATGAAATATTCATGTTGGCTTCGCTATTGTGGAGAGGTAATAGGAAGCACTGACTCTCCATCTGTTTCCCACGACTGTCCTGTCCTGTTCTGTAGGCTGTGATTTGTGCAGCTTTGTCCCTTGCTAGCTGCAGCTGTATTACAGTAGCAGAAGAGGACAATCCATTTGCTCTCTGTTCTGCACCCTACTTCCTTCCCATGCTGTGGAAATCAAAGGGAGAGCATCATCTGCATCTTCTTTGGGGCAAACAAAATGCAGTCCCCCTTATCCTCCAGAGATACCAGAAGCAAGTGAAGATATGGGAAAAAAGGAGAACAGACTGATAATGGAAGGTATGAGAAACTGGAAGCAGCTTGGTTTAGTCAGACCAATAGCCAAAAATGTAACTGATTGGCATGCTGTATCCTCAATGTCTTGCCTTCTGCAGCTGTTGACTCCTGTCTGCAGAGGTCTGCCCAAGTGCTCAAGTTATTAGGGAACTCCTCTGTCCTCCATACTTCAGGCCCAGCCCTCTCTGTGTGTTTGTCTCTGCAGGCACCCTCTCTCTGCCCATGCTTCTGACAACCTTCTCCCGGGCCGAGTCATATGGTGATAAAACACTCTACATCCCTGAGTCTTGGTGGCAATCTTGGTAGAGAGTATGGCAGCACTCAGGCTGCTTGAACTTAGTCCCGTTGACTGTCTTTTGTAAGTGTGTAAGAGTGTGCGGCACAAATGATGCTGCAATTTTTTCTTTCCCCTCTACTTTCTGCAGCTCAGACCCCTGGCTGGCTGGACACTGGCCAGGGCAATTCTCTGCCTGCTGGTGGCTTCCTTGTTTAAATATTGTTCTCAGCAGAAGAGCAGTTTGGTGGTAGAGAATCTGTCCCAAAGCATTTACTGTTAGCTTTCCAATTCGGTTATTTTAATACTCCCTGTGAGTTGATTAGCTTCTGCTTTTTTACAGGGTGATATGACAGTGCATTATATTGATGTTGGGACATTGAGATGCTTCATTATGCAGAGCTGCATTTGCTGTCTTTGTTGCTGCGTGAATATGTGCTTGGATATTGGTCACAATCCTCAAACTCTCTAATAGGTTTTTGCTTTGCTTGAAAATGGATCCTGTGACAGTATTAATTAAAACTTACAGGTTTCAATAATTTAGGTACAGATTCTGCCTTCAGCTATCTGTGTACTTTTCACAAACAAGTAAGAGCTCTGTGTTTATTTTGGTTCCATCTGTCTTCATCTTCCTTTGATTTTTTCAGAAAGGCAACTGCTATTGAAATTCAGTGCAAAAATAAGGGAGAGAAAAATACAGAAGCCTTCTTTAAAATTCAGCTCTAGATAAGGCCTTGAGTTTTCCCCTTCTCAGATTTTACTGGGGCATCGCATCCCTTACTCACTGAGGCTTAGCTCCTACAATCCTGTCTCAGGAAAGATTCCAATTTAGACTTTAACACTCCTGAGCTATTTTGAAATCTAAAAGCACCTAAAACGGCTCAGGCAGAGTCTCCATTTCAGGATAATTATCCACACATTTTGCATTCCTCTTCAGATTGTTTATGCTGAACAATCTCTCAGTCTTGCTTGCTGTAGTGCCATCTTCTTTGTAAGAAATTATAAATCAAGCTCTTGATGTTCTCTCCTCTGCCCCCACCTTTAGTCCAAGGCCTGTGCAAGAGTGAGCAGACACAGCTGCCAGTGATGATGCAGGAATGCCTGGAATCTCTCTGATCTGTTTCCAAGGAACATTTCCCCATGGCATGGCCAGTGAGCAAGAAAACTTTCCTTTCCTTCATAACAAAGCTGAAGCCCTTCCTCCACTCATGCTTCTTAATATATTTAGCTTCTAGCTGCAAGTGAAGAGTTGGGTCCTTGGTACCATAGAAACTGACAGGTGATACATGTTGCTAGTTGGCATCATACGTATGAAATAGATCATAACAGAAAGGTGGTGGCACTACCTAATGAATGAGGGTTGTTTTCTTTTACTGGCACAGGATCTGTTATCCTCATGCAGGCTTTACACTGTCCTGTGAGGCTTACCACTGATACCCCAGGCTGTACCTTTGATCTGTGAACATTAACAAAAGGGGAGTGTGAGGCGAGGAGTAATGGCAGATGATACTTCTGGTCCACTGTATAAAGTTGGAAAGTAACGCCATGTTATGCCTGTGGAGGGAGAGAAGACTAACTGATTTTTGAATAATCATCCGTGCTTCTACGCAAAGTGAAATGTTTGAGCTATTCAGATGATGGAAAATTCAACTGATATAATTGGAAGAAAATCTAGGTCCAGGCTCCACTTAAGGAAAGTTTAAAGCTGTGATGAAAATTAGGCCTCTACATCTTTCATCATCCCAGATGGGGAGCTACTGAAATCAGTGCTTTTTAAAACCACACTGCCTTTCTAAATAATTAAATATGAGTTCTAAGCTTATTTTCAGAAACCTGATTATTGAAACACGTAACACAGTGATACAAACATTTTTCCTAGTTCTCCTATTAATCAAGATGGGACTGCTTTGCAGTTCTTCAAATCGTCTATAATGTCCAGCAGCTTGAGTTCAAAATGAACTTCCTCAAGTACTCCAGTGCATTTAATACATGAAGCTGTATTACCTCTTTGTTAAAGTAATAATATTATTATTACTTCTCTTTTAAGAATAGGGAAAGAAAAGATTAAGATGATTGGCCAAATCTGCTGAGGAAGCCCACGGTAACGCTTCAAACAAGAAGAAATCTTGGCTATCAGTTTTATTTTTTTAAAGTCTCTTGTTGTCTTTGGCTTTAGAGTATTCTAAATGGTAGAACTTTTTGAAAAACTATTATGGGTTTTATTTGAAAGAAATACAAGTGAAATTACTTTTTTTTACTTTTTTCCTTTTTTTTTTTTTTCAAATAAAAGTTTTAATTGTAGGACTGTTTTAAGGTTTTCTGCTTTTCCTTGTTATCTACTGAACACTCTATTTGACTAAGAAAGAGAGAAAATGAAATGAAGTAGAAAACTAAGGCTAGGACTTCGATGGTGGGATAAAGTAACTCCCCATATTTCAGCAATCGAAAAAATCTGGGGGAAAATTTTAAAGCTTAGAAAACAAACTACTTTCTCGTATTTGGTTTGCATTCTTCTGATGATGAAAGGAAATTTGAAAACGTCTTCTGTTTATTTTTGTTACATTAAGCTTTCTTTTCTTTACAGGGATGTCAATTGATCAATTAAATAGTGGCATTTAAATTCCCTCTTTCCAAAAGTGAAAAACATAATTATAAAGAAAATACCTCCTAAAAACAAGCACACTGAAAAAAATTAGATTTTCAATGTAAATAATGGATTCTTTTGTTATCAGTTTGTTTTTTTTTTTTTTTTTTTTTTTTTAATTTTAGCTGATGTCTGAGGCCTCTGTCTAAATCGAGTCAGGAAATTTGATTTTAAAGTTAAAACTTTTGCTTCAGTGAATTAAAATTTTCATTCAGTATTGCCTTTCTATCAATATTTTGTACAATATTAAGTAGATATCTGTTGGATTTTAGCTTTGATGCATAAATGTTCATGCAATGAAAGCATGGTAAACAAAGAAATCTTCATTTACAAGCTTTAATTTAGCTGCATTGAAAGTAGTGTCATATCTGTAGACTTACCTTTGTAATAGATCTTTGATATTAAGCAGTTTTCAGGGGAATGAGGGACCAAAGAATTCTATATAGGGAATTAGCTAGGAGTCTTTGCATTATATTCACAAACATATATCTGCTACATGTGTGAGCCATAGTAGTGAGTTTTCCACATCTAAGTTCACCAGAGGAAATAGTGAATTAAATACATTATTGAAATTTTGGGCAATATTAGCCCCAAACAATATAGATTTAGACTACTGAAAGCTATGTTTTCAGCTCATGTCTAAGCCAAAAAAACCCTCTGGTAAACAGCAGTTTAGCTCTAATGTGAAGACTGCTTTCCATATATTAGAAGAAAGTCTGAATTAGGATACAAGATCCACAGTGTATCTTCACTGTCTCCTGATACATCCCTAATCTTTTTGAGGTTTTCTTCCTTGTATGTCTACTCATGCTTTCTGCTTTCCCATGTAACCCTACATAGTTATACATATAACTAGCAGGGCAGCTGCTGGCAGGGGAACTGAAGGTGTTAAAACAAGTTTTTCTCCACATCAGATCCTTGTCATCTTCATTTTTTTGCCTGTTGTAGCCAGTCAGAACTTCATGGTAATGGCTAAGAACATCTTGCAGTAAAACTGACTGCTGTTCCAACAGCACAAACCACATGAGTGAAATGACACTCTGTCTCATATTGATGGAAGTGGAAGGGCTATTACACACCCATAAAAATTTGGATTCTTTTCAACAGAAATGGTGTAACATGCACATTAAGAGTCAATTAAAGACAATGTCATTATAAGCAATCTTGTTGGATGGCTAACAGAGCTCTGTGACTGTCTTTTATCCTCTTATGTTATGTTGAAAACCTGATTATTCTGCTGCCAAAGGATAAAATGCTCTGGAATTTAGTCCATTTTAACTTATGTCTCAAGTGCCAGTGCCTCGCTGCCACTTCCTTTGTGATATTTGGCGTTCTGCATACATGGACTGTTTCAGAATCAAAAGCATTGCCCCTCTCAATAAGTGATAAAAGAGTTCCTTGGACTAGGTAATCTAAGTGGTCTCCTAGCTTTAATGGTGCACACACATGTAAAAATAAAGTTAATTAAGAATTTATTAAAATGAACCCTCAATCATCACCAAGAATCAGTGTGCTCACGTTACTGAAGCAGTGGAACGCACAGCTTTCTACCTGGTCATGCATTTATATAGCTAAGTAGGAAGTCATCTTCTCCCAGTTTGCTTGGGTGTGAAAACAAAAGTTGAGGTGAGGAATGTAGAAGCCATATGTTCCCTTGTCGTAGATTTTGTTTTAGTTTTGTCCATCGTAATTTACATTTACAACTTATTGGAACAGGCTCCTGAGGCCTCACATGGATCTTCCAAATGGAAGAAGGGGGTTCTGTTAAGGACTATGTACTCAAACGTGGGTCTTCCATCTCCCTGTGAGTGCTGTAATCACAAGAATTACATCAGGAAGGGAGCTGTATTCTGTTCTAGTCGAGGGGGGAGGGAATGAAGAAATACAAGAAGTTTCATGAAATGTATTTTATACTTTCCAGCTCTCCTAGTTAGAAGATGGAAGAGAATGTCTTATGATATTAAAAAAAGTTCACTTACGTTTAAACATGACACAGAAATGATGTGGAGGAGGCATGAACTATACCTAGTGTAAACACCATGGACTCTATAGCTAGTTTTGTTGCTCCAGGCTGTGAAAGTTTCTAAGACATTTTAAATACATTTTTAGTTCACTAAGAAAGTTCCACCGTTTCTCTTATAAGGAAGGAAAATGTTTGATCAGGAAACAGAAAAATAGGGAGGGGTATGTAATAACAGTCCTTTCAGGAATCCCAAAATACACATTTCTGTTCACTCTGCTCTCAAAAGGCATGTGCTCACACAAACTAGCAAACACTCCTTTGGGAGAGTTAGCAAATGAGGACATTTTTGTGGCAAGCTTATATTTTTTTGGCCCAGCTGCTGCTTTGGCACCTGTTTGACCTGGCAATTTAAGCCCTTGTCTGAAAAATGGGGTTTGTCTGTTAACTATATTGGAAATTGGAATCTCAGTGGTTATTTGTGATGCTAGCTGCTTGTAAACAACCTTTGTCCTTCCATGTATGTCCTCCTAACCCCGGTAGAATTTAAGACATACAGAAATCTCCTAAGCAAAGAGTCATGTCATTTCACTGATTTCTCTTCTATCACCACCAGTAACAATAAAAGCAGGGAAATGAAAGCTGAAACAGGCTGCTGCTTTGGCATTATAGCTTGGAAGTACTTCACCCATAGTTAGTATGCACCTGGTGCGCTCTCAGTTGAACACCCCAAGCAGGGACGAGAATAAAACCATGCCCAAATATGAATCCAAACCCAGCACAAATTATCTTTGACATTTATAGCATTCTGGCTATACTGTATGTGTGTTCCCCATGTCTGGAATGTGTTGGCTGTTGGTCATATTCCTGTGAGTCTCAACTTTCCTAGTGATTTCCAAAAAAAAAAGTCTTCCTGAAGCTCTGGGAAACGTAAAGAAGAGGAGGGATAATTGTTTCTAGATGAACAGATGATGACTGAATCCAGTACCAGGGATCTGGATCTCTTATCTCCTTTAACATTTTAAGTTTTAGTTACTTTGTAAGAACTAGGAACAATTTCTGAAGAACGTAGGAAGTGTACGGTTGGATTGCCATCCTGAATCAAGTTGTTGGTTCCTCAAGTCTAACATCTTTACCTGGGAGTGGCCATCATTTGAGGCATCAGAAAAACATTAACAAAAACATAAAAAAAAATATGTGGTGATCTTTCTGGGACGAGGACTGAGACTTCTGTTCTCATAGAAGTGCATTTGGGACACTGAAGATAGCTTGCATTGTTCAAGACGTTATTGATAAAGTTATCCAACTCCACTACATATCTTTTGGCCTCCTGTTGTGATGATTTAATTTCTCAAGTTTAGTGTAGAAAGAATAAGACAAAATACTTCTAAGTTTCTTTTAAATTTACTGAATTTTAATTTTAAAATGGTGTTAGGAGTTGTATAGTTCTAATTAGAAGTTATATACCTCTAACTTTTCTCATATCTGCACTAAGTATTATCTGGTTTTGCATCCTCTACTTCAGAATTGAACTATAGATCTGGATCATTTTGGATCAGAACTATGGATTTGGATTGCTTCCTTGTAGATTGCATACTTTATTCCATGTTTCTGATATCATGCTTGATCAATCTTATAACCTTCTATAAGGGCATGAGTGGTTGGGTAGATAAAAGGAGAGTTATCTGTCTAATAAGATAAGAGGATGTTGTCTGTCTCACTTTTAGTAAGGCTTTCAACACTGTCTCTCAAAGAATCCTCATAGGTAAACTTAGGAATTGTGGATTAGATGGATGGACAGTGAGATGGATTGAGAACTGGCTGAGTGGCAGAGCTCAGAGGGTTGTGATCAGCGGCAGAGTCCAGTTGGAGGCCTGTAACTAGTGGTGTTTCGCAGGGGTCAGTGCTGGGTCCAGTCTTGTTCAACATATTCATCAATGACCTGGATGAAGGGACAGAATGTACTACCAGCAAATTTGCTGATTGTACAAAACTGGGAGGGATGGCTGACACACCAGAAGGCTGATCTGCCATACAGCTAGACCTGGGCAGACTACAATGTTGGGCGGAGAGGAACTTAATTAATTTCAATGAAGGCAAGTGTAGGGTCCTGCACCTAGGGAAGAATATCCCCATGCACCAGTACAGGTTAGGGATTGATCTGCTGGAAAGCACCTTTACGAGGAAAAACCTGGGGGTCCTGGTGGATGACAAGTTGACCATGAGGCCAGAATGTGCCCCTGTGACCAAGAAGGCCGATGATCTCCTGGAGTGCATTAAGAAGAGCATGGCCAGGAGGTCGTGGGAAGTTACCCTCCCGCTCTACTCTACCCTGGTGAGGCCATATCTGGAGTCCTGTGTCTACTTCTAGGCTCCCCAGTTCAAGAAAGACAAGGAACTACTGGAGAGATTTCAACAGAGGGATACAAAGTTGATCAGGGANAGAGCTCAGAGGGTTGTGATCAGCGGCAGAGTCCAGTTGGAGGCCTGTAACTAGTGGTGTTTCGCAGGGGTCAGTGCTGGGTCCAGTCTTGTTCAACATATTCATCAATGACCTGGATGAAGGGACAGAATGTACTACCAGCAAATTTGCTGATTGTACAAAACTGGGAGGGATGGCTGACACACCAGAAGGCTGATCTGCCATACAGCTAGACCTGGGCAGACTACAATGTTGGGCGGAGAGGAACTTAATTAATTTCAATGAAGGCAAGTGTAGGGTCCTGCACCTAGGGAAGAATATCCCCATGCACCAGTACAGGTTAGGGATTGATCTGCTGGAAAGCACCTTTACGAGGAAAAACCTGGGGGTCCTGGTGGATGACAAGTTGACCATGAGGCCAGAATGTGCCCCTGTGACCAAGAAGGCCGATGATCTCCTGGAGTGCATTAAGAAGAGCATGGCCAGGAGGTCGTGGGAAGTTACCCTCCCGCTCTACTCTACCCTGGTGAGGCCATATCTGGAGTCCTGTGTCTACTTCTAGGCTCCCCAGTTCAAGAAAGACAAGGAACTACTGGAGAGATTTCAACAGAGGGATACAAAGTTGATCAGGGAATGGAGCACCTCTCTTATGAGGAGAGGCTGAGACACTTGTGTCTGTTTAGCCTGGAGAAGAGAAGACTGAGAGGGGATCTCATCAATGCTTATAAATACGTAAAGGGCAGCTGCCAAGAGAATGGGGCCAGGCTCTTTTCAGTGGCACCCAGTGACAGGAGAAGGGACAGTGGCCACAGACGGGAACATGTGAAGTTCCATTTGAACATGTGAAAAAAATTCTTTACTTAGAGAGTGGGAGAGCACTGGAAGAGGCTGCCGAGGGAGGTGGTGGAGTCTTCCTTCTCTGGAGATATTCAAAACCACCTGGACATATTCCTGTGCAACATGATCTAGGTGAACCTGCTTTGGTAGGGGTGGTTGGACTAGATGATCTCCAAAGGTCCCTTCCAACCCCTACTATTCTGTGATTCTGTTTTCAGTGCCCTTCCCAGTTGCCCTTTTGAAATGGTTTGGCTGCCTTAAATTATTTTTAAATCTCTGTGTTTCAGTTTATAGTTCTAATTTAGGTACCAAGTAGATTATTTAATATCTAGAGACCTTTAAGCTCTTGTAGGTGTTTATTATTGTTTGGTGTAGACCAGACAACTTAGAATAAGAAAACCTCAGCTGGAGCTATAGTGTAGCATAATCTTTTACAATTTGGTACTCTGTTATTTCACCTCTCTTCCCTCCTTCTTGGAAGGTCTTGTTACAGTGTCAAGTGCAAATTTCAGTGTAGTGTTTCCATAGTAATGGTTTTCAAACTGTCATATTTTCCATATTGTCCTTTTCTTAGTGACTCGGTTGTGCCCTATGAACAGAATGACTCAGATGTGTTGTATTGAGTATAGACTTGATTACAGCCAAATTCTCAGTCTGAGAAAAAGCACAGCCCCTTTTGAAAACATTTTTCCAGGCTTTTGCAGGTTATTTGATGAGCCAAACAGAGGTGGCTAGCTGACAGGCAGATTCATGCAGTTTTCACAGCCATCTTAAGGCTTACATATCACACCCACCCCACTTATAATACTCATAGTAGAGGTAAAGAAGTGCAAGGCCTCAAGCTTTATGCTAGGCTTCCACAGAGGAAATTAATCTCATCGTTCCACTCAAAAGGAAGCTTGCATTAGCAATTCTGGTAGCCTTTTTAATGACATTACTACATACGAGTTAGTTTTAAAAGATTTAAAAACTGTCTAATATTCTGTTGAAGTGTATGCATCTGTGAAAGGATGTGTTAAGCCCTGTATCATTTGAATTACATTTTCCCCATCCATTCTGCAGAATTGCTTCAGTCTTTTGAGAGTATAAAAATACCATTTATATAAGTTTTTGTCCATTCACAAAATCTGACAACAGGAATCTTGACTAATGTTTTAGTATACAAGTAAAGGGTCAGCTTGAAATCTGGTTAAAAAAAAAAAAAGTTGTTAGCTTTGTTAGCTTTTAATTTAATTTGATATCTCAAAAGGTAAATTGACTTTTTCACACTAATATTTTTGATAGATACTCTTCTTTTTNTCTTTTTTTTTTTTTTTTTTTTTTTTTTTTTTTTTTCTGTACAAACATCTCTTTTTAAATGTTTTGGCAATTACTAATTCCCAGGACCACAAATCACTTCTAAACCCCAGCCAAATAATTTAGCTCTTTCATACTACAATGTCTTAGCGCATCAGGGTTGATGAATGCCCTTAGCAAGTATTACAGCTTTCTCGGACTGAAAAAAAAATGAACAAGTTGGAAAACCAACAGGATGGAAAACTTCTAAATCATAGAACGCAAAAATAATATTCCCATTATCATATTCACATGACTACAACAGTTGGGTAGACTTTCAAGTCATAGAAGTATGTCTTTGCTGATCATAAATAACACAGGACATATATTTGTGAAAACTTGTATGCATCTCCTCAGATAGTGCTTTTTCCATAAAAAAAAAAAAAAAAAAAAAAAAAGGGACAACCACACTTCCCCGCTACCTCCATCTGAGTTCAGTGTCTACACTGTGACAGACAAAATATCTCACAATTAAGTGATTGGCTTCAGGTTTCCCATGTGCTATGAATAAATCCATGCAATCAACACAGTGTTCGGGTCTCTTTTTTCACAGCTCTATGCCTGTCAATGCTCTGTATCGAATCCAGACTTATTCCCATTATTCACCCCTTTATTTTTTTTTTTTTCAGTGCTATTTGTTTATTTTTAACTATCCAATTACAGCCAAAAGGAAAAGTGGCTTTATGCTAGCTACATTTTGATACAGAGAAGCAATACAGTTGTGAAATGAGTCCTCTGATTGTCTCCACTTACCACCTCTTGATACATTTCTCTTGTGTGGTTTTGGTTCGTGTTAACTAGATTCTTCTCAGAAGAACTGCAATTGAAAGCTCTAATCTGGGTACTTAGCCAGAGGACTTAAAATCCTAAATGGAGCATGGGGGTCTTAACCAAGAATCAGTCTGCTGGAGAGCTTTACACCATAGACATAGTGGGGATGTTTTGATCCAGGAAAACAAATTAAATTTAATCTGAAGTAAAAGTGGGATTTTGTACCGTGGAGATGTAGGAGCCTGAGTACCAACTGCTCTGACCTACTGATCCTCTTCTGTTGTGTCAGAAAACTTTTTCAGGTAGATGTAGTCAAAGGAAGCTGTTTTGAACCAGTGGGTTTTCAGTTCTGTTGTAAAACACCAGCTACTCTCTTTCTAATCCTTAGTTCTGCCTCAACCTGATGGGATATTGTACTGTGTTCTAGAGCTGAACTTGATGGTTAAAAATAACATAAGCCACAGAAGATGAAAATGGGAAATATTGTCATAGGACAATAGTCTTTCATGCTTCCAGCTTTGCAGGAAAAGAACAGGTATTAGCTGCAACTACAAAACAAAATTAAATGACATATAAAATGCTAACCTGTCTTCCTACTGGGAGTGCTCAAAGTGGTAACATGTAATTGCTACTACTCCTGCTCTGGAAGGTCATTCAGGATTGAAGCACAGATGCTCCCATCTTGTTCTTGGTGTGAGTACAGTTACAGCATGAAGAAAAGGCAGCCTGGTTTAATGGGACCCTGCTGCTACTGAACACCTACTAAAGGAAATTTGGGATAGTATGTTTCTGAGTGTTCCGCTACTATGAAAAGAAGATTAAAGGATAAGTGGCTTACTCTGTTACATTGACTTGAGCCTACAAAACAAAGTGGCAGATTTTTTTTCCTGTGACAGTTTTGAGATGCTGTTTATCAGTAGTCTGTGGCTTCCATTTGAGAATTATAGTATAAAAGAAATAGATGGGAAAAGGTATTCTGCCCTGTAGGAAGGAATCTATTCCAGTGAAAAAGTGTCAGAAACATAGAAATTGGTATTCTGACAAGTGAGTTAGACTCCATGACTTCAGGTAAGGCATACTTTCAGAATTTTCACACAAAAAGTGCCTGAAATTATGTAACTGCTATACTGAAGCTTGGCTAGCTAAATGAAAGAAATGAAGAAGGGTCAGAGCCCTGCACACAGATGGAATATTCTTCTAGTTGACAACTTCTGTTGTGGGGAATTATCGTGGTTACACCACTGGGGAGAATTTGCTGCTTTCAGAAAAATCAGTAGTTTCTCCTTTTGAATCAGTTTTTTGAAAACCCTATTATATAAATGCAGCAAGTTGCCTATGTAAGAAAGGTATGAAGAAATACCAACTTCCTAAATCATGCAGGGAACACTTCTAATCCAGTTCTGTCACCTAAAATTAATTGGGCTTTCATCAGCCAGTGAATGGAGGCACACCTAATTGCCCAAAATCACTAATGATTTACTACATGTGTAGAGGCAGCATGCAGAAATGTCCTGTAAATGACATAGTTAAAAAGCACTTTTTTGATGCACAACATAAGCTTCCTCTTACTAGGATACAGGCATGCGATTTCTGTTTCTGTTCTGCTCTGTTGGAATCCACTTATTAAATCCCTTGCTGTTTTCCTTGTAGGATGAAGGTAGATTCTTTCTGCTAAAACCCATACATGGACTCTTGAGGTCTCATTCTCTGAGATCCAAGCATGCTTTTATTCTCCTCCCAAAGATCTGAGTATACCTTTCCTATCTTCCATTCTCTCACCAGGAATATAAACACACATTTAATTCTTAAAAGGGCCATGAACTCTCTTTTTTTCCCCTTTTTTTACTGATAAACTCAATGCTAAGTACAGTTTGGTGAGACTAGACCTAAAGTGTCAAGCAAAATTCCTATGGAAGCTACACTTTTGTGTCTATGCACAGCAATGCTCTGACAAAATTGAAACTGGCCCTTCCAAACTGTGTTCGTATAGCACAGTGAACTGAAATGTTCTTTCTACCTGGACTTTTGGACCCCTTTTTTCCATGCTTTCCTTGGCCAACGTGCTGCAGGCGAGTGAGAAGTTTACTCTCTAGGGCAAGGACAGCATATAATTAAATGCTCATGCGCCATCAAAATACTGATAGTTACGAAATGCTCCAGCCTTTTGTTGGAGAGTAGCAATGAGCAAAATTACTTCAATATGTAGAGGAAATTTAGATGCCTTGAGGGAATGCTAATTCAGAGAGATAGTAATAGGGATTACTACTTGATTTATGGTGTGGCTCAAAAGGAATCAACAAGACTAGACCTGCTGCCTGTATGTGCTCTTGGCCTTACCGTCACAATTCAGAAAGGAAGACATTAACTGTCCATTCTTCTCTTAATGCCACCTTCTTCTCCTCTGACCTCTCCTGCTCAAAGGCCAGATGGATTCTTTCTGTTTCTAATTAAACAACTTTGTGGCTTCATCTGTCCCTCTGGTTTCCACCCTGTACGTTTTTTGTTTCACCTGATAATGTACTGAGTTAAGAATTTGCAGCTGTTGCCCCAGGTGCACCTCCTCCAGTCTGGTAAGATCTACAACCTACTTCAGTCTGTCTTCTTCCTTCTCTGTTCCGTAGTAACTGCAGTCATTAGGGTCTAGAAAAGTTTATTTGTAAACAAATCTCCTGTCCTCTTTGCCACCCTGAACTCTCTTACTTGGATGTATTGTTCATAAATAATTTTTTCTGTGTTCTCTTTTCCATTCCCTCCTTTGCATCTTCCAATTACTGTGGCATTTCTTCTGTCCCACTTAACCTCCAATTTGGAAAAGGCAATTGCTCTTTGGCATGTCAGCCTGGAAATACTGCTGACCCCTCATTTAATTTCAGCTGTCTGACATGCTGCATGCTCAGCCCTCTGCTCTTTTGCTTTGCAATGTTTCTTCTGCTACATTTTATGGAAAAGAGTCAGAAGATGGAAGGATAATCTGTGAGTCACTTGTGCAATGATGACTTGCAGATTTCCTTCTTTGCTTCCTCATTTTTTCCATTCTACCAATTTTTTGTTTCAGTTTCTTCTTTAAAAGAGGGAGAATTCATTTTTAAAGTACATTGAATGTCTTGCTTCTTATAGCAAAGCAATTTTAAAATATTATCAATACTAGAGCATAATTTCTCAACTTTGATCTGCAGGGCATATCTAAAGTATTCTTTCTTTTTGTCAGAAAATCTAATCTTATCACAGAGATTTTATAGCCCTATTCATGACAGTTCAGTCAGGGAGATTATATACCCTTTGAACTGTGGTTCTCATATGAGAAGCTACCAAGAACTTTTTGCTTGTGCCTTTTGTTTGTTTGTTTGTTTCCATTTAAACTATGTTAGACTGGGGAGATACTGTAATCTGATGACTTAGGATACTGAAAAATATTAGATTTGTTGTTTGGGACCTAAGATGTCTTATTGTGTAAGTGGGTGGTTGAGTGGGGAGGTATGATTTAGTAGTGCTCTGGACATTTTTGTACTGAAATGACTAAGTATTCTGGAAGTCATCTTAAGTTTCTGACTGGTGTATACAGTTGGCTTGCTGTGTGTATTTTTCAGTGACTGTCTTGGTGGAGAAGAGAAACTCAGAAAAGCAAAATGAGAGAGAATATTATATAGTTTTATTTTAAAGTATTTTTTGATAACTGTGTTTTGATTTATTTTGATCTGCCCATGAATTAGTTATTGCTATGTTCTATAAGTAGAATTTGTGTCGCAGTTGAACAGCCATCATTTGAGTATGAAACTTAACAACGTTTTCAGTTTTTCCTCTTTGACATTTTTAGGGTAAGTATGTTTTCGCAATGGCTTTGGTTATTATGTAGTCAAAGGTGCTGTCAGATAGAGATGCCCAGGCATCTCATCCCATGGCCTGTGACATCTCATTACTTCAGGCGTGTGACCTTCACCCAGCTCTGTGACCAGTTTTCATGTTCTGATTTCAATCTTCCTCATTTCTGCAGTTCCAGATATATGCACTACCTCTACCAGATGTGATCTGCAAAAGCCTTTTCTGTCACTTCTAGAGTTTCTCTCATAGTTTTACTAATGTGTTTCACTTCTGACCTGTGTAATAGCTCTACTATCTGAATCACAGGCCTTACCCGAATAGATGTTGTCACTTCTGTCAGGTACTGCCAAACACAGTCATAAAGTGTGAATCCCAAACCCCACTTTCCTAGCAGAGCAATTCCTGGCATGAAACCTGGGTTTGAGGCCATCTCTAGAACACCGAGTTTGTAAAGTTAATAAATGGAGACTAAGACAATACCAGTCTCTTTCCCTTTCAGATGTGCTACGTGCAAGGCCTCAGTAGGGAAACTTACTCTTTTGGTCTTGTGATGTCTGAACAGAACAACAAATGTAAATCCTTTTTACTCCAATAAATGTTTTAAAAGATTGAGAGGAAACTATAATCTTCTAGTTTCCTGGGATGGTATAATGGTTTTGTGCTACACAGCTTCTGACTTTTCTTAAGGGATGAAGGAGAAGATCTATGAACCCACAAATAATTGAAAACTGTAATTTAAAGAAAGGAAAAGGTCAAGAAATTAATGTAGTTATTAAAATAAAGGGAATTATTTGCAGATAATCTTGGAATTTAACATATAAAAGATACTGTTCTTAATAAGGTTAAAAAAATGAGAAAGGTCTTAGAAATATGGATTGGGAGTTAAAAATTGTTAGATGACTGATCTGCTGACATTTTATCATCCTTCAAGAGAATACTGGAGCTTTCACAGCTTATAAAGTGTAAATCTGGAAGGCTGTGTAAGTCTTTAATATTTCTTTAAGAAAGAAAGCTACAAATAATAAATGACATATTCAACCTCCTATTTTGATTTATTTCTGAAATCTAATAGATTTTATGAAATTCCTTAATACATATTGCAGTTGGAGTGAGTTATTTCTTTTTTATTTTATTTTCTTTACAGGCTAGGAGTATTAGTCACTATCATAAAAATGAAACGTGTATCTTCTAACTAAAGAAGCTTAGCATGTTTGTGTTGCTAGCAACATGTGTTTGCACAGAAAAAGTTGCTGAAAGCTGACCCCATACTGGGAAAATTGCTAATCTCAAAATAGAATCCTAAACAACTTAAAACAAACAATTTACTGCAAGCATTTGTAAGGTCATCTCACTCGTTCTGAGACAGTATTTCATTGCACATTGGCAATGCAAATGGGCTTGTGCCTACAAAAAGTTGTTGATTTTTTTCCCCAAGGAATCTTCTAGGGAAGATGTCTCTATACCATGCCACACTTCCCCCACTTAACATTTTCTCAAATGGAATATGCCAACTTCACCCTTGCTTTTTGGGTTTCTTTGGTGGCTTTTCGTTGATTTTTCAAAAAAAGATGTCTTGTCATCTCTCATTTACTTGGTGAAACTTGGTCTTAGTACAGTACAGTGTCAAAAGGATTCACATGTTTAGAATTTCTTACTGTAATCAAGTTATAACTGTATCATTGTCCTATACACTTAAGTTATATGGATATATATGCATGCATTAACTTTCAGAAGTAGTGAATTACACCTTCTATCTCTCTCTTGTGTCAGAATTCCTAGTATGATCTGCAGCCCCACAAGATTATTAGAAAAGAAACTGATATGAAATATTCCATGGTAA
Source organism: Pedionomus torquatus (assembly GCA_013398155.1). Taxonomy (NCBI): domain Eukaryota; kingdom Metazoa; phylum Chordata; class Aves; order Charadriiformes; family Pedionomidae; genus Pedionomus; species Pedionomus torquatus. The sequence goes on along the minus strand of VZRU01016734.1, from coordinate 21,533 downwards.
AACCCAGCAATAGCTAAATGGGGAATCTTTGTCCACTTCAGTCACTTAGTTCGGGACAAATAAATGGAGAAAGGTGAGGGCCAGACTTGATAGTGAGGGTCCCTCAAGCAGGAACCAAACTCCAGTGAGATTTCCTACAGAGAGAAGAGAAACAAATGCCAAGTGTCAGCCAGCCAACAGTGGTGAGAAGCCTCTAGCTTAGTCACAAAACAAAGCGCTGTTTGTTGTTGTCTTCAGTAATATGATTATCCCAAAGTCATGCTGATTTGCAGCTCATCGTTATGTCTTTGGGAAAAATGTGCTTCAGTTCATCCACAAGGACAGATCTGATTATTGTAAAAGTCTCTTGTAGCCTCACAGTACTGAGTGAAATCCCAGCTTTGATTGAAATTGCTGACTGAACAACTGAGGTTCAACACAACCATGGCTTCTTCATTTGAATCCATTGTCTTTATACATTAACTATTCTAAAAACAATAATGATTCCATATGTCTCAAAGGTGGGATGGCTCAATTTATCATCCTTAAATATTTGGACACTTTCAGATGAAGGACACTTTGTAGACATGAAGTATTATTCTTAATACTTAAATGCACATCTTGAAAATAGATCTCAATTCCTTTTCTATTTACCTAAATGTGTGTGATGATAAATTCTCCTCTTATAACCTTCATAATTCTCGTTCACTATCACATCTTCCTAGAGCATTGTCCTGGAGAAAATGGCTGCTTACTGGCTGGTGTACCGTTCACTGAGTTAAAAAAAAAACCAAACAAACTGGCTGGGTGGCCAGGCCTAAAGAATTGTGATGAATGGAGTTAAATCCAGTTGGAGGCCAATCACAAGTGGTGTTCCTCATGTATCAGTACCGGGGCGAGTTCTGTTTAAAATCTTTATCAATTATCTGGACAAGGGGATCAAATGCACCTTCAGTAAGTCTCAAATGACACCAAGTTGGGCGGGAGTGCTGGAGGGTAGGAAAGCTCTACAGAGGAATCTGGACTGGCTGGATAAATGGGCTAAAGCCAATTGTATGAGTTTGTACAAGGCCAAGCGATGGGTCCTGCACTTGGGTTGCAACAACCCCATGACACGCTACAGGCTTGGGGAAGAGTGGCTGGAGATCTGCCTGACAGAAAAGGACCTGGGGTTATTGGTCAACAGTCAGCTGAATATGAGCCAGCAGTGTGCCCAGGCGGCCAAGAAGCCAAAAACATCCTGGCTTGCCTCAAAAATAGTGTGGTAAGAAGGAGTATGGAAGTGATTGCCCCCCTGTACTCAGCATTGGTGAGGCCATACTTAAAATTCTGTGTTCAGTTTTGAGCACCTCACTACAAGAAAGACACTGAAGTTCTGATGTGTGTCTGGAAAAGGGCAATAAAGCTGGTGAAAGGTCTGGAGAACAAGTCTTATGAGAAGCAGCTGAGGGAAATGGAGTTGTTTAGTCTGTAGAAAAAGAGGCTGAGGGGGTACCTTATTACTTGCTACAACTACCTGAATGGAGGTTGTATCAAGATGAGGGTAGGTCCCAAGTAACAAACAATAGGACAAGAGAAAATGTTCTCAAGTTGTGTCAGGGGAGGTTTAGATTGAATATTAGGAAAAAATTCTTCACTGAATGGGTTGTCAAGCACAAAAACAGGCTGCCCAGGGAAGTGGCTGAGTCACCATCCCTGATGTATTCAAAAGATGTGTAGATGTGGCACTTAGGGACATGGTTTAGTGGGACTCAGCAGTGTTATGTTTACTGTTAGACTTGATGATCTTAAAGGTGTTTCCCAACCTAAATGATTCTGTGGTTCTCCTTCCTTTCTGCATGAACTTATTTTCATATTTTTGTGAACTGTGTTGTGGTGTTTTTTGTAGAGAAACTGTTTTCTGTGGTATATTGTGAAGAGCCTTGACTTGCAAAGGTCTGAATCCAAGCAAGGCTTCTAGATGTTACTGTACTATTAATAATAATTAGCAATACCACATTCTACCAAATGTGTATTTAGTCTTATACTAACAACACTTAACAGTCATGTTACATCATTGACACAGTATTTCTATGAAATCAGCGAGAAGATATTTTTAGTTCTACAACATAAATAGAGAAATCGAGTCAGAGAAATAAAAAGATGTGGCTGGTGAGGGTATGGGACTTGGTGATAGAGCTGCATTCACAAATGCTGTTCCTGTGTCCAGGCTTATGCTGATTTCCCTGGGCAGCCTGCACTGAGAGCTGTACCACTAAGGTTTGCCTTTTAAATGGGAAGCATTCAGTTTATAAAATAATACTCTACTGATCTGATGCTCTGCATCTGGACATTAAGCTAATTAGGTTTGCCTGTCCAGCATTCAGGTTACAGAGAGTCTGGAGTTTGGTCTGTAGCTTATCACCTCACTCATTAGCACATTAAGGCTAGCTTTGGATTTCTCACACTTTAATTGTATTCGGAGAGAGCTGTTTATAGGAAGCCCCAAAATGGATTTGTTTTCCAGTTCTTCTCCTTTGTTGAATATTAACGTTTAATTAGCAAAAAGATCCTATTACCTCAACACTAAAAGTGAGAATAGCTAAGGGACCTGCTAAATATAAAATTAGATGCACAGTCAACCTTTATCCTAGTCATAATGCTGTTACCTTAATATTATTATAACTCCTATCATAAACTATGATTTGATTGATTTTGAAATGTTTATACCCAGAGTGTCTGGCACAACTTGTTTTTGTGAGTATGCTAAAGTCAAAATGTCTGAACTAAAGAGACAGCTACTCCGAACAAGCTTTATTTGGGGTTTTCTTCAGTTCAAGTGGTTGGTCTGTAATGTCCTTTCTTCAGAATGGGAACTGAGCTGGAATCCAAGTTGAACTTAAACCAAGAAAAACAATTCTCTAAGCATACTTTAATCACCCATAAATGTTCTCATGGCTCTGAGGACCATGTTTCAGTGGAATCTGGTTTTGAAGGAATAGCAGGCTTTTCCCCTATGGTACTGGAAATTGTGGATGCATAACTAAAAGACAGATGTAACACAAAAATATATCAGAAAATATATTCTTTGATTGGTTGTTTGGGGTGAGAGGAATGAAGCCAAAATTCAAATGGAACTTTTCACAATGGGATATATAAGGAATGGCAAACAAAAGGGCTCCTGGTATGCTTGTCCTTCTGTGGCTTCTAGGAGAGCTTTGCTATTTATTACAACTATTAACACAACAGTTCAAAAAGCTTTTGGTATCGTGCACTCTACAAAATATCTTGACTATTTTTTCCAGTTAGTTTTTGTTGCTAAGTTCTGTTTCTATACATGACATCTCTGTGTTTTATTTTGTATTATGATGTCTCGGGAGCAATATTTCATCATGGACAGTTGTTTTGATACTCATGTATTAATAGACCAATGGTGCATCTCACACATCCCTCTATTTTAAATTTGGGCCTGCTGTTAAAAATCATGGTTCAAGACACATAGTAAGGTCGCTGGGATGTTTTGCGGTAAGACATACAGCTGAAATCTGCTGACAGCATATAGGATATGTTTGATCTAGCTTAGAGAAGAGTAAAAATTGAGATACTGTGTAATGAAAATTTTGATTATCCTTGTCCTTACAGCTTCCAATTCGGAAAGTATCTTTGTTATTCTAGTTGGAACTTGGAAGCTAAAATAGTTTGAAAATCACACAAGTGATTTGTTTTTGTAGTTTAGGAACAGGATATCTCTTGAGAGGATTAGGTTTGCGACAGTTTCAAGCAGTTTGCAAATGAAAGAGGATTTCTTTGGCGTGCATTAGTATTTATTACAACATTGTCGGCAAACATAATTTTAACAAAAAATTTGTCTTTTGAAAAACTTACATTTTCCTTCAGTCATTTTTTACCAGCGTTTTCTTTTTCTTGGAAGAAAAAGCAAACAAAGTATTTAATTTTGCATCTAGTTAATCTGAAATAAAGTTTTTCATTATGTTGAGCTGAATAGGAACATCTTCCCTTTGAGTTTATTTGCTGTTAATTTCCTGAGATGATTTAATGGCTCACAAGAGAGGCAGTTGAGGTACCTGCTGCTCCTCCCTTACAGGGACCAGCCTCAGTCTACAATATTGTGACAGTCTTCTCTGGTTGTACACTGAGCATCCATTGTGGGAGATGTAATCCTTAGAGCATAGCCTATCATGTGTGATTGACACGAAACACATCTAAGAAACAATATGATGGGTTGCAAGAGTTCACACTAATATTAAATGAAACTTGAATTTTCTTTTCAATGGATGGTCTCAAACAGAAATAGTTCAAAAATCTCAAACATTTTTGAACACTTTCCAAGTAATTTGAAAGAATTGTTGGAAATATTTAACTACTAAAGCCTTATCCTTCAGCGTGTTTCACATATTAAAGTGCCTGAGAGGTGATTGGAATTTTGAGTAATTCATGATTGTAATTCTGAGTGGACAAGTATGAAAAAATAAATGCGAGAGAAACCACATTTACTGGTATGAAATCTTGCAACACAGACTAGAACATCTATTAGAAGTCTATAAACATAATTCAAATTCCTTTGACCACCGTGCCTTGGCAGGTAGGGTGCAATTTCTGAAGCACACAGTTGCTGTTAGTGTATTGATTTTTGTGGTTAGTTCAATGACTAGCCACTCTTGGGAGTTTTCTCTTTCCTCGGATATTTGCCAACATTATTTTTATTGTATATTAATTAAGTTCTCCCATTTATTCAACTCTTCAACTCTGTTGCTGGGTCAGATCTAAAGCTTTTCCACTAGGCAACAAAAGGAAAGCCAAATTAAACTACTAATTCCCTGAGGATACAGTTTTCTCTGCATTTTAACAGTTCTGGTGAGTTCTGGCCCAAAGTGAAAACTCTGCTGATGAAACACCAGAAATGGATTCAAGATTTGCTCAGGAGGGAAACCACTTGATACTTAAGGGGGAAAACACTGAGCATGCATTTGCTTGTGCATAAGTAACTATAGAAAGCTCAGAGTTTGTGACCCAGGTAACTCCCTTTTTTCTGATCAGTCATTGCCATGCCATAGCACCACTGGTGTTAGTGATAGAAAGTGTCCTGCGGTCCTCTGTAAAAAGGCCAAACTCACCTGCTGCAAGGGCAGATGGGATTAGTAGGTAGCCTTATTTGGACACGGGGAGATGGATTTAAGGAGAATACTTGACAGCTTCCAGCTGATGCCAACACCAGCTGGCTCAGGTTGCAGCTATGCATAGCCTTCATGTTAAAACACCAATGCATATAAATAGAATGGTTTCCTTTCTGAAGCATATAAGCCAGTTTAAATTACTTTTGCATACTATGGTATTTTTGACTTGATTATATATTTGTCACACTGCCCTATCTTCCTTTGGTCTTGTATGCCTTTCACTACAGTTTTTAAATTTGTTATGTCTGGTTTAGCTGCTCTGATTCCTGCTAATACAAAGTAGATCTTTGTTTTGTTTGTTTTAGTGCAATGTGGACAGTAATTCTGTGCGTATCATTTTAATTTTCCAGTTCTCTTGCATGAGCTGTTCTTGAACAGTTTTCACAACCGTGGTGACCTGATTCCCCCCTCGGAGAGCTACACTTGTTTGCAAAACTAGAATTTAGGGACAAGGACTGTATTTCTTTCCAAATGGGTTATTGGGAAAAAAAATAACTTTTTCTTCCTCCCTAAAGATTTAAGAAAAAGGGAACTAACTGAGAAACATCAATCCACAAACAAGAAATGCTTTTGGTGCTTTACACGTGTTATGTAAAGATCAGATTTAACTGAGGTATTTGGAATGAAAACATCATCCTTTGGGATATTTTAGAATAAATGTCCTCTTTGATATTACAGCTCTCCAAATGTTCAAGTTGAGCAGAAACACCTGAGAGTGGACCCCAGCTTTTCAGTTGCTTTAGCTGTGCAAAAGAAGTTATTAGCCTTCCTGAGCAAGACCGTTGAAATGCCTCCTGAAGTAAAGCACATACGAGATGGAGATTTTCAGGGAGGAGTCCTTCAGTGAGGAGTCCTCACTAAAGGAGTCCTGAAACAGGTGGCTTTGAAAACAGCTGTCCAAAAGGAAAAAAAGGGAAAGAAAAAATGAAATCTTATGAGAATCTGAGTAGACCTAGTCATTCAGGCTTCACTTTTGTATTTCTTGCTTCCTTAGCAGACCTCTTCTCCATGCAGATCAGTGCTGCAACAGGACAGCTGGCATTGGAGGTGATGCAGGATCCAGCGAGTCTTCTTCTGTCCCCCTGCTCTGTGGGGCCTCTTCTGGCTCATCCTCTCCCCCCTCCCTGTGTTTCCCAGCTGAGACCTGAGCTGTTGCATTGCAGGAGCTCCCTCACTGTTCTATTACTAATTTGTGTGCAGAGTCCTAATTACAATTTACCAAAATGTTTTTCCATTTTCTATCTATCATGTTCTAAGTCTATAAAAGAGTGGGTGAGAAGACTTGTCAGTAAGTCACACCTCTTCCATTTTTTAAGCTGTATTTTTAGTTGACTGACTCAGATGGACTTTTCCTGTCAGAACATCAAAAAAGCTTTATCCACCGTGTGTACCTCTTTCCATGATCAGTCATTTTGAATTCAGGATTTGAGTTCATGAGGGGATGTATTTGTATCCTCAACTTACTGATTAATTTTGACTTGCACATCATTTCAGGCTCCTGAAGATTGAGGGTAGATTTTATGAAGCTGTAAATACAACAGATTGCAACCTTAGCAGTTGGTTCTTCCAGAATTTAGTTTCAGTAGTAAGCGTTTGCAGTATGTGGCCTGATTGCTGTTGATATGTACCCTGAAATTTAGCTCTAATTATATTGCAAGTACTGATGAGTCTGTGGTCTCTGCAATGACAGTGAACATTTTCATTGATCAGATGGTTTATCTAGTGGAGTGAAAGAACTTGGATATGCAATAGGATATGGAAGTGAGATCATTTGCTGCTCTTGTTTAATTGCTCCCATCATTCCTCCATGCCTAGCACTTTTTTACAATACTGCTGGGCTTTCACTTATAGTAGTATGTGGCATTCCTTAATAATTCTCTGTTATTGACAAACATCTGTAATTTTTTTTTCTTGAGTAACAATAGTGTTTTCTTCTCTTTTACTTGTCCGCTTCCATATACCCACAGTCACCCATGGATTCTTACACCTACCCGCATACAGCAAATGCACCTGCATGAGCACACACATTTCTTTTTGTGGAAGACGAAATTGCTAGAAAGTCTTCCTTATCTTTATATGCCAATCACTCCGCATAATGGTGTACCATCTTTTCCCCAGATGTAGTCTAAAGAGCTGCTTCAAGTTAAAAGCCCAGCCCTAAACACCCTGAAGCAGGAAAAACTTGCTTTCTGATCTGAGACTTTGAGCTAATAATGTGGTCTTGAACACAGAGGCTCAGGGTGAGGCTCTGGTGTGAGGAATTGCTGCTTCCCAAAGCGTATGTCAGTTTTAATTTAAGTCACTTCCATTATGGTCAGAGTGCCTTAAATGTTTCATGCTGTAAACATCCCTAACAGGAAACAATTCATTCCTTATTGATCTTTTCTGGCAGCTTGCTTGCTTCCTCCCTCCAGTGGAGTGGAGAAGCACAGCTTTGGGTTTGCCTGCCATATAGCTGGCTATTTCAAAACCAGTACTGACATTATTGAAGCTTTATGGAGTCTGTCCACCAAGGGGTGTTAAGGTCTGAGTGTTTCATGTCTCCTTAGCAGTTTCGAAAAGAGGAGCAAAATGCTGATTGAGTAATTGCAGGGACAGGCCTGATCCCTGCTGACCCAGGCAGGGGAATGGGAACTAAGTAACATCACCACGCTGGCATTGGTTCTTTGTTCTAATCCTTTCACAACCTCGTAGAGAAGCCAGAGAAATTCCCCTTTTGCTCTTGTTCTGTCTTTGGTATCAAAGTTGTAGTAAATTTCAGCCCAACTCTATATTGTCCCTCCTATCGTACTTCTTGTATTCATATGCTTTAAGAAATGCCTGTTACTAGAGTCTTTGTGCTCACCTTTGTTTCACAAGGTTTTTCATTAGCTGTGATGTCCAGTAAAATATGAAAGCTCACATCCACTTGGTATCCTCCATGGCACAGTACAGAAAGTAGCAAGAGGACTAAAAACCACAGTGAAGAAACTGATGTCTTCATCTCTTCAGTTCTATAAATCATAGAAGGTCACTGAGGTGACCTTCAGAGATGCGTGTTTTGTGCAAAATCTGACTTATTTCTAAGTTGGAATGGGCACAGGAGTGTGCTGATTTGGTCAACACAGGTTGCTCTCGTTAGGGGAACTCACCTCTGAGAGGGGGATCTTGCTGTAGGTTTCACCCAGCTGGGGAGAGGGGTTACTCAGGTTATTGTGCTGAGGATCAAAGGGCTGCTCTGGTGTTCTCCATTCCCATTAGGGTTGTGAAAGAGCCAGTCCTCCTTGGGGCAGTGTGGGAGGTATATACCTCCCCTCTTCTATAAAGAAATGAGGTTTTTCTTCCTCTAAGACAGGCATCTGCTGAGTGGTAGCTCCCAGCTTTCCTTGACCTTTCTACAGGAGCACCCATGTGAGTATAGCATCTGAGCTAGGACATTTTTTGCAGTTTGTGTTCTTCCTATTGAGACTACTGATGCTTTGCCTGTTAGCAGACTGGCTGTTATCTGATATATGTATTTCTGGTGTATATTTATTTTATAGAAAACCTATATTTTTCCTGTGTTATGTTCTGTTTATGAGTGTTTCTTTGTACAGGCTGCACAGTGAGTGTTAACAGCACAGCCACTTGCGTATGCAACAAACGGGTGTGGGAGAGGATACCATACATACTAATGAATAGGCTGCTTGATTTGCTGCTATCTAGTGGCTCTCACAGTCTTTGTGGTGTAAAATTTAGAATACCTGGTTGGAAGAACTGTGATTGTTAAAAAGTAGTGCGAATAGGTACATCTGACCTGAAAATTATAATATAAACTGCAGGACAGCGTATGTAGTATAGACAGTTTTAATCGAACTCTGTTCAAAAGCTCATTAAAATGAGGGGTTGCCAAATTGTCAACTTGCTAGTCAAACTAAGAGGGTTTCCATCTAACAGAATGGACCCATTTGAAAAATACGGTTTGTTGAAATTTAGCGCCTTTAAATAATTATGCCCTAAATGCCTCTGCCTCATGAAGCAACACCGCAATGGATGGGGTTGTGCCAGGCAAGCTGAACCTTCCTGAGTTATAGAGACCGTGAGACAAGAACAGTTTGTGTATTAGGAGTGCTTGAGGATAAAGGGTAAGGTAGGAGACACATGGTGGACTGGAGGTGCAAGATCACCATTAAGCGGATCTCTGCTGACATGAAGAAGTCACTTCAGCCTATGAACTTTGTGACTTCTCATAGACATCAGGGACTTTGTGCAAGCATGACCAGGCCATTCAAGATCTCATTTCTACTTCACTTTGTAGTTGTGTTTCTTGCTAAGTAATTTACAAGAGTGTGACTGTGCTCTAGATCTAAGGTAATATATTGGGGTGTCTGTAGTAGATGCATTTTAATTGTGGTGTGAAAATGCAGAATTAACCCATTACCAGTTATTTTCAGTTTGCTATTTGGGGTCTATGCAAAGCAGTAGTAAAGCTGATTTACAAAGAAGGCTAAGGAATCCAGTAGCGTTATTCCTGTATTTAATTAAACTATATGTAACTGAAAACACACTCTCTTTGTGTCTTGCTCTTTCAAGGTCATAGCTCTCATGTTAACAGCCATGTGCAAAGTTCTGACCATTTTGATATATTTTATCTTTACCACACAACTCTGGGGAAGAGTAATACTGTCTACTCTGATCTCAAGAGGAAGTGGAAAACTGTTGTTACCAATAACTTGGAAGAAAACTAGAAGAGCAAAATGCCCATTGTAACAACTTTTGCTGTCAATGTTTCACGTGAAGGTTATTCTCAGGTTTGCACAATCTCACTGTTCCTTTCACAGACAGCAGGGAGAGCAAATGAGCAGAGTTGCATGGCAAGGCTCTGGTGTTGTAAAGAAAAGTGTCTTTGATATCCTTATTTCTGACTAGCACTATAACTGCTGGATCTTCCTTCTTCTCCAGCAATACAAATATCAGCTCACTTTCAGGGTGTTGGTCTGAAAAATGCTGCTGGGACAGCTTCAGGCTATCAAGAACATCTGAAAGGTGTCAACCCACTCAGCATAAGCTAGCCGGAGCCAATACAGCTGTGCAAAGAATGAAGTATCGAACAAACTGGGAACAGTGCGTGTTCAATTTCTCTTGGCAGGTCTTGGATCCATTGTCCTACCTGTGTCAAGCAGGGATGGGTCATTCTTTTTCTGTCTTAAAAAATTACTGCCAGTATCTTTCAAATCCCAAAGGAAATCCTTGGGAACACTTAAGGGAGTTGTTTCAGTTTGGTAACTTTGCAGCATTTCCACCAGCATGCAACTTCATCACATAATATTGTTGCATAATACTTCCTGGATTTACAAGTGAAGTAGTCACATCCTTGTATGAGCTATAATTCATGGCTATAAGGAAGGCAGTTCTTCTGCTTCTCGTGATGTTGAAGAATTGTTATGATCTCCCAGAAGAAGTGGCCACGTAGGTGCACAACAGCTGGGGAGTGTAGCCAAAACAAAGGCGTGTCCTTCTAGAACAGTGCTGTTATGGTCACATATATTGAAAACTTGAAAAAACGCTGAACAAAAAATCCCACTCAGGATGTTGGGGGTATGGAGAAATTGAATGTTGCAGAGGTTTTGTTTTGAGGATAACAGACAAGTAAAAGCAAAAAAAAGTTGTTCAATGACAATTTGTGGTCCTCAGTAAAGAGGTACGCCTAGCCCTTTTCTTGCCTCTCACTGTATTTTTCCACCACATCTCTTGTGCCTGCACTTACTGCTTTTGCAGCTCTATGGTTAGAAGTCAGATCCGGGTGAAAACAAAACTTGCAGGAGAGCTATGACTGGTTTTCAGCAGAACTAATCCTTGCCCAGGTGAATGGGAAGAGTCTGGGGATGTGTGGTTGGAGATCAGGAGCTAAGCAGGCAGGACTTCCCCTTTGGATATCAGCCTGGGCTTAGATACTGGTATTAAGCTTCATGAACAGTAGCTTGAACACCTACAGCATTCAGCTTATTCATGATCAGGAATTGCAGTTCTCTGTAAGGTCTGGGATGTTAACCACTCTAACTTTAGGAAATTAATTCCTCTTTCATAAATCACTCTTTTGGCTGGATACAAGAAGCTTCACATATTGTCTTTAGGTATTACAGAATACTCGTTTTTTTCCTGAATTCAGGTGCAGAAGGTTTCAGCAATGGTGAAATAAGGATTAAAAAAAAACAAAACTCTTTTTCTTTTGTCTCTTCCCTGCTTCTTGGGAGCTGTTGTGATGCTAATGATTCAAGGATACTTGGAAACTGTTGAATCTAAAGCAGTGCAGCAAGCCATAGGGCTCTTAGAAGATGCAAGGACCCTCACTAAGACACCTAGTGCTAAGCTGTCCACAAAAAAACAAATGCTGTCTTCCTTGCTGTAAAAATATAATAGCGGAATGCTGAAGTAAGTATTTGTTATTACTTAAGACTTCATTGCTTTTAGAAATATGCCAAAGGACATTTGCTATTAAATTATGAAATATTATCATAAATAACTAACACTAGAAATGACATTGGGAAAATAAATGAACAAAGTACTCTGTGTGATGCATTATACTTGCTTTTGTTTTAGTGTTGCTCATTACTTAGTACCTAAGAAAAATCAGGAATTTTCCATGTGTTTCATAATGAAAGATCAGAGAAATAACAACGTAGTGCATAAAGCTAATAGCTTTATGGATAGATAGCTCCACTGACATCTGCGAAGTTTTACTTAGTTTTTCCAACATCAGTTTGACACCTATGAAAACAAGCAAAAGTATAAAGGATGTAGTTTTATGTATGGCTAATAACAACTAGGTGAAAAACAACAAAAAACCTGTAGGTTATTTGGACATTCTCCAAAACAGACTTATTTTTTTTTAATTCTAAAATAATGCATTGTATGTATTGTAGGCTTTTTTTTAGATGGATTTTTAAAATTTTATTAATGACCAGCTGAAATAGTCTTTTCTGAAAGCATAAGTATTTTGACATCACCTTCTTTTATATTTTATTTTATTCTTCCACCTATCAAGGTGTTGTGGTTTGGGATTTTTTTGTTTGTCTGTTGTAATCCAATCATTCTCAGAGTATTCTGCCACAAAACTGGTTCTACACCTGACTTCTGTCGTCTCGAATTTGTTCACCCTGCTTTCTCATTCAATGCAAATCAGAGTTAGTTTCTTCACTTGTATACAGTTTACATGAAGTTGGACTTCAGGCTTAGAACTTAGACTAGAACCATTCTGTAATTGTATGATTTGGTCTCATACATTAATAAATACATACCTTTTGTTTCTTGGAGGAAAGATGAACAAAATGATAATACATCTAAAGATCAGTGAACTGGATACCAGATTTTGTCATTTGGTGCATTTTTAGAGAAGCTAGTTCCTGTTTCAATAACATCTTACAATTGGAAGACTGGAAAAATTCTGGTGATTTGGAAGAGAGAATATAGAATCATTCTAGCAGGCTAGAGATAAGATTTGTATTGGTTTCAAATTTCCTTTTACTTTAAGGAATAAATGGCGTAAGAAATGGCAACAGAAACTTGAAGGTAGAATAGTTGTTCACTGGAATACATACATGCAGCTGCACGCAGGCTGATGCTACCAGACATGCTTTTGCTGAAAACATTGGAGAAATTTTTAAATGAAAGGCACTCGATCATCTCAAAGGAAAGTAACACTTCTAAGGTATTAAATATGCATAGTTTGGAAACCAAATGTTGACAGACCGTTTGGTTTGTTTTTTTGGTTGTTTTTTTTTTTTTTTGTTTGTTTGTTTCGGTTTGGTTTTTCTTTGTTGGTTTATTGTTTGGTGGGGCTTTTTTGTTTTTTTTTTTTTTTTTTTTGTTGGGTTGTTTTTTTTTTTTTTTTTTTTTTTTTTTTTTTTTTTTTTGTTTGTTTTGTTTTTGTTTTTTTGTTGTTTTTTTTTTAAATACTTAAGTCAGCTATTTAGATAACTGTAAAATTATTCGCACCACCTATTGGGTGAGAAACCCTTCCTAAATCTAAATAATTCCTGTCAATTGCCATACAAAAAATAAGTGTTTTCATTTGAAGCTGAAGTATCTCTAAACAGACAGGTTTCAACAGGTTGTTTAATTTAGTCTGTCTTTTAAATATAGTAGTTTAATAATTAGTTGCCAGAACTGAGAAAGATTAGGGTTTCATTGCTGCAGCATGAGGGCTTTTTTTATTCTGGGAGTATACCTAAAGCTGCTGATTGTTTAGAAAATCCTCAGGCTGAGCACACTAATGCTCTAGCTGTCACTTTTTGGAGATATGAGGAAGTACTTGGAGCTTGGTGCATCTGTTATTTTTGCCAGAGATCACTTTTTGTCAAACTGTTTGTACCCATCCTCTCATAAATAAAGGGTAATCAGGGAGTGGGGAACCAACAACCAAGTCTCCTGCATGAGCTGATTTCTTTGAAAAATGCTTACGCTGAGTTTAAGCTTTAGCTCCTCAGTAACTTTATTTAAAACAGAGCTATGTTTTTCCCTTCTTTTTTAAAAGAGATTATTTATTCTTCTATATACTCGAATACAATTGACACTAAAGGCATAAAGAATAGTTATTTATTTCCACTCCTACTCTCTTGCTTCTTCTCTATTAACATTATCTCCTTGGTAACACATCCCTTGAATTGTGTCTACGATATGCTAGTTACTGCAGTTCCTTTAGTGTCTTTCTGCTTAAATATATTTGAATGTTGTCTGTGAGGTCCCATCTTAAATGGTGAACTCTTAAATTTTTTGTTCATATTTTTTCCTCCCATCTCTCCTGAGTATGTGTTTTCTTCATTTTTTGTCTTCCTTGATACCAGGTGTAACATGACCCCTGCCTCTGAAATGGATGTCAGTGAACTTAATTGAGCCAGAATTTCTAAAAAGTTTTTTCTCTTTTAATCCTATTTTAATACCTACAGGTGTTTAGATGCATCTCTGTAGTATATTCACTAATACCTCATCCAAATACATGTTTATGCATAAACTTAACAGAAAATACTGTGATTTTTTTCCTTCCGCAATACTCTTGTGAAAGAGCCTACTGATTTTTGTTTTAAATATTTGATAATGTGTAATCAGAATCCATATGAGCCTAAAGTGCTACCACTTTCAATACTAGTCAAAGCTGATAAGCCTTCTTTCTTTTGCGTAGGAGCTGGTCATATTTATTTGTAATTTTTGGAGAACTATGGAGGTCAGCTATATTTCTATCACGTGTACATTCTGTGTAGAGGTCCTCACAAGTGGTTAAAAACTAATTAGTTGCTTGGGAGCGGTTAACATTAATCTGTCTGAATTTCCACATTGACTTTGATACAAGCTACTTTAACTTCTTAGTTTCAGCACCAAAGAGAGAACTCCTTTAACTTGTCAGAATAAAATTCAATTGTGTCCTGGAGATCTTTCATCTATTATAAAGTTATTAAATGACTTTCCTAATTGATACAAGGATGTAGAAATTACATCCGGGCCCTAAAAAGCAAGCCATCTTCTGAGAAAAACTCTGGCTTCATCGATTCAGAATTTTCTAGCCATAAGAAATGCTACATTGGCTAGTTAAACACAGAGTTAGCTCTGCTAAATCTCTCCGTGCCTCCTTCCCTTTTATAGTACTGACCATAGGCAGAGAAGTGATGATACTTTATTCTAGGTTCTGTGAAGCAGGAGTTCTCTCTCCTGTGGCAGCACATCCTTTGGTGCACCTTGTCCAGCCAGGCAAAGGATAGATCTCAGAAATGGCTTTGGATATCTCTGCAGTACAGTCCAAATGAGCTCACAAAATTCTCAGTCGTTAGAAGCAGTGCTGTCTTCCTATTTGTCCTGGTTTGAGGTAAAACGAACCAATTTTCTGTTTTACAGTTTTACTTTCTTAGCTGGGCCTCTTCTAACTAACTAAACTCTGAAATTAACAGCACATTGTTCAGAGCTGTTCCGTCTCACAGTGATAAGACCTGATTATACCAAGGGATGGTATGCAGAGAGGCCCTTGTTTAGACTTATTGCTGGAAGAACCAAGGTCAGATAATTTTCATCGTTTTGCCCGTTGGAGGGTCCCACCTTCAAGGAGGAGCGGACAGGACAGGTGACCCAGGACTGACCAACAGGGGTATTCCATCCCATCCGCATCATGCCCCGTATAAAAGCTGAAGGATCAACAGGTCAACTCCCTTTTTTCCTTCGCCCTTTTTCGCTCTTTTTGGCCTTTATTCGATGGCTGACATCCAAGGAGGACTCTGCCTGTTCGTCTGCCTTTGATCCTGATCCAAGCGTTCCTGACTCCAGATCTGGAATCCGGCTCCTGTCAATCACCGAGTCCAGTTTGGGACTTTTCCTGAAGCTTGCTGGTGACGTGGTCGTCATCCTGGGAGCTTGATACAGTTTTGTATATACTGTATACTCCCTTTTTCCCTTTTTTCCTAAATTTCCTTTCTATTATATTACTTATATTTTCATTAGTTTAGTTTGTTCTAAACTCTTGAATCTCTTTAACTCCTTCCTCTCCTCTCTGACCAAAAGGGGGGAGGGGGAGACATCTGTCACTCAGGTTTTGGTAAATTTGGCTGAAACCACGACACTATTATAAGGTTTGTATTATATTAAAATGCAGCTGTTAATGGGAGTAAAACTTGTAAAATACATAAATGTTAATATTCACAAAGTGAAACTCTAGCCAGTGCAGACGTCAGAAATGCAAAGTGTCAAAAATACATGGTAGTGAGATAGAGATGTTGCAGAGGACAACGCCTGTAATTTAATGCGGAGATAATCCTGGTGAGATAACTGAGTATTTGCTGTGTTAGGGGAAAGAAAGCTTGGCAAGAATAACCCGCTAACAGCACTTATATGTCTTAGGTGCTGCAAGTGGCTTAACAACCTGCAACTGTGTATGTTGCTGTGCCTCTGTGTCGGTATTTTTATACAAATGTGTGTGTCCTGGTGACAGCTAAGGCATTGCAAATACAAATGAATAGGCAAACTCCTTTTTTGTCATCGAGATTAGATTACTTTGAGCTACTCCATTTGTCTCACCTGATTTATTTGTTGGTGATAAAACTGGTAGTTGTCTGTATGTGAAGCATCAAAAAAATGGCTGTAGTTTCTTGGCAAATAGATGAAGAAATCATTCCAATTCCAGTGTTAAAAGGTTAGACTAGCATTTGTCAGTCTTGGGTGTCTGAGATATCAGGTACTTGTCCATGTAGAAGCAAAGATGTACTGAAAGATAAAGTTTTGACAAATTAAAGGCTTATGTGTTTATTTTCTTTGTCACTGTCAATATTCCCTATGCCAGGTGGTGATAAGATCCTTTGTTACAGTAACTTGTATGATGAACTCTGTGGATGCTTTTCACTGAGTAATCTTTATTTGTGTAGTGAAATAGGGTTTAGTAAAATAGGATTGTGCTTTCGTGTTAGTAGAAACTTTTGTCCCAAATACGGGTGCTTTAGAATGCGAATGTGATACTCAATTATCTTTATCCTTTGTGACTGGTGTGGTGGTCTACGTGTGTGGGAAGCAGAGAAAGAGGAAAACGCAGGACTAATAGAGAGAATAAATAATTTTTAGGCTTTTTAATCTTAGTTCTGCCACCTAGATTAGAAAAGATGAATAAACAAATCTGAGGACAGGTATTTAAGTAAGCAAGCAACCCATGGATCCACACTTCTAAGTAGTGAGGGAACCTAATATTTTTGCTGCAGCAAAGCTGGGAAGAGGAATGTTCAGATTATTTTGTTCTCAGATTTTTGAGATATGTAAACTAGGCTCATGCAACTTGGCTGCTCTGAACTTAGAGGAAAGAGACTGGGTCTTTAATATTTTGAGTAGGGTGCCCAAAATCTGTGCCAATAGTACTCAGGAATGACTTGTGAATGACATGGTGATCTCACAACTAGGAAAGGAATGGGAGGAGAGACATGTTAGTTGCTGGGAGGAAAAAAAGTTGATAAATGTAATGTAGGCAAGTTGAATTTTGATTGTATTTGCAAATTTTCTGAACTTACCTATTTCCTCTTGGTTGTGACATGTCTAAATTCTTAACGTCAATTACCCACAATGATGACGGAGGCAAGAAGGGGAAATTACCCTAGCTGTCAGCACAGAGAGCTGCGCTATTGACAAGGAGCATTTCCCCGACTTGTTTAAAGGTTGTTTGCTTTATCAGCCACACTGGCTGTGTTATAAAAGAGATACGTTAATCTTTCACACAAGCTAAAACTGACAAATATAAAGCCTTTGACGGAAATAGACACTGTTATTAGGTTACACATTTGTAGAAGGATTTTCTTATAATGATATCACCTATTTCAAGAGCATAAAGACTGCCCAGACAGCAGACTTAGACAATTTTACTCCCTTTCCCCTGCCAGGGCAAGAAGGTGCTGTGCAGAACGTACGCTGGGCTTTGGCTAAGGAGGAGCACTGATGTAATGTGTAACTTCAGTACACCTTGTGGGTAGGAGAGAGATCTGACCCTGGCCCTGCACCTCTGTAGGACCACTTGTCATGGTTTGTCTCCTTTTTTTTTTTTTTTTTCTTTCTCTTTCTCTCTTGTCTGGTTTATGCTGAGCTTAATTTCAAACTTCAACACAACCATTCAGGTTGGGCTGTTGGGCAGTACCGTTGAGACCATAAGTTCGTCCTACCACAATTTTGTCAGAATACAATAGGAAATCTCCTATGGACTTGGGTATTGTGACTCAGGCTGACAGCATGAGGTCTATACCTGAAGGATTTAGCCTGCAAGTGCATCTAAATTTGGCAGTCTGTGTGTACATGAAAATATGTTATCCATGTGGATTTTGTGTATGTTTTATATTACTCTGGAAGTGTTCAAATGAGTGAAAAAGATTTGCCAAGAAGCTTGAGAGGATGAGCTTATAGGGATACCATAAGATTATAGTTTGCATGAGTGGCAAGTGAAAGGGCTCATCTAGGTGTCAGAAGGATTTAAAGAGCATTAATGGGAATGAAGAAATTAGGTCAGACAATCTGCATCCCAAGAAACAAGGACAAGAAATTTTACTGCCTTCCAACTTCAGGAACTATGCTGAAGGTAGTACTTTTGAAACCAGGGATTTAATCCAGGCAATAGAGTTATTGGTTTTCATCAGGAGTCCTGTCAACATGTATGTATGAGTATGTTTCCCTGGCAGAAATTGCACTGACGCTATGCAAGAAAATATTTAAAGGGTGACAATGGAAGTTTCACAGGAACCTGCTTACAAGACTACTTGAGGGACAACTTGGGCCAAGTCCAAAGTTGTGTTTAAAAAAAACTTTGTGTAAGTTGTATAAACCAAAATATTTATGTTTTTTGTCTTTTAGTTTTAAGATATTACTAGCCATGTACAGTAAAGCAGTCCTAATCCCGGTTCCATTAAATTCCCTAGTCAGAGGAATTCCCCTGTTACATAGCTATGGTTGAACAGAATAGATTGTCTAAGTTCATATCCTTAGTGGACTAAAATAATTTATTTTTGTAAATATTTTAAATGCAAGCAGAAATTGTCCTTTGGCTTACAGATTGTCCTCAGATTAACATCAGGACATGTCAAATAAAAGTGCAAAATGTTTAGAAATTGCCACGAATAGTTAAGGTATATCATGAAGGTAGGCAAAGCAGTGCAATGTTGGATTGTCTGTTGCAGGGAATGCAGGCGGGCAGTCCTCTTGAGCAGAATAAGAAACTGTATAAGAAACTGATTTCTAAAACTTTCACTAGGGATAGAAAAATAAAATATTACACTGTTTACCACTTAGTGTGTTGACTATAACTGTGTCAGTGGCAGCTTTCTTGTTAGCTTTAAGTTAATAGTAAATTAATGTGTCATTTCTGTCTGGACATGCTGAGTTGCCAGAGACCTAGTAGCATGTAGAAAGCTGTTTCTGGCAATAGGTGATACCTTAGAATTGTTGACAAGGCTGTGAGCTTTGTGTGTATATATATATAATGTATGCCAACCACGTTCCAATTCAGGAAAGTAAATTCCCCTGCATGATATTTTGTGAAGTTACTGCTCCATACTGTATTCACTTCTAGTCCTAAAATGCTATGCAGCATTTGTTCCTGGGAGTGGTTTTGTAAGTTAGGACCTGTCTTCTGAGGACATGACCTTCCTGGGAAGGTCCCCATGCCTAGACCTCTTTTAGCAGAGAACCTTGCAGTTCACCTCTGCCCAGAGTAGGCACAATAAAGCTGTGGTTGCTCCACTTCCTGGATTAATCACCCTTCTATTCCCACTGTTCATAATATGTTTCTAAAATGAATACTTTTATGAAGAAAAATGATGTACAATGTAAGAGGAAGATGTTTTTGATAAATTAAGGTATTTCTACAGCTTGAACTTTCCTAAGCTTCTTAAGGCATCTTTACCTTTTGGAAGAGCATGTTTTTCAAGAATCCTTATGAAATGTCTTGGGGACATTAGTTCCCTGTGAATGTCTCCTGGAAATTGCTGTCTGCTGCTATTGAGTGCTTTGCATTAAAACATCACTGTAGCCTTTGCTGCTTCTTCCCATGTCCTTTGATAGTGTGTAGTATATGGGATGACTCCATACAGGGTTAAACCATGACCACAGCCTTTGCATTATCTCGGGTAGTTTTGGAGATGATGTTGATGAGGTCACTAACCTTCTGCCTGATGATGTGCAGCTCAGTCTCTCTTGAACCACCTTCTTGTGCACGTACAGTTAATCCCCCTTTACTGTAGTCACTTTGCACCCTTGAGGTGATATATTTCAAGGAAGAAGGCAATGATTTCTGCAAGGATGTTTTGTAAGGTAATCTAAAATCTTTTGCAATAAAAGCCACTATTTACCTTGCAGTAAGCGTTACTACTAACATAAGGTATTAGAAAATATTCTTTCTTCTCTTTCAAAAAGCACCAGTAACTCTTCTGTCTGGGCATTACACAGCACCAATTTTTATGCAATACAATTACTGTTTTCTAGGGGAAACATATGAATCCCTGGTATTATGGTTCGTGGTTTTTTGGTTTTGGTGTTTGGTTGTTTTTGTGGTTGTTTGTTTTTTTTTTTTTTTTTTTTTTTTTTTTACTTTTGGCTATGCTGCAAATCATTTCTGTATGAACAGTACTTATCTGAAACTATGCATGATATTCTGAGAATATCATGCATAAATTCTCCTCTTCCCAGCATTTCTAGTGGGACTATAAATAGAAACTGGGAAGATGAGGAGTGTGGTCTACTAATGTTTTTGTCCCTTTGGGAGTAGTCTGCTTTGAATTCTAGGTGAGCCTACATCTTAAAGTTGTTTGGGGATTGCAGTCATTTTTCAGGCAGGAAGGGCTTTTATTACTTATTTAATGAATGTATAAGCCCTGTCCTCTTCAGTCCAAGCTCTCTTGTTGTTTTCAGATATTTGGTGGTGTGTTTTGGTGAAAATTTTTCTAGTTTGGGCCCTACTGTCTAAGAAACTTACTCTCTTATCATAATGCTTTGTTATTATAGGCAACAATACTATGAAGGGGGAGGGACAAAGTAGCTAAAGGAGTTTGGCTGTTCAGGCTTTCTTAGGTTTCTTAGTTTTCACTGTGTGGATTTAAATCCTGTTTTCCCTTCACTAGTGAGGGAATATATCCATGACTGTCACAGATGTTCAGAACTCTGGGAGGTGTTGAGGGGACAATAGTTCACTATATTTACAGGTGAAAGATTAAGATCCGCTGAGAATATTTACTCTGACTTTGGAATTAAATGGGCTGCAGAGTTTCACTATGATTTCCTCTATCAAGTCAGGCTTAAACTAGAACATACCTTCTAGGAAAGGAGCCCGTGCTCAATGTATGACATCAAGGTACAGAGAATCCATTGTGCCTCAGTAATTTACATCACTATTTTACTCCTTTTTTTTTTCTTTAATTTTCCTTTATTATTTCAGTTATAGTACAGGGATCTAGGAAAAGACCAGAAACAGTGTCCAGGGCAGTGAAATAGGCACAGATTTCAAGCTAAAGCAGTAATTATTTTTTCCAGCTTCTAGTCACTGTTCAGATTTTAATCTAAATAAGATGCACTTGTGCCTGTAAGAATATTTGTAATTCCTTTTCTTGACTAATAATGACAAAATAACTTGAACCCATGGCTCCATACCTCACGCAAAATTATACATGAAGTTGTGTATCATTTGCCTGGATTTTGACAGCTTTTTTCACTTCTGATCTTGTTTCTCTTTTTGAGCTTTGATAAGGTGATACCTGCTTCCTTGGCCAAGGAACATCATTTAATATTCAGAGGCATCCTCCTAACATAGCTTGCTATATCTGGATAGCTCACTAATTTGCTCAAGCAATAAGTTAATGAGAGAGTAAGTAGAAGATTATGTATACCTCTTCTTCCTCCACGTGTGTCGTGGTTTAGCCTCAGACGGCAACA
>VZRU01016714.1:160-14296 GCA_013398155.1 Pedionomus torquatus | reverse complement strand
GATGGAGTGGGCAGAGAGGAGGCCATGAAGATGCTCAGAGGGATGGAGCCCTTCTGCTGTGAGGACAGGGGGTTCAGCCTGGAGAAGAGAAGGCTCCGGGGAGACCTCATAGCCCCTTCCGGTCCCTAAAGGGAGCTTCAGGAGAGATGGGGGCAAACATTTTAGCAGGGCTCATTGCAATTGGACAAGGGATAATGGCTTTAAACCAGAAGAGGTTACATTTAGACTAGAGACAAGGAAGAAATTTTTCGCTATGAGGGTGGTGAAACACTGGCACACCTTGCCCAGAGAAGTATAGGTGCTCCATCTCTGGAAACATTCCTGTTCAGGTTGGATTGGACTTCGAGCAACCTCATCAAGTTGAAGATGTCCCTGCTCATTGAAGGCAGGTTAGACTGGCTGACCAGTCCCTTCCAATCCAAACTGTTCTATGATTCTATGATTATCAAGTTTTGCACCCTCGTCTCATCCTTGCTGATCAATGCCATTACAAATCTGCCTTTCCCGGGCAATGGGCAGAGTCGGACGACTCTGGGGCAGCCCTTTCAGCTTTACCTCAAATTCTATTTGTGTGCCAATAGGAGGCTGCAGAAAGAGCTGGCCCACACTAAAAAGACAGCAGATGTCCTTCGTTCACCGGCAGCACTGATAAGCATTCGCTCCTCCTTCCCGAAGGCCTTTATCTCTACAGACCACAGGGATCTTCCACCCTTCAGCAGCCATGAAGAAATCTAACGTAATGAAATTCCACCAGTTTAACCAACAATAACACACCAAGGACAACTGCAGCACCTCGTCCTCAACAAGTGTAACCACCACTGCTGCAAACGCATCCAGATCCCTACGAGAAATAAGATTAGGATGGAAAACAGCTGGTCCAGATCAGAGCCAAAGAAACCTCAAGTGATACCAGACGGAAGAGAGGAACATTCAAATCAGAAGCTGTTAGAGATGTTTTCAGGAGCTTTCACAGAAAGTACGCGGCCCTCATTCAGGAAAAAAAAAATAAAAGGAAAAAAAAAAAAAAGGCAGATTGCTACAGCTCATACTTATTTTGGCTGTCCAGGTAGCAAATGTTTTCCAAAACACTCTCTTTTCACCTTGACCTTGTTGGGAAACTCTGTTTCTCATTTGCCCAGGAGAATCTGGGCAGAGAAAGACAGGCATTTTTCATATTAGGCTGGATTAGTTGCAACTCACTGTATCAAGCTGAAAATACTGTTTCAAAATTGTTACTTAAAAAAATAAAAATCTGTGCTTTCAAGCAAAGACCTCAAGCTCAAGTCCTCCAAATAGCTCCGAGTCAGCTTCAAATGCTAGCATTAGGCACCAGCCCTGAAGGCCAAAGAGCTAACAGGTCAACCCCGGTAAGATCACAGACTACAAACAACCGCAGCAGATGCTTCCCTTTGCACAGATTACAGGCCTCAGAACAAAACACAGACGAAATGTGCCTTTTTTGAGGTTATCTGGGCAAATGAGAGTGAGTCCAGAGTATGCCTGTTTTGAAGCAACATTGCAGGTGTCTTCCAGAAACATTTGAAAAAGGTTTTTCATGATGAGACACTCATAGTTTGTTCATCACTGAACTCCAAACGGTCTCCGATCAAAGAAGAAATCTTTCTTTCCTATCTCCCCCTCAAAAGCATAAACTAAAAATCCAGACAACTTAGTCTAGTTCCAACTCAACAAATAGAGAAAGGTCCCCTTCTATTACCCAGGGGAAGTTGGGGTTGTTATTTATGCCAAAGATCCTCAGACATTTCAGTGAGGGAAGGAGTACAAAAGACCAGCTTTATCTCTCCACAACACTCTCCTGACTCCTACTTCCAGGTACCTTCTTCCAGGCCCAATTCTCCCTTCCCCTTCTCCTTCAGATCCATTCATCAAACCTCCAGCCACCCTTTGCGTTTTCACTCCTACTCCTGTCTGAGCCCCCAGACTAATGGCAATTTTATGATTTCATATTCCCTGCACCCCTCCTTGATTTAGTGTATTTGCTCAGACAATTTCATTTCTCGCCATCTTCCTCCTTGTGCCTATTTCTGTCTTTCATCCTCTTGATTTTCATGCCAAAACTTTCCCACCTTCCCCTAGTTTTTCAGGCAGTCCCAGTCCCATTCCTGCTGTGCTTCCTTCTGCAGCTCCCAGGCTGGACAGCCTTTCCTCGCCAATTCCAACCTCCATCCTTAACAGTCCGCTTCAGCGTTGCTTCATCCTTGTTCCAGCCCTGGCTGCGGCCACTTTACATTTAACAGCTTCTCCTGGAAATTAAAGCAAAATGTCAGTACAAAACACTAACAAGTTTTTAAACTAGTTTCCTCTTGAGATGTATTTCAGCAGAATGAAGACATTTGTATTCCTACTTTTATTAATGGTACATTCTGGTGCAGATTTAAATGTATTCCTGAATAATCATCTATATAACAAATTAAACTATTTCCAAGGGTTTTACTAGGACGTTACTAAGGATAGGACTCCTTGGCACTTAAGAAGGAAAGTGCAAGTCATTTAAAACCTCAAAATTATAATTTTGTCTCTGTGTAAATAATTTTATTATTTGTTGTGAAGCCTTCTATGCAATGAGTTTGTATACCACAGAAGTTACAGTACTGTAAGACATAATTCTTTGATATGCTGGATTGCCCATTACACAACACAGTGCACAAATCTATCATTTGTATTATTTATACTCTCTCTCAAAATATAGGCAAAAACTACACCAGCCCAAACTAGCAGCTGTATAGTACACTTATCTTTAGAGATTGGCAACTGCTGGAAATACAGATAAGAAGTTGTGTAATAGTAGTAGACACAACTTTTTTCTCCCTTTCATCTATTTTCATTGAGTCTTTTAATCATGTATTTTGCCTTTTGCTGTTCTCTAAACCACTTCAAATATATTAGACGTTGTGTTCCCCGTTTAAAGAAAACTCTTAAGCACGTTTACTTTTAAGGACTTACTCAAGCTCCAGTGACTTCAGTGGAAGGAAGACACACACTCTTATATTTACACACGTGCTAAAGTGTCTCCCTGAAAACTGACCCTAAGGGAAGTCCCCCTGTTTAAATAATAAGCAAAGAGTACACATGGCACATGTGAAAATTGTTGCAATTCCTGGGTTCTCTAGGAAAGCTTAAAAGAGGCAGTTACTTTAAAATGTAAAATCATCAGTCCTCTCAAAGGTACTACTTTTCACACTTTGAGCATCACATATGTGAGGGGATTCAGAACAATCTATTTTGGAAACAAACTGCATTTTTCTAATGTTTCATAACCCAAGAGCAGCAAATCTGTTTTGGTTTCCCTCCAACTTTTTTTTTTTTTTTTTTTTTTTTTTTTTTTTAAATTTACACTGTTTCAATGAAGTTTCTCCCAAAAGGAATTTCAAGGACAAAGTTCTAAGAGAGTGAAAATAAGCCTCTGACAGCATGGAGAGTAAGATTCAAGAGTCCTGGATTTTGCTTCTCTTTTTGGTTTATCACTAATTTTTAGGAGGCTTCACGAGTTTGCTTCAGCCTTTACTTTTGTGGCTTCTCTCCTGCAAAGACTTAACAAGTTTCAGAGTACATGCTTGCTTTTATATATGGGCTCCTGGTTCTAATTCCATGTGTAACATGCAGGATTCTCTTATTATAATCTCATTTGTACTGCCAATTATTAACACATATGCTCTGCTGGAACTCATCTCCCATCCTTTGAATGAGGTCCTACAGAACATGAAAGAGTAAATAACATTACATAAAATAGTGCTTATTCTTTCCTTCCTTTCTAATGAGTTTATTCTGGTGGAAAGAGTGCCACACAAAAAAACCACTAAGAGTACCCTACAATGACATCCCAAAGCTCCACTCCTTTTCCTATCTTGTTTGCTTATTTATTTATTTATAGTAGCTTTTTAAATATGTTTACTATTTTAATATCCCTTTTATTAAAAAAAAAAAAAAAAAAAAAAAAGATATAAAGTCCATTGCCTTTTAAAGACGAGGAGTTAAAAATATCTTTAATTGCCTAATACACAGCTAAGAACAGTTCCAGGTACATAAGATGCATTGTAGCTGTAACCACAGGCTCCATTTTTTCTTATCAGCTTTGAAGGGCTTGTCTACAACAGTTCCTTTTCTTAAGGTGGAAACGGGACTTGAAACTTTGCAGCAAAAAAAGCAGTGTTCCCATTATATGGACACTATAAAAATCCTAAACAGAAGCATAGGTACCTTTTTAAAGAGCCATACTCTATTTTATATTATATTTTCATTTTGTCTGACTCACATGCTTAGTATCAGATAATTATAGTCTCGTTTGTTTCAATGCATGGGATAATAAAGGACAGTAACAATAAAAACAGCACTACACGTTTACACAGTCACAGACCTCCCCTTGTCAAGAAAACTTCAGCTTTTTGTTTGCTTCTCTAAGCTTATGCCTTTTCTTCTTCCACTTCTCAAGACAGCATTATGCTATTTTTCTTAAGTAGATTCTATCAGTCTGGAGTGCACTAAAGGGTTAACTGAAACAGAAACTGACTCCTAGCACCAGACAGGGAATAGGGTACAACAGATAATTGTGAGGTTATTGTACAGCCCTGCCAAAAACACGAAATTATATGATATGACCTGGAGTATCTTGAGATTTTTAGATGAAATATGATCAAATGTCATAATGTATTTCAGAGACAGGCTGTGAAATTTGATTATAAAAATGTGGCTAAGGCTTTGGGTGAAAGGACTGATGGACAAATAGAAAGAAAAGGCAGTTTATTCTCTGTAATGACAATAGAAGGTTTTGAAATTTACCGTACCTGCTTGTGTCAGTTTACATTGACAGACACATTTCAAGTGGGCTTTTGCAGGATTTTTTGTGGAACAGGGAAGAGCAATTTTTCTG
Organism: Pedionomus torquatus; assembly: GCA_013398155.1. NCBI lineage: Eukaryota > Metazoa > Chordata > Aves > Charadriiformes > Pedionomidae > Pedionomus > Pedionomus torquatus. The sequence goes on along the minus strand of VZRU01016714.1, from coordinate 9,408 downwards.
GGGACTATTTCTTTGTAAATGTACAGTACGATAAAATTATTAAATTCATTTTAGCTCTCCTGGTTCTTCACACATGACTAAGTTATCATAACAACCTTTTCCGTCTTTTTGAAGCATTGTATTGTGCTGTGGAAGGAACTGGATAGCCCGTGGGCTTCATCCTAATGGAGACTACCGTAAAATCTTTTATTTCCTACTACTTCTGCGTTGATAGATTCATTAAAGCTGCCAGGGAGGAACAACCAGCACAAGCTCTAATTGGTTCCCATATAGGATCCCCACTACTACAGTGATTTACTCGGAGCTCTTCTTGTAGAAGAATTTCAGCAAGCTGATTTGCCCCAAGACTCACACATGCTGGAAAATAAACCCCTGCAGGCTTACATTAGGGAGGGGGAAAAAAAAAGGACTCACTGTTTTCCACCACCCATTAGACTCACATTGGCCTCATTTTGCAGCACCATTCTTGTAAAGGATGTCTTTTTATGCACTGATGCCACATCTAGCCTATGCTGGCACTGCCTTGAAAGGCTCTACGAGCTACTCCACTTGACAGAACTAAGAGCATAATATTATTTATTTCATTTCTTTGCTCAGTGGGGTAATCTCATGAGATATGAATCTCTTCTTCATGAGGGCCCTGGGGATAGCAGTCAGAGTGAAACTCAGCCGTGCTTTAGTACAATGCAAACAGCACAGGCCACGGTACTCGGGCTCCAGTGGCAAACAGCAGACCAAAATATCAAGTACCATGCCCAATATCACAACTTATTTGGAACAACATTCTGCAGACCGGTTACATTCAAAATTCAATCTTCTTTCTTCATTGCAAAAGCACAAGAGTAAGATTGTCTTGAAATGGCATTGATGCTTGACGAGTCTCATTTGTGAAAGTCGGCTGAAGAAGGGTCTCAGAAATTAAAACAACATTCTGAGGCCTGACCTTAACACAGAGTCATTAAGTGTTGTGCCACGTCCCATCTTTCCTAATAAGTACTCCCAAACCTCAAAACTCACTTGCTAGAGAACTAGTCTCCTGAGAGACAGCAGAAAAGGGAAAGAGAAGATGGAGTGGCAGACAGTGTATTTTAAAGTGACAGCGAAGAGCATTAATTAAGTTATTTTCGATCTTAGGAGAGTACAGAGTTTTGGGGGTTTTTTAAAGAAATGAAAACTTCCTATTTTCCTAACATTCTTTGTAAGATCACATACTCTGTAGATTAGATAATTTTTCTTCATTCTTCCTCCTTCTCCTCTCAAATTCACATCTCATAAGGCATCTCAATGTGAAAACCGCAGTTGCGGTTCAAAACAGTGCTTAATGTAAGCGCTGCTCATTAGTTTCCTAATACTTAGAAACATATGTAAAATAATTCATGTTCAAAACTTCTAAAGAACAACTAATTTGCCCTAACTGCTCGTTGTTGAATATCTACAACCCCAGCTGGGAGTAAAAGGATTCACAGGTCTTTACTACTTCTGAAAATCAGGCCTCGTATGCCTTTGACTACATACTCAGATGCAGGCACCACAATTGGAGGCTATTAAAAAAAAAATCCTTTAAAAATACCCATATACCTGCTTTCATGTCACAAAGAAGATGGCTTTAGAGCCAGAATTGAAAGTTCCAGGTTCCCAAACATGCTCCGACCACGTAATTCTTGGGACAGAGAAGAAGCAAGGGTACAAAGGAATGACATTACGGTAGTTCCTCCTGATCAAAGCATCACTCTCTGTGGGTAACACAAAGCTGCTTTAATGGGGCCCAGTTCCTTTAAAGGAGTCCAGCGATTCTTGACATACAGGAAGAATTTGCTGGGCAGCACCAGTTCTTCATATATGAATTACCTGTCTTTGCCAGCTGCTGACAAAATCCCCTCATTAGGTTTTACAGTGGGTTTGAGGAGTTTTAGTAAAAGCCCACATCCCTGCAGACAGGTGATAACATCAAAATCTCACCTTTTGTTTTTGAATTATGAAGTGTCATGCAGTTGTGCTTGCAGAGACAAGCTCCTTCGCCCAGCAGTTCAAAACCCACAAAAACAAAACAAACAAGGACCAGAAGGTAAATGAGAATGCACAAATTTAGCATGTGCTAACATTACATGATGCTGGCAAATCTTACATTCCGTGGGGACTCACAACGATTTTTGCAGGCTAAGTCCTGGCACTGCTGCTTAAAGCATACAAGTGATGGTAAAATCCAAGCCACAATTTATGCCACTGAAATGGAGAATATCAGTTGGGTTTAGCAATGCACTGCAGAGCACAAAGCACAGATCGAAAGACAGAGACAGAGAGGAAGCACTGCCTGAAACCCATCAGCAATGAACAACTACACGAGAGGCTGCCAGCCCGTTCCCCCTGGGCTACAAGGTTTTCAAGCACAGCTCCCATGCTGCCACTCTGTCCCACATCCAACGGAGAGCCCGTGCTTACATAAGAGCAATTTATCAGGTGCTACTGCAGTTAACATTACACACTTCATTACATTTTGAAGTTACACCCTCCAGCCTAGCCCTGACCCACAAAGGAGAGCTGGCATTCCTGGGAGCCACTGTCACTTCCCCCCTGCAAAAAGTACCCAGCGCCCTTCTCCCTGGATTTGCCAAAGAACCAGCCATCTGGCAGCCCTAAATTTTGGGATGTGGCTTGGAGGAAGACTGGTCATGCCATATCTACAATATTTAAGATTCTCGGTTATGAAAACCATGACATCACCCGTAGAGCCTTTACAGGTAAAGGAATGCCCACACAAACCATGCAGTGAACCCACTTCAGTGCCATGCCCAGTTCTGCAGAGGTGAGACACGGCTCAAGTGGCATGAGGGCTTCTCCTGACAAGCTGTTCCTGTCATGTCCTTCTGTAACAAAAGAACACCAGGGAGAATAAAAAAAAAAACAAACAACAACCATCATCAACAAAGATTTTTCCAACTGTGACTTTCACACACTGGCAAGACTTGTTCATATCCCTGCTTCAAGAAATAAGCAATCTAACATATTCTGACACCGACATCACTTCTAGGCCAGAGCCCAAGTCCAACAGGAACACGAAGGAACAAACACACAGCTGTATCACTGTCATGTTGCTAATATTCAAATATAACCATGTGAGGACATGATTTTTCCAGGCCTCACATACATGACTTAAGAGATCCTCAAGGGGCATAGTACACTGTATTACAAATTCCTCATAGATGACACATAATTACCTCTATTTTGGAAAGGATTAGAAGAAACACTGGAGGGGAGTCCAAAACACAACAGTGACATTCCTTAAACACCATAATAACGACTTAATTTTGACTGAATGGGTGCAAAAAGATGTTGTAGAAACAAAATGGCAAACCACTCCAATATTGAGCCAACAAGAAGCTACACAAGTCTGTAATGTTATAAAATCAGTGTTCTCCACCTTGAACTTACTGTATAAAGCCACAAAAAAACCCAACCATTTTCCCTAAACATGATTTGTATGGTTTCTTTTAAAAATAAATAAACCCCTGCATCCCTTATCATTTGTAGGCCCTCTCTAAGTTGGTAGAACATCCTCTACACAAGGAGATAAATATTACTATTACATGAATGTTGTCTGAATGTAAGTGGGAGCTTATAATGATTCAGACAAAAGGAAGCGATGTCAAACTTGGCACCCAAAGAATGAGGCCTCTCTGCGCTACAGACTGGATCCTGAACTTCAGACATTTCTCCCTCAAGCCAAGGAAGTCCTGAAAATTTACACTAGCTGAGGATCTGACTCACAGCATTTCATCAAGGGGCGAACAAATCAGTGACATGATCTGCTTTAAACAGGATTTATGAACACCCACAACTTGCCACAGACTGCTAACCACATGTTATCTCTGTTGAACATAACCCAAAATGAGGGGTTTACCCGCTTGAAGAACTCTGCTTTCAATTTCTGTCCTTTAGACCTGTCCCGTGCACTCTCCCTTTTGCTTCTGTCCTCTTTTCCTCCTTTGGTTTCTTTGTAGACTCTCCTCAGGTAAACCGAAAGCAAGCAGATGTGGGTGGGGTAATATAATTTGAGAGCTACTCCCAACTACTGGAAAGGCAACTTCAGTTTTAACAAGGCCCATTTCCAAATCAACTTCCATCCTCAACTGGAAAACAAAATAGCATACCTGATTTTATTTTTTTTTTTGGCCCTTTTTATTCCTTCTAGCTGATAATTTCAAGAGTATAATTTGGTCTAGGAGCTTCAGAGTATTGCAAACAGTGTCACATTTGGATGAAAAACTCAGATTACAAGGGCACACCATGTTCACTCATTCCTGTTTCTTAAAAACTTGAAGGTATAGGGGTCTAACAGATAACAGAGATCTACCACATACACAATACACATCTCATACCCTGTGCTCGCTCTTACTTTTGGATTTTTGCAAATCTGCCAAACATTTGGGTGCCAATTAAGGAACTAGAATCCAGTCCTTACAGAGAGATTAAGTAATTCAGCATAGTGTCTCTGCAAGTTGTAATTAAAAGCAGCGAGCTTCATTACAGGGAGAGCAATAGTAAAGAGGCAGAGACCTATTTTTGGTATTGTTTCCCTATAAAATACACTGTGCACTACAACTAACCCAGTTGCTGCCCTACAGCTGCATGTAGTTAAAATGAATCAGAACAGAGCAAATCTGAGCACTAAAACTAGCAAATCAAAGGAGAAATGAGGTTAAGGAAATCTTAGAATCTGAACTCCTAGAGTATTACCTGGCTAATTAGCCAATTCACCTCAAATTATTGCTGCCAAATTTAAAAATCATTATTAACACTAACAGGCCAACTGTGCTGATGATACTTACGGCCACAAAAAAAAGCGATTTTAGTTTCTAAGATTCAATGCATAAACGTGCGCAGAGCAGTACGTGCTCTTTCCCTGGAAGGACTCACAGTTTAAACACCTTCGCATAGGATGGAGACAAAGATATTAAGCCCAACAAAGAGGCTAGTGTGAGAGCAAAACCAGTTTTACAGCTATTTTAAAGTCTTGATTACGTCTAAATATCTGCATCATTGGCAACTGTGGGCTATAAGAATAATAAAATACACCAAAGACTTGTGAGGATGTGATATTGTGATATCTGTGTGTTCACTCTGAGGTAATAACTATCTTTAACAGTAGCTGTTGTATTAATACAAGCGGAATATAAGTAACATAACATTTGTATTTCTCCCCCATCCTTTACCAACCCAGTATCAGGTATCTTAGCACACTGTCTCTACCCATTGCGCTGATGACAAAGAAACTGAAGCAGACAGCAATTGGCATTTGGCAGGAAGTTGCACTTGCAAATATCAACTTAGATTCATTACAGTTAATTGCATTTTTGTCAAACAGTATGATGTCAGAGTATCTGAAGTTAAAAAATGTTCCCTCATGGCATACAGCATCTTAGTTATTGTCCTGAGAACATGCACATAAAGGTTTCTTCTCATCCTACCCTGACCTTCTGTGCAAAAATAATACAAAAGCGTGTAACACATCTAAGTCTTGCAAATATATTATCTGCAACTTACACCTTGGGATACCATAAAAATGTGAAGTAAAATATATCCAGATGAGTCAGCCTCCATACATATGACATTACATGACTGACTGTCTACCAGGCAGAAAGTCTGCGCTTAGAAGATGCATTTTCAAATGCTTGAAGTGACTTCAGTGGACTAAGTCTACCTTTGTTACTATCTCTAGCAACTTGTAGTATTCTAAAAGGAACATACACATCTGTTTCATATTTTAAGGGATATTTTTCATCCTTTCTCTCTCCTGTGTCCAGGAACACTTCTAGAAGTGAGAAATGTTGAATTCTTTCCAGAGCGCCTTTTGAACCATCCTTTTTTACATCTGGGTACCTTGTGAACAACTGTTTTTGTGTTCTTCACTCCCACAAGTATCTTCCATGTGCAGATTAGAAGGGCCAATGAGTACCTTACACCTCTCAGTAAAGAGTCTTGCATAATGTCATCTTGGTCTTGCCAGACCGTTATTAAGCACTATAAAACACTGCTACTACTATTAAAATGGAATATACAGGAGGAAACAATAAGGACGAATGAATGAATGAATAGCAGCATTATGACAGTTACACATCTGATGATCACATGATGATTCTAGATAGAGATAGCTCCACGTTAAATCAAGTAATAGATTTTAAGAAGAAAAATAGTCTAGTCTACAACACTGCATACTACAGGCCACAGAACCACACCCAATAACTCAGGCATCATCGGTATCAGAATGAAATAAAAAAAGGATGGGTAGTCTCATCTCTTCAATTACGTCAAGATAGCATGAAGTTTTAAATTCCAGTCTTGGTCCTTCCACTGACTTGAGAAAGTAATATAACCAGTTTGTCTGAGTGTCACTATTTAAAAAGTCAAAGTACTTACTTATCCCACAAGGATACTGTCAGGTTTAATTAATTATGTCTGCAAAATCCTTTCTAAATGAAAAATGCCAAGCATGATTTATTAATTAAGTCTAAACCACCACTGCAGAATCAGAGACTGATCACTGTTTTATCAAGAGAATAACATTTCTAATAAAACACATTTCAAACGGGAAATTATAATAGCAGCCTTTTTGATGTATTTGGATATTTTTTTTTTTATTTTTTTTTTTTTTGTGAGGAGCAAGGCAACAGACTTTCGATGAGCGCTAGGAATAGAAGTGTAATGAAGAACAAGAGATACAGGTACACTCGCCTAGTGACATGAATGTGGCACTAGCTAAACGGCATTGCATAAATCATGAGAACGGGGACTATATACCTAGCGTTGCTGTAGGACCAAGCTGAAAGAAAACTCCTCCTCTGCCTATTAGATGTCATTTGCTTGTAGTCTGACTACACACAAGGATCTTGGCATGTCACCTGGGTATAGCCACCCACATACAGCCACCCAGAACCAGAGAGATCCCAAAATTACCCATAAAGTGGTAATGTACAGTCTCCAAAGGGCCTGATTTACATCAGTATGACTCCACTGTTGTCAGCTCTCGTGCTTATGGGGGTATCACAGCTCTAGCATGTATCTGCAGGCACAGTCCAGGTGTCAGAAGTATGAATGACAGTTGTCACTGACACACACCTTCTCTTGAGGTGCAGCGGGCCCTCTTTTTTGGTCCTCTCTTCCCTCTGATGGCAGCTGTGTTAGTGAAGATACTCTTCACTGGGGAAATAGAATTCCAATGGTTCTCACTAGGGCCAGGAATTCATCAGCACAGATAGGAGAGGAGTTGGAAACATTCAAAAAAGATGTGGCTCAAACCACCTGTGAATTATACTGATTCAGCATATCCACTGGCCAGTCCTGTGGCCCAACTCTTTCCTGGACAACTCCGCCTATTTGGCCTGTCCTGGCAAGCTCCACACCCTCCTTGCCAACAGCCCAAGTTTCAGGAGAGGAAATGAATCATGCCCTTGGAATGCAATTGAAAGCCCGCAGATCTAAGAAAATACTTAGTCAACTGCATATGTATACATGCATCCCTCATACATGGCCAGTTAGATTCCAATCGGATACTGCATATAAGTACGAATACTCCAAATCTAGTGAAATTTAATATTAGGTGGCATTCCACTGATACGGCATGTGATTATAAACGAAACAAACAGTACCATGTGACTTTAAATACAAAGTTGACTGAGTCTGGGCCCGATCCAGTGCAAAATAACCACAACTTTTCCAGGCTACACAGACATCAGATTTGAATGGCTGCACTGTGGCAACATGACACACAATTAATGAAAAATAATTAATAAAAAACAATAACAAAACAAACAAAACCGCCAAAAACCCAAAGGCTCCAAACAGAACAAAAGGACACTGCAGGTAGCATCATTATTTGGAAACAAAGTTCAAGGTGTTTTGCACTGCAGACCTCCGGGCAGCCCAACCATGTCTTCGCTAGTGTTTGCAAAAGCTCCCACCAGAGACAGCTGGTAGCGACCTACCTTCAAATGTCCTCTAGCAGGATGGTTATGTTGAAGACATGGAGAATATTCGAAGCCACCAAAGAATGCAACAGTTACACTGCCTAGAACACTGTCATACCTCTGTATGTATCCTTTCCTGGAAAGACAGGGTTGTGCATCTTCTCCTACTAGTTTCTCAGGCTCCCGCTTAGGGGTAGTTTTTGCATGTTCATGAAGAGCTGACTGTGGCCTCCTGCTCCAGCTCAACCTTCACCCTGATATAAAAACATTTTATGTGACTACGTAACCAAATCTGCTCCAAATATCAGAGTTTGGATGACCTCTCCCCATCTATATGCTAAAATACACACAGAACTATGCAGGACAAAGCCATGGAGATGGGAGTCCACCCTCCTACCAGTCCGCATAAGAAAATTGCACTATATTTGATTGGACAATTAACAGCTGCACATTTCCATTACATTTCTTGCACATGTAGTACTACGCAGTGGCAGCACTGCCCGTTCCCAGTTTGCCCGAGGTGGCACGAGTATTTCCATTCTCATACTGCTGCTGCCACCACTACTGAAAAGGCAGAGCAGACGAGCATGTTGGGAGCCATGGTCCATTTTGCCGGCTGTTACCTCCTCACAGAGTCAACATGACAGGTTGTAAAAAGCCTTTACAACCTGGCAGGCTGCACGCGGTGGTCTGAATTAGAATGACAGGGCTGTCTTGTGTAGAAAAGGTAAAGGATACAAACTGTTTCCCGGCACGGCTTCTTCTGCCACTTACACTGGGAGATGGGACGTTGCTCTGAGCATCGCACTCTACACAAACAGCTCCTTAAACAAGATACCAGGACACTGTATGTAAGACTCTGTATGGGATTTATAGCAGACCTATTCCCTCCTGGACAAGAGTACCACACTCCAAAATTATCATTCTCAAAGACTGACTGTTAAGAATACCTGGACTCTCATTTAACCTTACATGTATAAAAATGATAAATTGGGTCCCTAAGGGGGCTAAAACATCAGACTGACTCCAACAGCTAAAATACAATAAATGCAGGTGGCAGGTGTAAAAACAATAAATTTGGTCCCTAAAAGTTCCAAAACATCAGATTGAGTCCTAAATATGAGGAATACAGCTTGCCTTAAGCCCAGTTTGAAATATTAGGAAGAAATTCTTTCCTGTGAGGGTGGTGAGACACAGGAACAGGTTGCCCAGAGAAGCTGTGGCTGCTCCATCCCTGGAGGTGTTCAAGGCCAGGCTGGATGGAGCTTGGAGCAACCTGGTGTGGTG
>VZRU01016709.1:287-50475 GCA_013398155.1 Pedionomus torquatus | reverse complement strand
GGTACGTCAGCGGTGGGTAGCTGCAATAAACCGCTTGGTTTTTCCACAGTCGGTCAGGCTGTGGCTCTGGAGGCACCGGCAGAAGGTTGAGGTTTGGTTCCCAAAACGTCTCTGCGCCTGGTAACTGCCAGTGTGGCTGTTGGAGAACCTCAAATCCAGAGGCCGCGGAGAAGGTTGCTGTGGATTTGTTGCTCCCATGTGCCTGTTTCCTCAGCCCGGCGCCCTCTTGCAAAGGGGTGGTGGTGCTGTTGAGGAACAGTTGTTTTCTGTGGGCGACGGGCGGCTGTAGCTCCGGCGGTACGCTCCCTGTCCCTCACCTCGCTGAGGTATGCGGTGTCTGCCATGTAGCTCCCAGCCACATGAAGGTTTTGGTATGCAGCTCACGGGATCAGGAGTGTCGGCTCATCTTGGTATGTGCACAGGTGCTATTTGTGTATCCTGGGTATCGACACAATCTTGCACTTGGCTGGAGTCTTCTACTAGGCAACGTCTTTACAGAAAATAAGATGGGCTCTTCTTCCGTAAAGAATTGCTATTTTTCCAAGTTCAAGACTTCCACAAGGTTTTATTTCTTTCCTTTGCCTGTCCTGTACTTTCCCTTCTAGAAGGAAGGACTAAGTATTTAATCTATGGTTGTGAAGAAGGTGTGTCTCGGGCCAACATGCATTTGTGGTATTGGTGGAACCTTTGGGGTGCGAGGAACCGGGTTGGAAGCAGCACAGAGACGCTGCTTCCCATGCACCTTGTGCTGCCGCTTCCGAGGTCAGTGTAAAGTGTAAATCCTTCTGTTAGTGTCTTTCATTCTGAATCAGGAGTTACTGTAGTTGGAAAACTAGAAATACTGCATACAAGGCATACTTTTCTAGCCGAAGTCTATTCTGAGACTAAAGGAGGTAAATAATCCTTCATACGAGGTGATATGAAAATACCCGCTACGGATGTTTCAAAGAGAAGTCTAGCTTTCTTCCACTTGTTTGGTATCAAACTTGTATTTGATCACTTGACTTTTTTTTCCACTTGAATCTTAATTTGCTCTGTTTTTTTTTTTCCTGCTGTCTCCAACCTGAGAGCTTTTTATTCCCACTTCTTCGCACTATTTGCTACTTCTCAGCACCTGTTCTTCCCCAGCATACAAATGGCAGCCAGTTTTTCTTTGCAGCAAAGCAACTGTGTTTTTGCTGCCCGATAAGGTATAAGAAAGCTTCCCTTTATACTCCAAATTGACGAGTTTCAAGTCCTGCCACTTGCCTCTCGTTACTCAAACCAGGACTGTGTCAAAAGAAATTATGCTGCTGCTTTTGTTTATATAGTAGTACTGTAATAGGAAGAGACTTGTTCTGGGTACACTGACTGCAGGTACACCAGAAATCCTGCTAATGATAGTGATTAATGGGTACTGCTCAAAATAGGTATCACTGCTGATATGACTAATTGTGCCGTGTGTAAAGGGCTCCTTTATTCCCAGTAATCTCAAGGTGTTTCTACACTTTTAGAGAAATGCCTGATCTGCGCAGGCAGATAAATGCACGGTGAAATGCGGAACTTGCAGTGAAATGTGGCAATTCTTTAAGAGCTTGCTGCTGCGCTGCAAAACCACTTGGGGCTGAAAATGAAGAATATCTTCTTGTGGTTACTGTAGGTAGATAGAATATTATTACTGGAACTGGATGTCAGCCAGAGCAACACCCTACGTGTTGCAAACAATGCTGGGGTATTGTTAGTAGCTATAGAAGGGGTTTTATATCACACATGAAAGATGACATTTCCAGCAGCATGGGTAACCTCATCACAAAACATCGTGCCGGGGCTAGCTCAGAGGGCAACTGGCTCTACTGGGCTTGACAGAATCTATGGTATAATCACACGGGTCCTCCTAGAGCTCGGTGATATGTCTGGATTAGTGTTTCTTAACCTTCATTGGCCTTTGGGTAACAACAATTTATTAGTAACATGCTGTGGGCAATCTTGTACTCTCCAGGCAATATCGTATTCCCGGTTCTGTTTAGATTCTGTATGTGTTGTGGCTAAAAGCAACGCTGGAGGCTTATATGGGGGCTGCAGATCTAAACTGTAGAAGGTGCTGCTGCTTGATATCTGGAAAACCTGAAGTTCTGCTTCGGAGAATGAAAAAATATTTTGAAAGTTAAGTTTGTCAAAGATGGGTTCCAAACTCGCTGAGAAGAAGCTAGTAATGACTTTGTGTGCGTTTCTTCTGCGGTTAGTGTACCTCCAGATCATTTTATGGCAGGAGGGGGTTAGACGTTCATCCTTTCTGTCCCCAAAGAAACTAGTAAGGTGTGTGTTTTGGGGAGGGGAAGAGTTCCACAAATACTTCTTTGCAGGTTAGTTGCTGATTTGATCTGATATGATCCCCGTTCTCGTGTTCTGTGAATAAACCGTTTCGGCCCAGTCATTGAATGACGCCAAAACAGTAATTAAAAAAAAAAAAGATGATTTTCCTTCTATGAAACTTCAAAAAGATGACGTTGGTGTTAATGAGGTGTGTTTCACTTTGAAGTGCTCTGATGGCGACAAGACAAATTATTTTGAGAACTGTAGTCTTGAAATATCAATCTTGTCTTACTCAGCTGTAGTTAATGAAGATTAGCATGTTGATAAGATAAATTTAGGGGGGCTTGTGTCATTTTATTAGGGTCATAAACTTTGTATGAGGCAAAGCTACTGCCAGGGACCTGGGTTGGAGCAGGAGTTGGACTTTCTCTTGGAGTATAAGAGAAAGGGGACTGGGAAACAAGAATAGAGGGTCTCGAAGTGCTGGTTAAGCTTTGAGGAATGAAGGAAAAGAACTGAGCAGGGGAATGGGAAGTTCTCCAGGTGTGGCTGGGGAATCCTGGGCTGTCTGTGGATGAAGATGGGTGGGGGTGTATCTGAGGGGGGAGTCACCGAGGCTCTGTCAGGCTTTCGGGCACGTTCCAGAGCCTTCAGAGCAAGTCAGGCATTTTTCCAGCTGTGGGACTGCATACCATCGGCGGTACGTGGGCTTCAGTCTAACGATAACATACGGCAGCTTATCAGGGCAAGCACCTGTGACAACTTCTTATTAGAACAATTCAAGTTTGAAGTGGGATATTCTAGGGCTTTGCTTTGAAGAACTATTTTCATGGAAGAAATAAATACTCTCCCTTGGAAGGAAAGCCCTCCTAGGAGAACACGGTAGGGCTAGCACTAGTAGGTAGATTTTTTGCTGTACTAGCTAAAAAGCAAAACAAAAACTTTAGAAAGTTTTTGCAGGAAAGTAGTTGTCTGTGTATTTTAAAATAAATTTCTACCTTGTGTGTTCTTAATGTCAGGGTCACATCAGAGAAAATAATTCCTTAGGAAGCATCCCTAAATTGCGACCAATTCCTGCTTATGCTTTTAGTAGAATTTTCTTCTTGAAATGACTGATGCATATTTTGTGTTTTAGGCAAGCTAGATTTTAATTGTTTTGCAACATTGCTGTATTCCTTCCTTGCGGTCCTTTGTTTCTTGCTTTTCTAACAGTTCTCTGCTTTTTCAAGTGGTTAGGGGGTTTTGGTCAATGTGCCTATGTTTTGTTTTATCTAGTGTTTTGCTAGGGTGCTTGTCAGATGCTGGTTTCTGGTAAGCATTTCTGCACGAGGGCATTGCAAAAGACAGATTATTTGGAAAACTTCAAGAGGAAGATCCCCCGCCACCTTCTCAGCCATCCCTTCTCAGGCTTGGGTGTTCTATTTTTGTTCTTTCTTGACACTTACGTGTGTGTTGGTTAGAGAGTTTAAAGGCAACATGTCAACTGCTTGTTTAAAAACAGTGTTTTTAGGTGTGATTCTTGCTCAGTTGTGTGCTCAAAGCTGACATTTAAATGCTGCCCAATTCCAGAAAATGCCTTACAGGCTGTGGGCAGTGTACTCTGCAGTCTGGGAATGGATCAAAGCTCCTCACCTTAAACAGTTTCTGATCACAAGAGAAAGTTGGGCTTTTTTAACCTTTGTAGAAATAATAATAACTTTGATTCTTTAGTGCTTTATTCTAACATGCTGTATTGTGGGAGCTTTAAAGCAGTATATAGAATATGTTTTAGAGGTGAGGGCAGGAGAAGAGTAGGAGGAAACGACTGTGGACTTTTTCTCTGCTTGTTTCTTTACAGGCATCCCTAGTGAGAGTCATTTTTGTGAGAGTTATCTAGCAATGAAATACACCTTTAATCTTGCCAGGAGCTGAGTGTTTTTAGTTTCCCGAGCAGGTTACCTCGCTGCAATAACTTGGTATGCTTGTGAGTTACTGGATGGTATTGGGAATTCCTCTGGATTTACTGGGGTAAAATTAGATCCTTTGAAGCATGTCCACATGGTCTGTCTGATACCGATTATTCAGAACAATGTTCCTAGGTATTATTTTTTTGTCTATGAAAGTTGAACTTCCTGCTCTTCTGTACAGATTACAGAGCTTGGCTGATTGTGCCTTAGAAGAACAGTTTGAGTCCAAGCACAAGAGCTTCCCTGGAGAAAGATAAAGAACCTGAATGTCTACAGCTCACATTCCAGAAAAATCTGGAGGTGTATTAAGTGTCACTTCCTAAGAGTCTAAGTACAAGGTAATACTTTTTAAAGTTCCTTAAAAATACTTGAAGCTGGCAACCTCATCCTGAACTAGATGTTCTATACTTGGCCCAGCATGTAACAGAAATGCTGAAAACCGGTGCAGGTTTTCTTTGTGTCTGCATCCTCACAGATGGAGTAAAGGACTGAGTATCATGGGGGAAAGATCACTTCGGGTAACCGTAGTTCTGTGCTGATGGAAACTGTATGGAGTGCTGGAAGGAAATGCCAATTATTAGAAAACANCCCCACTGTTATTGGGAATATGTTTGGGTCTGTCTGAAAATGTTAGAGTCCTTACTTGAAGAGCTTCCAGTCTTTCTGTCTTAGGTCGCTTTCGGGAAGAGAATGAAAAGATTTTCTCTCAAGCAATCCTATTAGATCTCATAATAAAGTTCTTTGTCTAAACATTGCCATAATTTCCAGGGCAACAGATTGTGATGTTGAATTCAGCACTTTGACCTCATTTCACGTCCAAAGAGGAATGAGTATCCTAAAGTTTTACACAAGTTATTACAAAGTAACTTTGGTAATGAGCAGACTTCGTATGAAATTTGTCCATGAATTTAATGCGGGTTTCTTCACAAGTTCTTCTTAGCAAGGGTATTCTACAGGTCCAAGTTATCAACCCTAATTTAGACGTCTTTCATATAATATTTGGTCTTAAGTCTGAAATAATCACTTGGGTGGCGGGGCAGCACATGGTGTAGCTTGAGGGACTTTGGTCAAGTGCACCCCGTGCTTTATCCGGGTGGAAAAGCGGTACATCTGACCTGTGCTATTTTGAAATTAATCCGCTGCTTGGGTTTGTGGTTAGAAAGGATCCTGGTCTGGTTTAGTGAAATCTATTGCTCTGCAGATGTTGCTGGACATGAAATCTGTTGAAAACCACTAATGATACATTTTTTGTTTTTATATAGGAATGTTACATTTTTGTGGTGATGGGTTGGTATGATAGAGTAAATCTGCAGTTGACACACAAGATTTAGGGAAATGTTTTAGAGAAAAGTGCATTTTGTTCCTTTGAAGACACAACAGGAAAAGAGTTCATTTTTTCTTTTTTTCCATTTTAGTTTCTGGAACAGTTGGGTTTTAGGAGGTTTGATTAGGATTGTCTGATACAGTCAGACAAATGAATAACAGACCGTGATTTGCCTCTTAATTAGGTTTCCACTGAACATGTGTTGAAAAGTTCTAGCTTCTCTCTCACTCTGCCTTCTCTTTCCCTATCATGGGGGCTGCAGAGGTCCTGCTCAGACCAGAGATGCTGTCTTTCAAGCATCACAGGAGGGATTTTATCACCAAATCTCCAACACTGCTTAAGTTGTTGCTGGTCAGATGTCAAAGAGTTACTACTCCAGAACCTTTACTGGTGTCTTTGATGCTTCAATCAGACACACTGTTGGACTGAATACTGGTGGTGTGAATTGCCCTGGCTTACAGGAACCAGAGTTCGGGGTAGAGCAGCTTCTCTGGCAAAAAAAGGTACAAGATATTAAGTTTAGTTTGTTCTTAAACAGCTGCACAGAGTTTGTTGCTTGTGCAATGCTTTGACATGTGGGAGTTTTCGAGTCAGTTTCTGAGGAAATATCTATAGATTAGCGTGTTGCTGTCAGTTTCTTCGGAGTTGCCTGTCCTTACCTTCTTACTCCTTGTTTTGTGGTTTAATGTGGGCTTCTGCATCCCTTGCGCCCTGGGGATTGTTGATGGAAAATGTCCCTCTAGACTCTGTCCTGCCTTGTGTTTCAACACCTTTTACTGTCTGTCTGTTCCACTTGAAGGGTCTTCGTGGCCCTCAGCTTTGTGCATTGTGACAGCTGGAGAAGACTGCTGGTAATATGACTGATAAAATTTGGCTTGACGTTAAGCTGTGGCTTGTTTGTTCTTTTTTTGAGACATTCACATTTTTATGGGCTTTTTCAACTCCACTGAGCCAGCTAGTGGAAGCTTTACTCTGTCTGCTCTAGTATGTTGTTGTTACTGATATTTTAAGCTGCATCCTGAAGCAGGAGAAAATTACGTATTTCAGTCAGTGACTGCTAAGAAGTTCTATCTGTATTTTGTTCTGAATTGGTTTAGCACAGAGGAGGCAGTTTCTTTTCAAAAATTCTTGTGGTTTCAGGGAAATAATGTATTGTGTCTTCCTTACATACACTATTTGATATATTCAGTTGTGGAGCATGAGTTGCTCATCTCTGCTGTGGTGTTTTTCGCTGCACATTAAATCATATATCAGGAAAAACACGGGTAAGTATAGTTTATGAAATTTTCTACAGCACATAATTATGCTCCTTTTCCTTTTAACTTAAGGTTTTGTAAGTGATACAGTCCTCATAATTACAAGTGTAGATAGGAAGGTGTACTATGTTTTGATCCCGTTGCTCAGTGTGTTGAGGAATAAATTATAATACGAATGCAGGGCATCTTGCATGCTAAATATTTTTCTCTAAAAGGAATCCTAATGTGAGCAAAGTTAAACCGATGTAATTTGCAACAGCAGACTCGAAGCAAGTATTATGCAATTAGATCTGTGTGAATATTGATTACAGTGCTTGGTAGAATGTGAAAAGCCTGATTGTGCCTCAAAGTGCTGTTGACTTGGTGGACTTTGTGTTCCTTATTTAGCTGTCTCTAAAGGTCTGCCTCATGAGGGATCTTTTCCTTTTTACATCACACCATTGACTTAAGACTCACAGTTCCTTGGCTTTCCCTTACCTTACACTGTGCTGGGCAGATAGCTCTTTTGGCCAACAGACAGATGGTGTAGTGAGGGACAGTATTCTTTCTGAAATAGCCCAAACCTGAAGATCTCAAAAGACCTACTTAGTATATCCTGAAAAAAAGGCATGGAATAGTAACTGCAGCTGTAGAATATCCCTGAGAGGGGGAAGCATTTGACAAGTTGACTTACATGTACTGAGATGTGTCCTCAAACACAAGATACCCTTGTCTTAGAGCTGCTGTGTATTCCAGCACCAACAAGACCTTCTGTATCTTTTAGGAACAAACATTATGGGTAATACTTTGAAACTGATGCTTTGTAGTTGATGTGAAGGAAAGAGTGCTTTCTTATTTCCTAATTTTTTTCTGAAACTGCTACTTGCATTCTTCCATAGGGAAGGCACTGCCTCAGTGTGGCGAGCTGTGGGTTGTGTGGCAGGTACTGGTGCCTTACTCACCCTCATGCCAGAACGCCTCTCCTTCGGCTTCCTTCTCTTCTTGTTTGGTTTCTTTTCTCTGTTCAAAGCTTTTGGTTTTGTGTTAAATACTTTCATGTTGGAAGACTATGGTAAGAAACATAGCAAAGCAACTACTCATAGTCATAATGTAATCATTTAGAATTAACAAATAATTAGGTAAAAAAAAATCCATTCACTTAGGAATAATAAGCTTAAATCTGATGGAAGTGAGGATAAGATACTTAAGATTTTTACAGCGTTGGTGTCTCGTAAAAGCCCAGATGCCACAAGATTTTTTCTTTGATGGTTTTTCTTGAGTTATCTTCTAGGAACTTACTAGTACAGACTGCTTAATAGAACATGGAAATTTTTTTTGTTAGTAGTGAATAAGTAGATTTCTGATCAATAAAATTCCACTGTCTTGTCCAAAATCTGGACAGAGAAATGTCTGTGTAAATGGAGTCTATGAGTTTCAACTTCCAAGGCAAGGAAATGCCAGCATAATCACCTGAAAGATAGGGAAAGCAGTCTGTGGAAGAATTTTCTATTCCAGACAGACAATTATACGTTGGCTGTAGGAGGAGATAAGACTCCATTTTACAAGTGGCTATACTGTTTAAAATTACTGGCTGATATGCATACAGCAACTCAAAAAGCAGCAGAAAACCTTTCTTGGCATTTGGGAGCCCTAAAATAAATTTGCTCTCAATGTTGAACGTCATCTTATTGATACATGGTAAAGGAAACCTTTAGTTTCATTACCAAGCCCCCAGCCATCTAATTTTCTTATGCTGCTGAGCCCAGTTGCTCTCTATCCTCCCTGTCATTGTTTTTTTTTTCCCTACCTCTGCTGCTTTTTTTCCTGCTTTACACTTGAATTCGCATTTAAAACTCTCCTGATCGTATGTATTCCACAGTGAGGATTGGAATGTTAGCTGAAAGGTTGGGAGAGGGATCTGCTGTGCTGAAAATGTGAAAGATTTCCTGTTGTTCTAAACTCCGTTTGGTATGAGCCGGAGTGTCTCTGCAGCTGAAGCTCCGCTTAAACTCCCTCTGCACAGTGATACGGGAGTGGTAGCTGAGGGTAAAAATCCCACGCCGTACCGAGTCATACCCTGATTGGGGTTAGTCCTAGTTCCAACTGCAGTACACCTTGTTGCTGATGAATGCAAAAGGTGGTGTGTTCTGCCCCAGCTGCGGGGTGTTACTGGGCACCTTGAAGGAAGGTACTTGCTTATTTTTAGAACGGAAATCTTGAGAAAGTGACTCATTGAAATTCAAATCCCTTAATAAAGGAGAACATGCATCACATAATATGCACATAAGAGTGTATTGATAGGTGTATGTAGGAGAGAGGTATTCTGTATCGTGGACAAAAATATATAAATACCTTAGTGTATAGTAAGGATGCATCTCCAGGACTGTGGCTTTTAAAGCTTGCTGGAGTGAATCTAACAGTAGGCAAAAGACATTGGTGAGAGGATTGATACTGTTGAATTGAAAGCAAGAAAGTACGGCGTATTCTTAGTGTTCAAAAATTGCAGTTAGCTGTAGACTTGATAGTATAATACCACTTTTTTTGAACAGAATATGCAAAAAAATAAATGTAGCATGTCTGCATGTACTCACTGCAGTGTTCCCCAAGAGTTCTGTAGATACATACTGTAGGCTTAGGCACTGTAGAGTTGTAATTGCCTCACAGAGGAACTCTAGGAACAGAGCAAGATCCTTACAGAGCCTTGGGAAGCAGCAGTGTTAGTAGCAGTAAGAACACAGTTTTCTAGAGTTTTTTCCATGTAATGCTTTGGAGAAAGGGAATGGATGGAAATCCTTCCCGCAACAGCGTGTTGACTGCTTTGTTTGATGGTGCAGGAGCGATTTGCACTTTCTGCTGCCATCAGTAATTCAGGAGCAGAGCACGCACGAGCTCAGGTTTTTGTTAGAGCTTGCCTAATGGGGAAAAAATGTGGCAGATGATGTATTATCTGTAAATGGAGAACAGAGTAAAGAACTGCAGTGGAAGCTGGAGCCTTGGATCCTGGGGTCTAGCAGCCAGGGGTCTTTCCACACAGTTAATCGTTCCGTGGGGGTCTATTACTGTGTTACTCCTCTTAAAGCAGATGAAATGTTAACTTTGTGTCTAAGTAACAGTTTTGCTTACCTTCTCCTGAGACGTGTGGAAGGAGTTGTTTCCATAATACTGGTTATGGAGTAGTAGTGGGCATCGAGTTTTCTGTAGAATCAGTCTGGCTGAGCCGGAGCCGCCGTGTGATGGTTCCTGTGGGGCTGGAGTTACGCTGGTGACCAGTGCAGATTCCGTTAAGCTCCTGTACCAGCAGCAGTGCCAGCGTTGCTGCGTGCACTGCCATGACTTCCCCCGATGCTGCTGCTGGGCTCTAAGTGGAAGGCATTTATTTTTCGAAAACCTTCTCAGATTTCCTATCAGAAATTAAAAAAAAATAATAAAAAAGAACACCCTGTGTTTTCAATGAGCTTAAATGTTTTATCAGATGCTTATTGAGTGATTGAATGTTTCATATAAATTACTGTATGTTAAAAGGGTTGTTTTGACTTCTTAGAATGTTTATTTTGTACTTTACGCAAAATTAAGGCACAAATTGTCCTGCATTTCTGGCTTACCTCTGGGATCATACGCCAGGAGCCCTTTCCCCATGAAGTAAGGATTTTTAAATGGTGTCAAGTGTGGATTTACTTTGGTACTTACTTGTTTTTCCTTCTTATGACTCATGAAGACTATTCTTGCATGACTAAAACCACCTATTCTGTGTTTCCGCCAGTTTATTAAAGGTGGGAGTGGAAAAAGTTTTGAAAAAGCAGAGCCCTTCTGGATGCTGCCCCGGTGACGAGGTTAGAATTGCTTCTGTAACTTCCACACTAAAAGCAGAGACTGTGGGAAAACATGAAAAAATTATATTTATATCAACAAGCAATATTCTATTAGTTCTTTAACTTGGTATTTTGTGGAGACCACAGTAACAAAATGCTTAATGAATTTAATATTTTGAAATGGTTGGGTTGTTGGACAGTGGTGGTGTGATACTCTTTTTCCATTTGAATAACAGTATCCTTTTGAAAACATACTTGAAAATATTTTCCTAGTGCTATGATAAATTCTTGTGGCTGTCATTCATTGACTTAAGAATCTCAGTGAGGTTTTCTGAGATGTTTTTAGCCCTCATTTTGGGGTGGGGTGGAAAAGCTTTAAAACGTTGACCCTTAAGACTCAATGAAGTTACCGTTCAAAATATGTTTTCATACTGAGGGAAAGGCAGCTGTGACTTGCAGTTATCACTTATGTTGACAATGTAATTTTATTTTGTTTTTAAGTAAGGAAAGAAAGTATTGCCACTCCCCTGGCAGCCACCTGTGAAGGAATCTCCTGTCAGGCTACTTCTGATTGCTCTGCTCCTGTTACTGTGTGAACTTTTGCTTCACAGTATAAATTGCTCTTGTAAGTATGTTGATAACTCTTGACTTTGCATTTTCTGTACTTAAAAATCCAGCTCTGCTACCGTAAAAACTTCTCACACATGTTTTTTCTGTAGTCTATGTTCACTTATCTGCTTTTATTCTTAATTGCTAGAGGCTGTCCTCCCACTTGTGCTGTTCAGTTTCTGTGGAGCTGCCAATAAATTGCAGTGATGCCCTGCTGAGAATAGGATGGGAGCTGAAGGAGTGGGAGAGAGAAAGTAGAACAAACTAACGGTATTTCCTAGAACTGCCTGTGCAGACCAGTGTGAAAGAAAACCTGTTTATTGCAAAACATGTTGATAAGGTATATATAAAGTTAACAAAACATGTCGTTAGCGCTTTGTGTCTTAGGTCAAGGAGTATTCCTCCTTTCCTAATGTTGCTCGTGTGGCCAAGTTGTCCCATAACTGACTACGTCTAAAATACAATTCAGAAAGTAATTTTGTCAAGTACTAGGGCAGTTGCTTTGCTATTAGCATCCCAGGCTAACTAATTTTTTGATTAATCAACAAAGTCATATCGGTATAGCTGGCCTTGTTCTGAACAGCTATCCTCAAGCTTTTAGCAACCGCACACATTGGATATAATTGATAAAAATATAAAAGGGTTATGGAGAGAGCTAATTAGTTAAAAGTATATGTTTTGATTACTGCTGTGGTGGCCTCGATGAACATCTGATCCAGCAGGCTGGGTTTGTTGTGATTTGTGTGAGAAACCTTACAGAATTGATGGCAAACAAATGACATATTTCGGTTGCAAAAAACCCAAACAAGTTTTAGCAAAAAAAAAAAAAAAGATGGTGTCAGATGAGAAGGCTTCCTTTGTAATAAAGCCCTGTCATTTGTAACATTTTAGCGAAATAATGTAATATATATTATTATATAATACGATAATAATACTCTCCAAGTATCAATAATTGCCCGTAGTTACCGCTTGGCTTTGCAAACTGCCCTGAAGTGCAGATCTGTTGTATTTTAAGGTCTTTAAGTCTTCTAACAAATAAAGCTGTTGCATTGCAGTGGAGCATTGACATTACTTTTAAGAGCATCAGAAACATATAGTATTTACCCAATATAGATTTAAAAGCCTCCTCTGAGAAAAAGGTTTTTGGTAGTAATGTAAAATTATCCTCAATGAGAAACACACGGTTACAAGTTGCGCTGTACTCTGCGAGCTAGCCTGGCTATAGGAGGCAGAGTGTGCAACATGGAGAATATTTAATTTAAAAAATTGGGATAAGGGTCGTGAATTGTATGCTAGAAATAGAAAATAAGATTAGAGGTTATGTTTCAGGCATGGAGCCGTCTCTGGGGGGGGAACAGAACAAGGTTACTTCAAGGTTTGGAGCCTGGCTGGGGGATGGGGAGAAGGGAGGAAATCCAACAGTGGCTAAAAATGGTGCCGGGGGTGTGTGTATTGTAGTAATATATAAAGTAGAATTGCCAGGCATCGCCTTGATGCTCAGGGTTGTGTATTGTGGCCTTCTCCTCGCCATCGCTCCGTGCAGTGCTTGGTACCAGTGGGGTGGTTCTGGTCATCCACACGCCCTCTGCACAAACAGGCCTGGTGGCGAAAGGTCGCTTTTTCTAAAGCCGGCACTTAGGAAATGTGTTCCAAAGGGGTCTGGCCAGATCTGCAATAGCTGCATCAGCTGGTATCGAGGCATTGCTTAAACGTATTTGGCATCTTCCCAGTGTCTCGGGACTGGCGGAGGTGGGCTGTGGTGCAACTGCTGCCGCAGAAAGCCCTCTGTCAACACAGGCGACTGGGAAGGAGTTTCCCCTTGGCTTAAGTCACCCAAACGGCATTTAATGTAGGCTTTCTCAATTATAGTTTTGAAGTATAATCGACACATCAGAAGATACCACTTTAAATTTTAAGTATTTCTTTACAGTCTTAATTTGTGAACAAACCCCAGCTCCGTTAGTGAATATTGGGAGATACCATTGGACAGACTTAATTGGGTACAAAGTTAGGATCTTCCACCCATAGACTGTTGGTGCTTGGTGCTGGGGGGGGAAGGCACAGGGGAGTTTTCAAAAAGCTCTAACAAATAATAACAGTTGAAGCTTAAGTCTTCAGGTTTGCTTATGGATGTTTGGTTTGTGCTGAACAGCTCAATCCCGTTGTGTTGATTCGTTTTATGGATTAAAACATTACATCTGTTTTTCTTTCAATACCTATTACACCAGCATAAATATCCCATTGTATCCTCTGCTGGGCAAAAAAGTTCTTGCACAACCCAGTGCAGAAATTTTGGCACACAACTTGGTGACAAATCAGGCACATGATTGAGGGCTTAGTTTTGTACATAAAACTATCTGAACTTCTGCTTTCAGGACGTGGTACGGGGGTCTTACTGTGCTTTCTGTGCTGTAAATTAGGATCGATAATTATTTGACAAGTGATAATTTTGTTGGGAAATATTTGGACAGGTCTTGAGGGAGTAATTTTTAACCTAAGAACGGTGATTTTTGTAAAGGAAAAATCCTGTTACATAAGTCAAATCACATCAGTATTTCTCTGAACATCAGCCTGACTCTGCCTTTCCATGTCATCTCCTTGATGGAGCAGCTTAAAGCCGGAAGCAAGAAAACCTCTGCTGCGGAGATGTGCCGGCAGAATTCCATCTATGCATTTGTTAGCAAGTAGCTCTCGTGTGAAGTTATTTATACTCCTTGGTAGCATGTACACTAGACATAAAACACAGGATTTGTTTTCCAGCCGTGTAAATTTATGTGGAAAGAAATTAAACTTTGTTATTAAGAGTGTTAATCTTTTTAAAGGAGCGGGGAAACAGTAGTCCCTTAAAATATTAAAATCCTTTGCTTTTCTTAATAAAAGGAAAATAACTGTAATCAAGCTGGTCTTCCTGGGAGGAACACAGTAAATGCAAACCCCAATAACCGAATTGCTTTTAAACCTAGAAATTCCTCGCAGCCGTGTCAGTGTAAGGTGTGGACAGAGAAGACCTGGGCTTGCTCTAGGGTTCCTCAGCCTTCGCTCCGCAGCTTTTTGATATGAAGTTGACCTGTGGCCTGTTTTGGCATTTATGTTGTGTGGATAAAAGGCAACAAATGATTCTGTGGCCTGAAATAGCAGGCGGGATTACTGGAGCAGCTCACGGACGGCACTGGATGCTGGGGTCTCAGAGCTGGAGCTGCTGCGGTTGCGGTGAAGGTGGGGTGGTGGTTGCTGGGACCAGGGTGTGCTGAAGAAGGGCAAGGAGACTCTCTGGTGCTTAACGTGTGCTTGGACTGGTTCTTAATGGCATTTGCAGAAGACTGAGCAACTCGGGAAGGATTTTTGTAGTTGTCTGCTGTGTAAAACAGGCAGAGCCACTAGAGAAACATTAAGCTGAGGGTGCTCTTGGAGGGGGAGAGGTGGCAAAATTGGGCTGTAATTTTCTCTTTTGATTTGCATTAGAGATTTATAAACTAGAAGGGAGCGACATTTGATCTTCTAACTAATCATGTTTTGACCCCAGCTATGCAGGATGAGTTAGAGCTATTTTAAAAATCTCATCTATATTTAATTAAGACTTATAAATTCTGGTCTTAATGAGGAGGGGATTGCTGTGCTGAAGACGCACAAGCAGCTTTTTTGATTAGAAAAAAAAATGAGGAAAGGTTATGAAGTATGCATGTTATCATTTCTACTTCTTTAATCTTTATCATCCCAAATTACTTGGCCCCACTGTTCCTTCATCAGCTACAGAAATTAGTTCTACATAATCTCCTATATTAAAACCATAGATTTTTTAGAAATAAAGCATTTTGGCAGTTCCAAAAGTGTCCTGTTAGCAAGATCTAGTTCAAGAATAGTTTTTAGAATTAAGGTTAAAACTATTCAACTATTACTATTTATGAAATGGCTATTTACAGTGTTGTATGATGCCTTTGGAGCGTTATGTACACACTAATATTTGGGTTTGTTCTAGGAGGGAGGCTGTTATTCACGCTGGATTGCTCTGGTTTATTCATATCCTGTGACAGTGAATCAGATATTGCTGTCTATATACAGACTGAATTGCCAGCCAACTTCAGGCCCAAATATGGTAAACATAAATTATCTTCATTTGCTGTAAAAATACATTCTCCTTAGTTTAACATTTCCATGATTACAGTTTTCTGATAATTCCATAATTTTCAACATGAGAGGGATATGAAAGGCCTAATCACCATGTCCCTCTCTTCAGTATAGAATACAGTTTGTTTTCCTGGGCAGAGCTCCAGCTGCTCAGTGATGAATGTGCTGCTCCTCAAACGCAGCGGAGCCCGTAGACCGTGGGGAAAGGCTGTTCTGGGAGCGCAGGGGCTGTGGTGCAGGGACACCAGTCTCACCGTGAGCCCAGCTGATGGCTGCAACTGTCATGAGGCAGCAAGTGTATGCGCTGGGGGCAGTTTGTCTGATGGGTGCTCCTGGCTCCTATTTTTGGAAACGAAATTCATATCCTTTCAGAATACTTCGTGCTTTTCCAGTAGGAGACTTTCAATGAATGAGTTGCAGGAGAAGGCAAACATCAAGGTAGATAAAGCTTCTACCGTGAAGAGAAGAAATATCGGCAAATAGCGGATTAGGTTTTAATTGTGGTCACAAAGTAGTAGTATGGGAATATACTTATTAAATATGAAAGACAAATAGTTTACAGGTGGAAATACATGCTGATAGTTGCCACTTCATTGATAGTTCTGTGTTAGGATTAGTATATTTAACGCAGCTGAAAGGAAACACATTTGCAGGGCTTTTTCTTTCTCTTTTTTGATGTAGTCTAGTGTCGAGAGAATGTTGTAGGCAAGTGTTGAGAATGCAGAAGCAGCGTAGCAATTTGGGAAAGGAAAGATTGTTGGTGTTGAGTTACTCCAAATGTTTTGAAAGCTTTCATCATCCTTGCTGCAAACAGGCAAAAAAAAAAATCTCCTAAAGGCTTTACAGAATTTTCTGTACATAATCTGTCTTGTGTTTCCAGTACTCGACTTTCTTCTTCATAGAAGAGCTTGAAACATGTAGATGATCTGTAATTTTCACTGCCTTGAAATACCGCTTTTGTCTAACACTACTAAAATAATTAAAATGTGTACTAAAGCTGCTCAGAGTCTGTGTTTGTTTCTGTTTCTTTCGAAGTTGCATAGCATCACAAACTCGGCTAAAACAGTGCAGAAATTTGGTTTAGGGGTATTTATTTCAGTGGAAAAATTCAAATGTGCGTACGGTAATAGGCGTGAGCACTGTGGCATTTATGAAATGTATCTCTGTTTGCAAGAGCAGCAGAATGGCTGGGAGCCCTGTCTGAAAGCTGACAGCTGAGTTATCGATGAGGAAATGCTTCTGTTTCCAGAGCAGTTGTAAACAATATGTCATTGTGATATTCTGCTTTCCATGACCGCGAAATTGGAGTGAATAAGAAGGTAAAAGTGGCCGCGCTGATTCAGACTTCAAAACTGATCCAGCTCGGCCGCCCTGATCCCGTGGAGGTTATAAATGGATATGCAGGGAAAGGCAGGAACAGGGTGAGTTTGTGGGCTGTGCTCATTTAAAACTCTCTCTTCAGTGATTTGCTGCATGTAGGATTTCCTGAGCCTGTGGCCAGTGTATTTGGTAAGTAAATGAGCCCCTCTGGAAGAGCGAGCAATAAGGAGCCCAGAACTGCATGCTGAACTTGGAGTGTGGGGAAACCATGGATTTATGCAGTGGTGTGATGATGATTTGTAACATAAGCTTTACTCTTCTGACTGCCATTCAGCATCCAGGCTGACTTTTTAGCAAAAACAATCAACTGTAACCTCAAGATCATATTCTTGAGTGGCAACAATCAGGCCAGAGCCTGTCATTCTGCGCGTGAGGCTGGGCCTGGTTTTCCATGTAGGAGTTGATAAATCTATCCCTATATGAATCTGGCTTCTTGTTTTAGTTCCTCAGTCCTGCAAAGCTCCACCATTCTTTGTGTGTGTGTATACATGTATTAGTGTAGTATGTTGTGCCTAAGTGCTGTAGTATTTGTCTTGGGCTCTTACTCCCACCTGTCTTCACGCTTGCTCTTGCTGTGGGCCTGGGAGCTGTTTCTTCACCTAGTGTGTCACACAGCTCTGGGAGAGCACGAGAGAGGGTGCTGCGGCTGGTGTTACCTGCACCCTTTTGGGAGGTGAGGGATGGAGTCTCGGGTCTCCTCTGGCTGACAGTTGCATCCCCTGGGAATTTTTCGTGCTTTTTCAGGCTACTGTTTCAAAAGAACGGACATTCTTTTCCTTCTCTTCTTCACCCCCAGTTCCCTTTCAAAGGGGAGCTGGTCCTACTTTCAAAATAGATAACGTAAGCACCTATTGCCAAGGGAGGATTGAAACGGCGATCCTGATCTGACACAGGCATCTATTTTTGACATGCAGGGAGGCACCCAAGTCTGAGAGAAGGTCTGGTTTAACACATTCCTTTCACCAGCTTTTCCTTTTGCTGTCATACCTTATTGCTGAGATGTGAGTTAGTGCTGTGGTGTGTTACGTGTTTTACTTCAAGAAAATGTAAGAAGTCTCCTGATGTGCTGTAGGCTCTGCCTTGGAAAAATCCAGCTCCGTGTACTGACAACTCTGAATCCAACCGGGAGTGTGGTTGTGCAGTTGTACGCTCTGGTTCAGGGTGCAGGTCAGAGCTATGGATTCTTTCTGGAGGGATAAGTGTTGGAAGAAAGGTGATGTAGTGCTGAGTAGTCAAGACCCTCAGTCCTTACCTAGCTCCTGAAATTCTTTGGCCTTTTCCAGTCCTCTCTGTTTCAGAGTGGTTTTCATGACAGAACCTCTGGTGATTTGGTTTTTTGGGCAGGGCACGGGGGTATTTTTGTCTTTGCTTGTCATTACAGGCACCTAGCATAGATGGGGTTCTGGAGGAGTTTTCAGTCTAAGTGCAAAGGACACAGATCGGCACAATTAAGTTAATAGCTTTGTTTTAAGGAGGGTCATTTTGAAGGGAAAAAAGCTCTAGACAAATACATAATAAATTAGTTCAGAGACTGTGTGTAAATATTTGGGAAGTATTTCATCAGTGAAATTGGTCTTTGAGTTAATAAACCTAACTTGCTGGAGCCTTCCACTTGAGTTTAACAAATCTCTGTGCTTCTGTATGTAATCACTTTGCTGGTAAATGAGATCAGTTTCTCTGTTAATAAGTTGGTCTGTTTAGATTTGTGTCCATTTAAATAGGATGCTGGAGTTGATGATTCTGGTTAAGCTGTGCTGTCTTGTCCCTGTGGAGCGTGTCCTGTGAGCTCTGCTCCCCAGCTGGTGCGAGGGAAGACACTGCGTGGGTTTTAAGGCCCATCCAGCCTTGGTGGGGGCAGGAGAGGGGCCAGAGCACCAGGCGAGCCGCCCTTAGACCGGGGAGACCCTGGAAGGAGGGTGTTTCCAGCAGGAGCTTGGTGGGTTTGGTGAGGGTTGGCTTCCCTCCTTGTTTTGTTTTGGTTTTTTTTCCCTCCAACTGTGCTGGGCGAGCAGCCAAAAAGGAATCCCAATAAGCAATTCATGAGCTAACAAGAACTAAAATGATATTGGTATAATAGGCTATTTCTGTCTCTCGTCCCCTTTCTCCCTCGATCCTCATCCAACAGGAGATTTTACAGCTTGCATGACCAAAAAAGCACCCAGAAGTCCCACAGGGAGGTTCCCAGGTCTCCTAGTGTCTTCAGTCCACCCCTTTAGAAAGGCTATTTATGGTGTGTTGGTATGAAATTACAGGTACAGAACAACTTAACTGATGTCAGATTAATGCATGTTTTCTGCCAGTCAGCATTATCTGGAGATGGCTGCTTTTGTCAACTGAAAAGTTTAATTTTCCAAAGAATAGTTTCAGCTCTTACGTTACTATAAAACATTTTGTGTCCAAGTCCATGTTTAAAAATTAAAACAATTTTTTTTAATGCAGTTTTTAAAATGGGCATCAGGACCCTTTTTAAAGCACAAAAAAAAATTTTCTTGACCAAAAACTTTTTCAACAGTACGGCCTACAAAACATCCCTGCAGCTGGTAGATGAAGCTGGCTGAGGGGAAGTTGGCAGCACAGCTAATGGTGTAACTGAACTAATAGTGGTACCTTTGTATGTTGTACTCACGCCTTCCTCCACTCCGTTTCCCATCCTGGTCCAGGGAAGAGTTGCCCCCTCTCCGTAGCAGGGTGATCCCCAACGGGATGGGGATTACGCCCCTTCTGTCTGCCCGGGAGCAGAGACCAGGGGGTGCCAAGGTCCATTTGTCTGAAGGTCATCCATGTCCATGTGCGTCTCTTGCAATTAGTGAAGCTGGAGAAAACACTTCAGGCGTTTTGGGAAGTACCTAAGGTAAAAATGGGGGATGTTACATTTAAACCCAGAGCAGTGAAGGTGATTTGCACATGCACTCGTTTTCATGTGATTCCTCCTCCTCCTATGCAAATGTGGCCTTTTTTAGAGCAACTCCTGCAGATTTCTGCCTGGATCTCTCTGGAAGTTCAAATAGTTCAAAGCAGTAGCAATTCTGTAACTCCAGCGTTAACCCCTTAGAGCGAGAACATGAGCAGTGGGGGGAGCGTTTTCAGGGGAGCTTCACAGCTTTCAGTGCGGAGCTGCTGTTTATTAATAACGTTTAATGGTGTATGAAGAGCACTGTTTTGGCCTTGATTAGATAAAGGAAGGAATAGTACTTTCTGCACTTGATTTCTGTGAATATTTGTTTTCTGCAAAATGAAGTATGAGTTTAAGGTTTATATTTTGAACAGTGACGTGATGTTCTTGTATCGCTAGGATGAAACACTAATTTTTATTATTTTTTTTTCTTTTATAGCAAGAGTTGGATTGGCATAAAGCTGGTATAGTTACAATACAGAGCCCCCGCTTTTAGTCCACACACCTCGAGCAGCGGCAGAAACACAGCTCTTGGGGAGGAGAGCGTGGGAACATTCTCCACTTTGCTCTTTCAGGAAAAGATGCAAAAGGAAGGATGTTTATTTTGTACGTAGCGTGTTGAGGATCTGGTTATAGAAAGCGTAAGCTGTGTAGCGTTACCCACGTGCCCGGTGTTGAGAACTGCAGCTTTCCTCTCCTTAACTAAGTAACGTTATAGATGCTGGAGATCCAAGCTGTCCTCGGTAAGCCTTTGTGTTGATTTTATTAGAAGGGAAAATTGAAGAACTAAATAAGTACCTGCAGGTTGGACCAGGAAATTGGCTAGAGATAAAACACAATGATTTATCGTGTTTGTTTATAGCTGCAGAAAGTATGAAAACCACCATTTTCCCCCCTATTCATTGCACTTACGTCCTTTTAGGATGTAGCAGTTTATGTTTTGGCTAAATACCAGACAGTTTCCAATGATCAGGTCGGTGTCTTGTGTTGATCCTGAAAGGCTCAGGGTGTAATCGGAACCATCGAGTTGTATCACATCCCTAATGCGCTTGTCTAATTCAGCGCTTGTACAGCTTGAAAACCCCTTCTTAGCTTTTGGCTCTAATTAACATTTAGATGTTTCGTGATCATTGCTTAAGTTCCTCCGCCACGTGAAATTCATGTCTGCTTAGGGAAAATAATCACTGATTTACTTCTACAGTGCATATAAATGAACCAACTCTTTTGTTCCATCTACATTTATATGCAATCAAGAAAACCAATTTAATCATACTTTTCACTGTACGGCACTGTGGCTTGTAAGGCAAAGAGAAAAATATTTTCAGCTACGCATATGATATCAAGGCCTAGAAAATTCTGGTTTTAATGGCTTTGTTGCATTTTGATGCATTCAGTCTGGATATTGAGTGGAGTATAAAGTAGTTAGGAAAGAAAGTAATCAGATTAGAGTAGTTTAATGAGGGATGCTGAAATGCGTATGGGAATTGCTGCTGTGTTTTATCTGTTTATCAGGTTTTTAAAAGTGGGAATACAAAAGAATGTTTTTGCTCTCGATCTCCGAAGCAGAACCATCTGCAGCGGCGATTTCCTGAAAGGCTTGTGTGCTGGTTGTTCCAGTGGGTGTGAGACTCTCGGGTGCTGTGTCTTGTTCAGTCCTGCTGCTTTGTCCCTGGGATTTGGTATCGCCTGCGTGTGTCAGAACCCACCCTGGGAAGGAGTCGATAGCTTGGTTCTTCAGATAGGTGGAAATACGGAATTTTGGCTGAAGATAAAAATCTTTAATTCCCAACCACTCTAACAGGTGGGAATATGGGTTTTATATCTCAAATGTAAGAGCTAAAGGAATGTTTTGTTGTTGAATTAAAGGTCTCTTTCCTGATCTGTATGGATTATTCTTTTAAGGGCTGGGGTACAAAAAAAACCCAGTTATGCATTACTGTGGGCTGTTAGCCTTGTGCATCCCCAGGGCTGCAGTAAGGAAGAGAATGCCCTTATGTGATCAAAGATCTGTGTGATCTTTGTGATCTTATGTGATCAAAGTTCTGTAGGAAGGGGAGAGAGTGACCTGAAGTAAGGGTATAGCCAAATCGCTCTGCTCTTGCACCGGAAAAAAATAAAGGCCCTCTATCTGTTGGTTTAGTAAATTAGTAATATGAATGGGAGTCTCATTTCTGCAATAAATTGTGTTGTATGAAAAAAAGGTTTCATTGACTTAATTCTTAAATTATTTTAAAAGGATGAGGTTATAAAATGTAATTAACTCCCCCCTGAGCTCCGCGTTAATAGCCTTGCACTGCTCTCAACTGTGTAAGGGTTGCACTGGGGATTAGCTGTAGTCTTAAATTTGACAATCCGGGGTGGGAGAATTAGTGAGGAAATGTTCAGCAGCGTTGAGTTTAGTAGCAGAATGACACCAACTTGTCACTGCCTTTTCAACTCTCCCTGCCTTTCCGTCTTGCCCAGACAAGGGCTGCCCAGGGAGGTACCTCCTGGACACGGCGGGAGTTAAAATCGTAAACCTTCTTGTTCCATAATGCTTCAAACTCTTCTTTTTCTTGTCTTTTTTTTTTTTTTTTTCTCCCCCTCCACAGGAAATGACCTAGAGGCCTTACAAGTACATCTGTGCATTTTTTGTTCCGAGTCTCCGATTGAGGGCAAACGCAGTCTGGAAGCACCACTTCTTAATGTTACAACGGAAACAACTACCTCAGCAAAGAAGGAAAGGGGAAGAAGGCTTGCAATAATAAACACTAATTTTTAATAACTTATACTTGCAAAGTCTTCTGTAAACAGAGTCCAGAGTTCTTTTTGGTTTGTTTTGTTTTTCCCTCCAGTATTAAGAAGAGACACTACAAGTAAACGAATTTGGCAGACTGGATCTGTCAAGACATTTGAAGACATTTGATCTGCTGACATAAGGATTTGCTTTTTCAAGGCAGGAGCCTCTGCACTGCTTTTATAATCGCTGTTGATCGGTGGTTTGCTCCACTTTTCCTGATGTCACTAATGGGGAAATTGTATTAAGGTATTGCTTCTCAAGCTATTATTTGCATTGACAAAAATAACTTTTGTAGACTTAACAGCAAGTGACAGTAACGTGCTCGTGAAGAAATTGTAGGCGATAACTTCTCTGCTCTGGCGCCGCTTTTCTGTGTGCGGAGCAGAACACCACGCGAGAGAGAGCGTTATTGAGAGAACTTCAGTTTGCTTTTTGAGTACAGTTTATAACTGCAGCGGGGCTGCACCGAACACTGAAAACACAAAGTCAGCAAATCTGCTGCCTTTCTCACTGCTGATACAGATTATACAGACGCTTGCCTTTTTGAAATGCCTTTTGTGAAACCTATGTACACAGTCCTCCGCTGTTACTGTACGTAACCGTATATTCGAGGAAGGAATCTGACGAGTGATTGTTAATTTGAGAAATCCTTGGACAAGCACTCACTTATGTATTGCTGTAGTGCACAAGAAAGCAAAATGGACTACAAGCGGCGCTTTTTGCTTGGCGGGTCCAAGCAGAAAGTGCAGCAACACCAGCAGTATCAGATGCCCGAGCTGGGCAGGACCCTGAGCGCGCCGCTGGCATCCACCACCCCGGCGTCCCCCCTGGTCTCCTCGGCTGCTGCGGGCAGCTGCGGCCACCCCGTCTCCCACACTACTCCCATCGCCGACATCCAGCAGGGAATCTCCAAATACCTGGATGCACTCAACGTGTTTTGCCGAACGAGCACTTTCCTTACTGAGCTTTTCAGCAGCGTATTTAGGAACTCGCACTATTCTAAGGCAGCTATGCAACTGAAAGACGTGCAGGAACATGTCATGGAAGCGGCGAGTCGACTCACAGCAGCAATAAAACCAGAAATAGCAAAAATGCTGATGGAACTGAGTGCGGGAGCTGCAAACTTTAAAGATCAAAAAGAGTTCAGCCTACAAGACATTGAGGTAGGTTACCTGGGGGGGAGACTGTTGGGCGTGTGAATTTGTGCCACTCTCTCTTAATTGGACTTCTCTTCAAAATCACGTCTACAGCAGAAGTTCTCTCTGCCTTGTTTGCGGGCAACGCTGGTGAAAAGGGAAGCTCTTCTGTTCTTATGTTCTCTCTTTAGAAGTATTTGCAAAGCCCGAGTTGCAGCTAGATGATGGATGATACTCATGAATATGCTGGAGGACCCGACGAATTAAAAATAATCTTGAATTGAACAAATGAGTGTTCCAGTTGGGATGGAATTCAGGGGGCAAAACGGGATGTTATGATGTTTAAATAGAAATTTTCAGCCTCCCAAGTGGAGGCTGCTGGGCAGCAGTTGTGAAGATCAGTTCTGGGGCTTATGGTAGTCGTCTGCTGAGCAGGAGTCAGTGTTGTGCGGCTGCAAATAACAAATCAGTGGTGGTTGCTGTTGCGCCAGGAGGCAGTTGTCGTGTGTTTAACCTGCAAGAGCCATGAAATAAGCATTCAGCTCTCTTCCCTTTGGATACTATGGCCTTAAACACGGGAGTGCAGCCATGCACCGCTGCTGTTGTGTGTAGAGAAACAGTGAGCAGCTGGAGATACCCCGAGGGGAGTAGAGTGAGGAGGCAGACATGCAGGAAACGGGACAGTTTGGACAGACAGACCCTGCAGAAGAGAGGACTGAGAAGGAAAACTGAAGGAGTTGTTCAGATGTGTAAGAAGCTGCCAGAAGAGGTGGCAGCGCTCTGTTCCTCACGGCCACGTAAGGTGGAGCGAGAAGTAATGGACTTCAATTTCAGAAGGAGAGATTCACATTAGATGCTGTGGAAACAGTTTGTAATGTCAGCAGAGCACTGAGGTGGAGTGCTGTGAGGGGCAGGGAACTTCAGCAGGAAGATCTTACGGAACAGGTTAAACCTGCATCTCCCAAAAGTGACCCAGGTGAAACTGCTTCTTGCTTGGGACAGCGGGGTGACCTCTGGAGAGCCCCTCCTGCTCTGCTTGGCTGTCACTTGAAGACGAGGTGATTTATGCTGCAATTTTAAATACTAATTAAAAAAAAAAAAAAAAAGTGTGATTTGGGTTTCTTTCCCCTCATGTTTAAAAATGCTAACATTTCATAAAACTACCGGCAGGATTAAAAAACTTGCCGTGGAAGCAGAAAAGCCTAAAAGGCCTGATTTCATCAGAGGGTACTGGGAGGGGAAACAAGTGTGGGAGGTGGTGTCATTGCCCCTGGAGAAACACAGTAGTATCTGAAGTGGCTTTTGCAGCTTCTCTAGTTGGTGACTGAAAGAACTTCCAGCTCTGAGAAGGAATTGAGAGCTGCTCCAGTGTCTGAGTGGCAGCTCAGCAATACTCTAGGCAGAGGAGCTCCAGGACTCTCATCCGAGGGATGGATGAGGAGTTGCAGCAGCAGTGGGAAGCGGGGTGTAATTCATGGAGCAGTAGGACAGAGCCCCAAATTCCTGGGAGGGAAATAAGAATAGGGCTGCTTCCATGCACGAGCCCAGCTGAGGAAAAGGTGCTTTTCCTAAGCCTTCCTCAACAAAGGCAGCGTGTTTTGAGGAAGAATGAGAAATACAAGCGAGTGGGGTTTGCTTTAGAAATTTAGGAGAGCCCTATAGCACCTCTGAGGTGCCTCAGGTTTTATCTAGTCTTGTGGGCTCAGGGAAGGTGAGAGCAAGAAAACTGCAAGTTCTGATGACCGTGGACTGCCTTGGGTTTGGTCTGCGAGGGGCTGTGCAGCCTGCACGCAGTCAGGGGGGTGAGAGGGGTTCGATCTACTGGTTTTTCAGCAGAGCAGAGCTTGCTAATTCCGAGCTGTCAGCCAGGAGGTGGAAGAAGGTGACTTCTTTTGATCAAAGTGTTGGTGACATGGAGTTTCCTGAGGCTGCCTAATTTCAGAAGAGTCAATGCTGAATTTTATTTTCTGCCTTTCCTTTTTCCCTTTCAAAAAAGCTAGAATTCTCAGGTGTTTTGTGTCTGGGTGAGGAACAGCTTGGAAATCAGGGGGAGCAAGAGTGTGGCTTACGTTGTTTTCCAGATCTGTTTTGTAAGGAGGATGCACTAATACTGGGCTTCTGTTCATAAAAGTGATAAAGGAAATCTGGGGGGTGGGATCTTAAAGCTGTACAAAAGTTTGTCTATTTCCTCATCTTTCGTGAAGCTTCGAAGCAGCCTCAGAACTGCAGGGCACAGAGGAGGGATGTTGGTTTAGTTCCCTGGAGCTTGTGTGAGCATAAAACATAAGCGGGTCTCCCCAGCGGGAAGGTGGGCTGTGCTTGCTGGTACCAGCACCAGCGAGGGCTCTCTGAAAGGATACGAGGGTTGCAAGAAACCACGGAACAAGCACGTTGTGGTGGTTGGGTTTTTTCAGAGTTCTGTTTGTTTAGGGAAATAGCCCCTGCTCCCCCTACCCCCACAAAGAAAAGGAAAAGAAAAAAAAGGAAAAGAGCAAAAGCTACTGCATGAAACAGCAGCGGGAACTGCAGGTGTTTGTGTCAGGTCTGGAAGACTGGCACTGGGTATTTGCTAACTTTATTAGTGGTAGTGCTCTGTTTGAAGAAATCTGGCAGTTTTATGTGTGCGCTTTGGCCAGCAAAATACTCTAAAGTGGGTGGTGTGCCCTGTGAGGAGGATCCTGCGGGACAGCGTGACCTGATGCTGCATCTCCTGCTGATGCTCCTCCTGGTACGTACCCAGTTTGATTAAGCTCGTGCCCTGGGGCAGAGACAAGGAAGGCTGAGGTGAGACCTCCCCAAAAAAGTCCCTTTGGTTCCAGCTGCCTGGACAGGACAGCAGGTTCCTCTGGGTGCTGAGAGCGCTGCCCTGCCTGGGGACAGGGTAGGAACAGCACTGCTGGAGCTGGATTTCTTGGCACAAAACATTTTCAAGCTGAAGAGCTCGCCATTCAGAGAAACTTAAGAAACCACCAGTGCTACCAAGACATCTCACTAGTTGACACCCATGATGATTCCAGTTCATCCTGGGCTACTGCACGCTCTCCAGATTTTGGGTTTTTCTTGCTGTGGCCTAAAGCAGGAGAGTCAAACACTTCTGCCTGTGGAAAGTTGGGGAAAATGAACTTAGAAAAGATGGTGGTGCCTAACTATGGAAAACCCACATCCATCCGCCACTGCTGTTCTGCAGGTTTCAGGAGAGACTCAGTCACTGGCTTTACACTCCTGGGGAGCTGTGGGCAGCCCTGGCCGCGGGAATTGAACTGGTGGCGGTCGTGCTTCTTTCCCACAGTTGAGAGAGTCAGCTCTTTGGAAGAAAATCCTCCAGAAGTGAACTTTAAAGCAGAGTGAGTTTGGCATCTACAGGGAGTATTTAACGGTGCAAAAATCCTCCACCGCTTGGATTTTATTTCAGCACTTAAAACCATCCTTACCCGTTTCTGAGCAAGACACAAATAGATTGTTTTTCAAACAAAGCAGAAGTTCAGCAAAGCAGATGTTGCCATTTATCTTCACTGTTTAACCTTGTAAATTATACCAGGAATGTTGTGTGCTGCCGCTTAAAAACTCAATCAGTTGTTTATTTTGAGCATTATTCCCAGGCAGGGGAAACTTCAACCTCTGTACCTTAAATATTCTTTGAAACTTAATCGGCTTGGAATTCCTAATGAGTCCTAGTTTCTTCTTCCCCTGAGAACCACATTCTCTGCGCACAAACACTCAGCCACTTGTCTTTTCCTGCAGTTTTCTTATCAATCTTTCTAATCTTATAGCCAGGAAAGCTGGAGGTTTTTTTCCACTTTATCATTTGCTGACTGCTTTTATTTATTAAGGCAGACTCCACTTTCAGAGGTCAGTCAAAGTACCAAAAATGTTTAATTTTATGCCTTGTACAAAGAAGGGAAGTGATTGAACCAGAATGGAATGTCAAAAGGAGTCCGGATGCTGTGGAAGAAAGCCTTGCCACCACTGGTTCTTCTGCAGGAGATAGTTAATGCATATAACTGTTCCTGTGACTGCAGAGTCCTGCCAGTAACAGCATTGTGTCTGAATATTTTTATTCCAGAAGAATGTAGCTGAAAATAAGCCAGATGATTTATTTGCTCCAAGGCACGATGGCTTTGTACATTATCTGTGTATTTTATGAATTATTCCTAAAATGGAATTCAAGTGGAGTTCTTTTTAATAAATCAAAGTCAAATATACATATTTCAACCACTTTGTGTGACAAAGTGCGTAGAAGAAAGAAAACGCTTCCAATAGCTTTTAAATACTTTCTGCAGTCGCTCAGAAAATACTCACTGCTCTGCTGTGTTCTGGCTGTGCTTCGGTGTAAGCTTTGGTCTGCCGAGGGGAGCGTGGCCCCGGAGGTGACGGAGCCCTCCTGCTCTGGGGGGTGTCCCCCTGGGTGGCTGCACTCCCTCAGCTCTCCCACGCCCCAACATCTTACTGGTGTCATCTGCTGTGTTGGGGTAGAGTAACTGGGGCACGTGTCTGTCCTCGGTCGTAATTGTCATTGGCGTTGGTGAGAGAGGGAGATGGAGGGGGATCGAGAGGGGAGGGGACAGGTTGGGGACGCAGAGCCCAGCAGAGGTGGGTGCCCATCCCCGCTCTCAGCTCCGCGGGTGGCACTGGCAGCCCTTGGCCTCCCGAGGGGGTTACACGTCCCGTCCCAGTGACATATGCTGGAGAGGAGGTTTGTGCCCGCGTCAGACAGTACGAGTGACAGGGCTCAGCTTTGTGCCAGTGTTGGCACTCGCCGTTGTGTTATAAAAACGTCACCGTGCGGCCACTGGGTTGTGTGGCAAAGTGGTTCTCGTGGTACCGGGTATTGCTCTGCTTGAGAGAAACTGCTGGATTAAACTTTATTGGGGTTTTTTTTATGACCATATTTTAAAAAGATCCAGATTATTTTTTGGTGGTTTTTAGCATAAATTCCGCTAGCTCTACGCACAAGTGGGTTTTGCTGTTGACTGTGTCCTTGGCATAGGCTACTCCCATTTTGTTGATTGGCTCATGTGCTCGATACTGGTAAGTAACTTAACAAGTTCCTTGTTCTTCAGACGACCATCGCTTGAGTGCAGGAGGAAAAGTGACGTGGGGTCAGTCTGATCTCCCCTGAATTGACAGAAGCTAATGCTTACTCACTGTTTACCTTATTTGAAGTAAACGGTTAAATATCACGATCCAAAGTGTTATTTTAATAAAAAAAAAGATGTGAGTTTAACTGAATTCCTTACCTCAAATCCTTCTGGGAGATCTTCTGTTTGTCTGAATGGGGTTTGTTCCTTGTCCCGCAGGTCCTGGGGCGGTGTTTCCTGACGGTGATGCAGGTCCACTTCCAGTTCCTGTCCCAGGCGCTGCAGAAGGTCCAGCCGGTGGCACACTCTTGCTTTGCTGAGGCTGTAGCGCAGGAGAGAAAGACCGTTAGTGGGGCTGGAGCCTCCGCCGTGAGCCCCACGAGTGAGCTGGAGGATGCAGTGAGGTCCTGGAGGGGAGCAGCAGAGGTACGGAGCTCTTGCTGCAGTGACGTTGTGTTTAGTGAAACGTTGGTTATTTATGAGACCTCAGCTCAGACCAGATGCCCTAATAAAGGGGAAAAAAATCTCTTCATTTTAAAGACATGCTGCATTTGAAAGCGGGGAACTTGGTGCAGTTAATTTCTGATGCTAGGACTCGCTTTGCCTTTCTGGTGTCTGCGCTGTCTCTGCTCCGTTGCAGTGTTCTTGGTGACACGATTGTGCCTCTGGAGCACAGTGCAAACAGCTTTTTGTTATTAGTAATGAATTGGCAACCTTCAGATGGGGTTTGGCAGCAGAGGGAATCTGATAAAAACCCCTACAGCAAGTCTTTGCACAAACACAGCAAAGTCTTGATGAAAAATAATTTAGATAATGTCTATTTCTCTTAAGTTTTGAGCGTGAATTCTGTTTTATACATAAAAATCTTTATGTAACTTTTAAAACTTTTCACGCTGTTAAGCGTGATGTTGCTTCATCCGCCAGTAGCTGGAATGTCAATCAAATGGATTCATAGTACTGCTCTCAGGACTTGTGTTTTCACAAACACTTGAATCTGTGGAATCCTAACTTTTCCACTGAGAGAAGTCCTTTACAAAGAAGCCCAGTTGTACGAGCTGCTCTGCTTTCCCCTGCGCCGCGGAGGTCTGCAGGCTGACGGATCACCGAGTCCCCTGTCCCTGAAATTTAAGGAACTCGGAGCATGTGCTTTTAAAGTCTTAATTGGCAGCCCCGTGGGCAGGTTAATTGCCTTGACCAGCAATTTTGTCAAGGTTGCTGTTTATCCGCTAATGTCTGCAAGGTGTAGGAAAACAAACGATTTCTTTAAGAACTGGGGATGCAGAGAAATTGCCCCTCAGTTTTTTGCCGCAGCGTAAATTTACTTCAGTAGATAAAATGGGATTTGGGAGTCCTTTAGGTTTATTGCAGATAATAGTAACGTGTCTAATCCTGGTATAGCTTTACTCCTTTTGCAGAAAAAGGGTTACTTTTATGTTTAATATACTTAGTTCCTTAAAACTGCATTACAATTTCTAGAAATGCCCTGTAATTACTATCAAGTTTGTTTAAAATGTGGTTAAAATTAAACTTAGCAGAATGCGGGACCTTAACGTCCTCCTTTATCTCCTTACCTGCCCACTTCAGCTGTTTTGTACTAAACTACTGCAAAATACAGGTTTAACAAAGTACCACACTAATTGAATCCTTTATTAAATGTACACCAGGAGGAGAAGAGAAAAATACAGATTCTCCCTAGTTTCAGAATAACAATAGGAGAAACTTCTCTAATTTTTACGATTGGCTATAGTAGTTGTGATGGGTTTAGGACAGCTCTTCTTAAATTGCAACACAGTAATCACCCCTAATTTCCTAAAACATTTCACCTATACACAGGAGCGTCTGTACCCGTCAGTAAAGGTACCCCCTGTCTCTGGGGCGAGCAGTACCTTTATGTTGAAGTTCCGAGTCCCTCCTCTGTAACCACGGGGGCTCATCGCGGGGCTGTGCAACAAGATCCTAAGTCCTGGGAGGGAGCTGAAACGGTAACAGCAAACAAGGGGAAGTTGGTAGCCAACACCTGGATCTGTGTGCCGGACAGATTACGGGAGGCTTCTACTTTCAACATAGCAGAGGTTTAATAAGCTGTAATAAATCATCTCCTCTGGATCCTTTGCACCAAGTGCTGCTTCTCATCCCCTTCATAATGTTTTAAACTTGGATTTGGTTTGTTTTTTGTTTTTTTTCTCTTTTAAAAATTTGATTAAGCTTTACCTGGTCTAACATTGAACCTCTTCTCCCTGGATTTTGATTTTCCGTGACAGGCCACGTCCCGACTGCGAGAAAGAGGCTGTGATGGCTGTTTGGCAGGAATCGAAGTGCAGCAACTCTTCTGCTCGCAGAGCGTGGCAATCCCTGAACATCAGCTCAAAGAGCTAAACATGAAAATTGACAGTGCTTTGCAGGTGGGTCTGTGAGCCGGCGGCTACAGGGGTGGTACAGCCCCTGGGGGAGGGATGAGGTGGAGAAGGAGGGTGTTGCTGCAGCCGTATGTACCACGGGCGGCTGCCGGGGGTCTGAGCGTTGGTATCTCAGGATCAATGTGTGTAGAGCTGAGCAGGGTGCATCCCTGTCCGGTTCCTGCGTGCGCAAGCAGCCGCAGCGCCTGCAGCTGGCTCCTTGCTCACCCCCCTGGTCTGTCTCAACCTTCTGCTCCCGCCAGGCGTACAAAGCGGCCCTGGAGAGCTTGGGCCACTGCGAATATGCCATGAAGGCT
This sequence comes from Pedionomus torquatus, assembly GCA_013398155.1. Lineage (NCBI taxonomy): Eukaryota > Metazoa > Chordata > Aves > Charadriiformes > Pedionomidae > Pedionomus > Pedionomus torquatus. The sequence goes on along the minus strand of VZRU01016709.1, from coordinate 19,156 downwards.
GGCTTCCACTTGAACCCAAAAGCTATTGAAGCGAGTCTTCAGGTAGGATCTGCCAGACCCGCTCCCTTTTCATCCTTCCAAACCTTCAAAATAACTGCACAAAACCAAACTAAAACGTGGCTCGTACTAGTTTTTCTAACATCTTCACTTCTTGCGTGCTGCAGGGCTGCTGCAGTGAAGCTGAAGCCCAGCAAACGGGCAGGAGACAGACGCCACCTCAGCCCATTCAGTGTGAGCTGCCCACTGTTCCTGTGCAGATCGGATCGCAGTTCCTGAAAGGAATATCCTTCAACGAGTCTGCAGCAGAAAACCTGAAGCTGAAAACGGTAATAACCCAAAATCTAACCACAGGAGTGGGGGGAAAGAAAGGAAGAAAGACTACAAGTCCTTAAAACTCGGAACAACGGCAGCAGCTCAGTGACAAACTTCTGTTTAAAAGTGTGTATTTTCAGCCCGGCCTCCTGTGGAAACAAGAGGTTGATAGCATTGTAGCTCCGTAACTTGGTAACGTTTTAACCACCTGGGCAAGCTCATCCAGTCTGAGAGAGGTGTAAGAGTCCAGGAGGTAATGACGCTTCCACGAAACAGGCAGGTTAGCTGGTGGGTGTCAGAGCGGAGAGGACAGTGGGCCTTTACGGATGCCCCAACCCAGAGCTTTTACCCTCTTTGGTACCAAAAGAGCCTGGCCCAGACCCTCCCAGTGCTAAGGGAGGGACTTGAAAATACATTTTGTAACAAAGCTCCTTTTAGTGTTTTCTTAGAATCTTTTAATCTTTTTTTTCTTTTTTTTTTTTTTTTAAATTGTAGAGAAGTTAATTGTATTTTCAGTACAAAGGAATGGAAAAAATGTCCATTCAGAAATAATTTGGGTGATTTTAATCAGCATTTCCATGTTGTTTTTTTTTTTTTTCTTTTTTTTTTGATAGGCCCAGTTCCTTGCCCTTGAAAGAGTTGAAACAATCCACAGCTCAAAATGCTGCTTTTCTATTGTCTTTGCAGTGCTTTTTGTAGTTTTGATTAAACCCCTTTGCAGGAACATAAGAAAAATGCTCCTTACGGTTTTGGAGGAGCATTGTGTTGCTGATAGCAGAGGTCCTCCACGTTCCTGTTCTGCAGTCGAGCTCTTCTAGTTATACAAGAACAGTCATACGGGTTTTGGAAAATGTGTAGCATGATGATAAATGCATATGGAAGTTGGGGTTAGCGTTTCTGAATCCCATCTCCAGCGTGACGAAGTGTTACTGGCTCTTTCCAGCACACGATGCTGCAGCTGATTAAGGAAGCTGGATGCCATAACGGACTTACGCCACGGGATGACTCTCCTGTCACTGAAGTCCTCAACCAGGTTTGTCCTTCCACCTGGCGAGGAGCCTGCAAAACCGCTGTACAGCTCCTGTTTGGCCAAGCTGGACTGGTGAGTGACTACCCACAGGCTGAGCAAAATAAAAAAGGCGGGGGGGGGACACACGGCTACTTAGACATGCTGAAGAGAAATGAGGTATTTTAAAGTGTTTGGAAATGAGTTTCCAATCTCTTTGTGTTGCTCCATTGTTACCGCTGCAGCTGACTTGATTTATGAGCAAAGTGTGTCCTCTTCGAATGCCCGTTCATGGACAGTGTCCACAGTTGGTAGGAGCAGACGAATGTGCTGCGTTCCTCGTTGTCTCTGTTACTGGAGAGTACACGAGAAATGACAATCCACATGCAAAATGAAAGAGAATTTCCAAATCTATAGATGGCCGTGTAAAAAAGAAACACCCCTTTCTTCTCTCAGTTTAGCTGCACCAGCTGCCCTTTTTTCATTTCCCCTGCGAGTGGAAGCTGGGTTCCCCGCGGCAGGCGATGCTGCCCGGCGGCTCCCATGGGGACGCAGCCACGGGGTGCCTTGCTGCAGACACGGCTGCTCCTTAGAACAAACCCCACGGACTTTACGTTTTCCAAACAGCTGCTAAAAACAGGTGCTGGGAACGTACTGTGATAAGAAAATGCAGTTGTGCTCCCATAACTAATTACCCCAGTCTCTTCATTAATAAAGCGTTTGTTCGTGACACAACGTTTTTTGGACTACTGTGAGTTTTCATTTGGCTAGACAAATAAAAGGGGGACGAGAGCGCGATAGGAGAGGAAGGAAAAGCAAGCGCCAAGGCAGAGTGTAGCCTCTGATGGCTTCTGTCCACTGCTCTTGGAGTCGTTGCCCCGCAGGGAGGTAAAGGCTGTATCTCGAGTCCTGTCCTGGTCCTTTGTTCAAGGTGGTGGCAGCATCGGGACTCTGTAACTAAACTCTGTGATGAAGGGACCAATATCTGTAAATACCACCTTTTTCAAGCAAATCACACCGGCTGTTTAAGTGACTTTTACCTTCCGGCCTAGGTCATGAAACCATACGGGCTTTTTGGTACCGTTAGATCATTTTGGTACCACTTTGATCCCATTAATGGTTCTCCAATAATGGTGAATGATAAATGGTAAATAATAGTTTTGTCAGATATTTCTTTTTTAGTGCTCCTTTGACACCAGGTATTAGACACTCCCTTAATATTAAATATCTGTTAGAGAAGTGGGTTCAGATCACACTGGAATGGAGCTGACTTTTCACGTAAAGAAAGGGACAGAGGTGAGCGTCACGCCCTGCCACCAGTCCTTGCCTCTCTCCCGTGACAGGATGCAAGGACAGGAGACGCTGCATTCACCACTTTGTGTAAGGAAGTTTCCAGGGAGGCGTGAGAAGGTGGGATCTCCGGAAGGAGATAAAGCAACTGTGGAACAGTAGGGTTGATCCAGTTTCTACTTAGGCGTTTTCAAGGGAAACGTGTTAAATTTTAATAAATGCAAGAACGAGAGACAGGGACGCGGTTAAGCGGGGTTGTGCTGGCTGGATGCAGCAGCCAGGGGCTGGAGGTGAGGCCAAGGGGGAGCCTCTCTCAGCAGCCCCGTGTCAGGAGTTCCTGGCTCCCCGGTGTCTGGAGGAGAAATACCTGGGAGGGTGCTGCGCCTCCCACCCTCTTCTTTCCTTTTCTTTTCTGGGGGGGTCGGTGCTGTGCACACCCACGTCCTGCCCCGGTGAGATCTGGGGAATGGCCCAGGGCAATTGGGACTCGGGAGTCTGGAAATCTCCTGGTGACCCCCAGTCTAGACATAACTAGTTAGACCTGCTGGTAATTAAAGCGCTGATGATTCTTTGGGTTTATCATGACATTTGGAGAGTTGTCAGCATAAAATGTTCCTTATGCAGGCTCCCAAACAGTCGTGCTGATAGAAGGAATGTGAGCTGTGTTGAATCATGAATGGCTCCAGAGATCTTTGCACGAACCTCAGGTTCTGACAGTAGCCGGTTTCTCTCTTCAAAGGCTGAGTAACGAGCTCTGCACACGGCAGAATCCCCGCGAGCCTCCTCTCCCCTTCCTTCCTTCCCGCTTTGATTTGTTACACCTTGGAAGGCTGGGAGGGCTGAGGTTCTTCTTTTACAAACCGGGTGCCGTAGGTTTTTACGACGTTCAGTTAATGCCTGCGCGTAGCCTCCTGCACTGATGAGAAATGGTGATTTGCTTCTGTGGAGCGTTCTTTGGGTGGAGCCGGGAGAGGAAGCACCTGTAGAACCAGAACAATAGACGGGTGATGCACAGGAAGCCGTCCTCCAAGCACCCACCAGGCGGGGAGGGAGACTGGGCTTATTTTAAGTTTATTTTGTGTAATAAATGACTCATGGGGCAGTATTACGTAGTCTCTGGTTTTACTGCCTTTAGAAACTAAGCGGGGCTGCGTTAGTGCAGAACTGGGGGTAAATTTGGGGTTGAAATGCCAAATTTAAAAAAGAACGTTAGTTGACAGTCTCAGTGTCTTTAGCCTGTCTTGCTGTGTGCTTCTTAAGAAGAAACTTAATTAAGAGCAGAAAGCTGCTCTTGTTATTTCAGGCTTCAGTCTTTTAACATAGGAAATAATTGTTAAAAGTGCAGTTTTTACCTTGGAAAATCTATAAAGAATGGTATTTTCAGATTTGGGTCAGCTGAAGCAACCTCCGTGTTTGAGTAAAGATAACATGTATTGAAGTAGTTGAATTCGGAAGATGAGTGGGAATAAAGCTTTGGATCGGCCTCACCCAAAGCCACGCAGAGGTTTATCTGAGTCCCTGCCCACCTTTTTCTGTGCTCCTACATCTTTCTGTAGCAAAACCCAGCGTGTGCCGCAGAAGCGCTCAATCTCCTCGTAGTGTTTAAATCCCAGATGTTGTAACTCTGACCAAACGGTGAGAAATGTTAAACTTTTTTTTTGAGAGGGAAGAAATAAAGATGGGGAGGGGGGGAATCCCCCCCAAGAACGCCCAGCCCCTGCGCACGTCCCCGCAGCACCGCCAGCAGCCGGTGGAGGCCTGCACACAGCAGAGATTCAGGTCTGGCTTCCAGGTCTGGGACACAGACAGTATTTTTCTTGGGAGCTGAGCAAAATGACTCCTAAGTTCATCTGTGCTTATCCTAATTATATTGCAATACAGCTGATTCACAGGCTGCCAAATTACACCAAATTAAAGTGGTAGAAAAGCAAGGGGCAAGCAGTCCCGGAGTTGCCCTGTTATTAAGTGAGAGGCATTTCCCGGGGTGGATAATAGCACGGCGCTCTCTCGCTCTGCTCCAACACGTTTTACAAGTTTGAATGAACTGGGGAAAAAGCTGCGAGTCAGCTGGAGGAGAACTAAAGCCTCACGCTGAACTATGGGAAAGGTGGGAAATCCTTGTGTTCCAGTGTCACTGGATGGTTTTGTCAGAGCGAGCAGAAGGGACTCCCGGCGTTATTCACATTTCTTCCTAACCAGTAGTAGGTGACTGGTTAGAAGTAGAACCAGTGTAGGACCATTGCAAAAGAGCCAATTACATCCTTGGAGACTTATCTCTGCCGAAGGACTTTTGCCATGTGAAGGATAAATGGTGCAGTGAATCTGCTGGTCACTGGAGCAAGAACTGCTGACTGCTGCCAAAAAGCTGCTGGTTCAGCATGACCAAAATAGGACATTATGGAAATGATGAAAAAGGCCAACCCAGGCGAGTGGACAACAACAGAAAGCACGAACCAAATATGGAACTTACTATCACTGGTACTGAACTTGAAATCAAGCTGAAGTGAATCCCTTCCTTCTCAGTTCCATAAAAAGAAAGGTTCGTGACAGAAGGTTAATTTTCAAGACTTTCATCTTCCGTATATCTTCACGATGCCTTACAGAAGGCTCAGAATTCAAGGTCAAGTTCCATGTTACAGAACTTTGTATTTTAAAACTGAAATAGTGGCCTTTATTGTTCTTCTCTTGATGTAAAAGGCAGTAACGACAGCGCGGGTCTGTTGGGTAGAACAGAGGAACGCTGCTGTGGGATTTGGCCATTGAAGGGCAGTGGGGGGTGATAGGAAATGTGGGCGCTGTGAAGGGTTGCGGACTACGTCTGTACCGTACATGCACTGCAGTTAAATTGAAAATATTTTGATAAGTAGGGAGCTATAAAAGTAGAAATAGTCTAAACCTCTCAAGGTAAGGGCTGTTCCAGGGAGCCATCGCTAACTGCCAGCTCTTGGGTAAAGCAGTTGGTGACTGCGTTGCGACGTGGAACTACAGTGTGCAGCTGGGAAGGGTGAAGTCCTTGAAATCCAGATTATTGTGTCAAAGTAATCATTTTAGAGTCGCTCTTTTTTAAAATATTAAAACAGAAATCAGCTTAGGATTTTGTGACTTGATTTGGTTTTATCTGGTTGGCTTTTCTGCACCTCCAGCACAGCTGAAACAGTTGTATCTTAACTGCAGGGCTGATAAAATAACTAGAACTAATTCTTAAAATCGTTTCCCTTTTACTTTCATGTATTTCCTAGGTGGTTGTGGACACAGCACAGATTGAAAATAAAGAAGCCTACGCTCCCCAGATAAGTTTAGAAGGATCCAGAATCGTGGTGCAAGTTCCATCAACTTGGTAAATAAAACCACTGTGTTGCAGATGACGGGGATCGCTGTGGCTGAGATCTGTAGGGAAATGCTGCAGCGCAGATGGAGATAACGCGGTTGTCCTGGCCGGTCTTCCTTACGCTCCTCTGGAACTGCTTGAGTGGAACCGTTCCTGACAGTTGTCCCTCTCAGTCTGAGCCAGTGCTGCCTCTGGTGGGGGCAGTAGGAGAGAGGCGCTGAAACAAACAGACTTTTAAAAAGAAAGTAAAAGCTTGATGCTGAAAGAGGAGGTTTAAAAAATAAATTAATCCAATAGTATTCCTGTTACGCTCCTCCCCGGCAGGTCCTCCCAGCTGGTACCTCAGGAAGGCCAGGAATTAGCTGAGATGAGTGAGAGCTTTAGCTGCTTCTTCCCCGAGCTGCTCTGTCCGCGCTGCCACAGGCCACAGAGCTCGGTGGTGCCAGAGGTGCCGTTCCCTCCAGTTTAGTTGCTGCCGAGGGAAGGGTGGTAGAAGTGATCTGCAGTTTGGGTGAGGACCTTGTGCCTTTTGGAACCACGCTGTGGAGTGAGAGCGCTTCCTTCTCTCTGGGAGCCCTCAGTGCTGTGAATTCCAGTACAAGGCAGCTCATTGAGCCCTGGCGGGGGAGCCTGTCACTAATGGTACCAGTGGCACGTCCAGAAGTAGGAGGCGACTCGTTGTTTACCCAGATAATCTCTAATCCCTCTGTAGAGTATGAACTGGCCGGGCTCTGTTCTCTTTATGAGCTGAAGCGCTGCCGGGCGCTCCAGGAGGGCTTGGTGTGCTCTGGAAGAGCTCCGCCTGCCGACGGCGGCCAGGGCACCTCCGTGCTCCGCTGCTGGGGGGCTCCTCAGCCCCCGAAAACCTGACTGGTCTGGTGAAACTGCTGCGTGCCAGAAACAAACACGTTGATTCTTAAACGACACTTAATTATTTCAGGTGTCTGAAAGAAGATCCAGCAACAATGTCTTTGCTGCAGAGGAGCCTGGATCCCGAGAAGACGCTGGGGCTGGTGGACGTGCTGTACACGGCCGTGTTTGACATGCACCGCTGGAAGGAGGGAAGGTACAGCTCCTCCTGAGCCTCGTCCCTGCTTTAAACACAGCCCTCGGTGCCAGCAGACTCCTACTGGGGGGGTTGGGTAGTGCTGGAGCTTCAGAAGGGGGCACACCGAGAGTGAGAAATTGGTAATTTACACGTGGGTGCATGTGGAGATACCACAGTCCTCTTGAAAACCAACCTGCAGCTTATCGAAGTGTATAAAAGTCTTTCTCTTTTGCAAAAATACTTAATTTATAGAATCACAGAGTGGTTTGGGTGGCAAGGGACCTTAAAGCCCCCCCAGTGCCACCCCCTGCCCTGGGCAGGGACACCTCCCACCAGCCCGGGTTGCTCCAAGCCCCCTCCAGCCTGGCCTTGAACCCCTCCAGGGATGGGGCAGCCACAGCTTCTCGGGGCAACCTGGGCCAGGGTCTCACCACCCTCACAGCAAAGTTCTTCCCCACATCTCGGCTCAGTCTCCCCTCTTTCCATCTAAAACCGTTACCCCTTGGTCCTATTGCATTGTATTAAATTAGTCCCCATTTAGGTCTTGAAGCACAATTAAAATTCAAAACAGTAGTTAGTGCTATTGCAAATACCAGTAATAATTGTGTTGTTGCTAGAAGAAGTAGCTGATGAACGTGGCCATCTCTGGGTTTGTTTCTGCCCCTTGCTGCTGCCCAAATACCCCTTTTCCTCCCAAGCCCAGGCTCAGTCACAGATGAGATGGTTTGACCTCGGTGCTCTTGTCGATGCAGGGAGCAGGCTCTGCCTTGTATTCAGATCCAGTTACAGCGGGAGATCTCAGACTTCGGGAATCAAGTCGACATGCCATCCGGAAACGGAAGCAAATCTTCAGGTGGTCTGCAAAAGACCTTCTCAAAACTGACTTCACGGTTTACAAAAAAAACTTCCTGCACCAGTACGAGTAATACTGGAAGTTACTCCATCCCCAATACACCTTCCAAAAACGTCTTCATCAGTTCCAGCTCAGAGGAGAAAGCGAAAATGCCCGCTAACATCGATGCGCGGTTGCAAAGCATTTTGAACATTGGGAATTTTCCTAGGCCGGCGGATCCGCTGCAGCCGGTCCAGAGCACAAATAACCAGTTAGTGAATGGGTTTCTAGTTGACAGACGGGACAACTTCTTCAAGCCGGATGACGGCAAGGATGACAAAGGTATGAATTTACCAACTGACCAAGAAATGCAGGATGTTATCGATTTCTTGTCTGGTTTTAACATGGGCAAATCCCAGCAGACTTCTCCGATGGTGAAAAGGAGGAACTCGGTTGCATCCACTGCAGCAGCGGAGCAGAAGTCGGGAGCGGTCCAGCAGCAGCCGCAGTCCGTCCCGCACGCGCCGCTGCATCCCCCGCAGCAGGGCTTGTCGCAGCAGCAGTCCCAAAAGCAGCAGCAGCAAATGCAGTATTACCAACACTTGCTCCAGCCCATCGGACCACAGCAGCGCGTACCTGCCAAGTGGCTGGGAAGCTCTTCCCAGCAGCCAGCCCAGGCTGTCGGGGCCGGATTGTCTCATATGAACCAGTGGAACAACCCTGGGTTTTCGGATTTAAGCTCGGATTTGTACAGCTTGGGTCTGGTGAGCAGCTACATGGACAATATGATGTCGGAGATGTTAGGACAGAAACCGCAAGGACCTAGAAACAACACGTGGCCAAATCGTGACCAAACTGATGGAGTGTTTGGGATGCTGGGAGAAATCCTGCCTTTTGACCCTGCAGGTGTGTGCCTTTTTCCTTTATTCTGCTTTTTATAAGAGTCCTTTTACAAAGAATACTGTTAAATATCGCTGGCAATAGCTGTCGCTTCCTAGTGCTGCGCGCCAGGTGCCAGGGTGCTCACAAAGGCAAGCAGGTATTTATACACGTACCTTGTTTCTTTTTTAACAGAAGGTAAACTAAAGTACAAGAAACTTGCATTAATAAATAAGAACGTGAACAAATTCCTTATTTCTTGTCCCAGTGTAGTTCTGACCTTTCCTGTATGGACCACATCAAAAATACAGATACTTGCAGCTCATGTTCCTCCTGTTGTTAAGTTCTAAAAGTGTTTTAAACCGAGCTGTTGAACTGATGTACTTTACCTCTCCCCACAACGATCCTTCCCGCTCTGCCCCACTCTGGCAGTCGGGAGATGCAGCCAGATGGCACCGCTCCTGTATCCCTGCATTTCCCATCCCTCACTGTGTGGTTCTGCGGGAGTTGTACTGGTTCCTGGTCCTGCAGGGAAAAGGTTGGACACGGAGGGGTTAGAGACGGGAGAGCAGGTGCCGTGGGGTTTGCCAGATTCGTTTGAACCCCCAGTGATCTGTAAATGCAGAGGGATTGCTGACAGAGATGAAGTGAGAGAAAACGTTACAGCCGAAAGCAAACAGCTAAAGGCTATGGAAGTGGCCGTAGGGTCGAAGAGGAAATTAATGAATTCTTCCTCTAGCAGAACAGCTTACAAATCTGATTTCTCCTAAATATGATTTCTGTCGGCCTGTGACATCGCTACAGAACCTTTGTGTGTGCGTTTATAACGCTGCCTGGAGGGAAGCAGCACCACGGAGGGGAAACCCTTCCAGGCCAGGAATGCCTTTCCCACACCCACACGTGTGTTAGGATGCGAAGGCCTCTCAGAAACCAGCTCCTCTGACTCATAATTATATGATAGTTATTTTGTCAATTGATAAATTGATGGAAAAAATAGGTGTCATAGTTATATCAAAAGCTTCTTAATGACTGTTAAGTCTGAGCTGGCATCATCTTATTTAAACACACCAATGGCATATACTTAAGGATTATCCCAGCCTTTAAGGAAGGATACAAGCGTTTTCACCAAGCACCAAATACCACGGGTGTGCAGGGAAAAAACCATGTATACAAAGGACCAGCATTCCTAGTAGCTTGAACCTGTTCTATTTCTGTAGTATTTTCCTTTCGATCTACGTAAAGCATTTTGTTGCATTCAATGTGATATGTGTGTGTGTGTGAATATATATATATATATATATCTCAAGGACTTTGGAAGCGATGATCTGCAAAGGTGACTTATTCCAGTTGATAGATCTGGATGTATCAGATATTGTTTATGTTCCTACAGCTGAAGTGATAAGTAAACAGCATTTTCCACAAATCTGGGGTGTAAAAAACCAGACCCAAACAAAACCCCTTCCAAATGAATAGATTTTTCCCTGGGAAAGGTACCTTTTCTCCATGGAACTTGCTGGGCTGTGATAGAGGAGTTTTCGGTGAGAGCTCCAGTTCGGGTAGTACGGAGCCTTTACAACACAGAACACCTGCTTTTCCAAACTTCCTTAGGACTTTGCACATTTGTCATTTGAAACAAACAATTTTACTTTTTTGATAAATCATTTTAGAGCCTGAAAATGATGTCTCTTTTCAGGTGCAAACCTGCTAATTAAGAATTTATGAAATTGGTGGTTTTCATGTCAAAGGCTTCAGTAGGAGCCCAGGACGGGTTTTGCAGTACTTCTGTCATCTGTAAGAACCTGATGAAGGAGAGTTGTAGCAAGAACTGGTAGAAAGAGCGTTGATACCTCCAGGTCTTTGGAATTATTCTCACAGATGTTGAAGTACAAGCCGTGTCTGACAAAAAGCTGCTCACCTGACAGGTTTTTATTGAGGTAAAAATCAGCACAAGCTGCTGTTCTGAACATAACAAGGATTTTAACACTCAGTGGTACCTGCAGAAACAGCCTGCACGCCCTGGGGAGTCTCTTCCCCACTCCCAGTTTAGATGTGGGGATCTGTCTGGGTTCCAGCTGCATCTTCAACCACCCAAAAGCTGTTTCTCCAGGGGAAAAGGATTATTAGTGGGAAGGGTTTGCTTCTGTCCGGCTGTCGGAGAGCTCTGTCCCTTGTTGTGTAACAAAGAATGTGTAGAAATAAAAGTGATTTTCTTCATTCTTGTTTTAATTTGCATCCCACGAAACGTCGTGGAGCTGCTCTTTTCTGAATGTGCCCAGTAGAAACAAGGAAGCTTTTCTCCCGAATGCTGAAGGGGACGCAGGGAAGCCCTCGCCTGAGAAACCCATCTCTGTGTCTGCGCTGGGCGGGCAGTCCAGGCCTCTGCCAGAAATCAGTCAGATGGCAAAGTTTTCCCTCAAAAAAACCCAAACCAACAAGAACAGGCAAAAAGAAACAGCAGCTGCAGGAACTCGATTACACGGACTCCTGGTGGTGGTCTTTTTCATACATTCATTATTTGCTCTTGATCAGTTCAGCTTTTAGAACACTTTTGGATTAAGGCTTTTCCTGTGCCATCTGAGGGTCATGCCGTCACTTACCAGATGCCTGGGGCACTTAGAGCATTTGAGAATGTAATAATTTTTGAGAATTACTCTTTTTCTAATGTAAATATCAATCTTATTATGAAATATTTTGCTGGTCAGAGTGTGTTTGAAAGTGTTGTCTGGTTTCTGCAGGAGGTGGGTAGTTTCTGTGTGTTCTGATCAGTCTGATGGTGATTTACAGGAGCCGGCAGGATCCCAGCGTGGCTGGAAGGGACGCTGCAGCCCTGAGTCAGTTAGAATTATTGGCAGGTCCCTTTCCTCTGAGCTTGGATAAAGGCACAGGCTGGGGTTCTGTCAGCACGTGCTGGCAGGACAGGGGAGCTCTCGGGGTGTGGATACCGTCCCAGTGACAAATCCCATTTCCCTGGTGGATGGCAAGAGGCAGGGGTGCTTCCCTGTGGGAATTATTATCCCCCGTGTATGGATGGTGTGCACCTACTTCTTGAAAACATGTCACGTTCAGTGTTCTTTGCTGCTCCCTGGAGATGTATCGGCTGGTGCCTGGCATTTATTGTCGGTGAGGGAATTACTTTCTTTTGTGGGGTACGCTCAAGCCTGAAGGATTAAGTGAGGGGGATGATGGCAGGAGAACAGCCGACCGCCAGCAGCTGACTTCCTGCTTTCTTTTCTTCAGTTGGCTCGGACCCGGAATTTGCCCGCTACGTGGCTGGGGTGAACCAGGCCATGCAGCAGAAGCGGCAGGCGCAGCACGTCCGGCGCCCGAGCAGCACGCGAGGCAACTGGCCGCTGCCCGACGACCCCCACAAAACCTGGCCCTTCCCCGAGTACTTCACGGAAGGGTAAGGGATGCGCTGGGCCACGCGTGTCCGTTGCGAGTGGCTGTTGCGTGCTGAGCCTTGGCGGAAGGTGGGAACACGAGGTGGGTCTCTCCAATGGGAGCTGCGGCTGCGAAAGCTGCGCTTCACCCTGCTGAGAGCGAGAAAGGTGGGCCCTTCCTGCTTGGCTGGTTTTCTTTCAGTATTTTGAAAACCTTTAAGATGTAGTTCTGGTGAAGAGTGATGCCTTGACAGCATCAGCTTTAATCCTAATTTTAGTCACTTAATCCGGCTTCGCCGGGGCATCTCGCTGCACCTTGCAGGGACGTTACTCCTTAGTCTCTTCCAAGTCCTAACTGTTGGTTACAGCAGGAATACTCAAACCCCTCCGTCTTTTGCCCGTGACCCACTAGCTGTGGTTCCCACGCGAGCCTAACCCCACCGGGCCAAGGCTGTGTTCGAGCTCAGTTTGCAATGAAAACATCACCTGATTAGGGATTTCAAACCAAAGAATCTCCGTTTCTCCTTCCTGACCAGGAGAGGCACTTTGAATGTATATAATCAGCTTGGTAAATTTTATATAGCGACCGAGCCCAAGCAGTGAGGTGTCAGTCGGGAGGTAAGGGAGAGCGTTTGTGGTACTGGCATGTTTTCGGTGGACGCCCCGGAGCAGGGCTGACAGGAGGTCTCTCTTGCAGCGATGTGACAAACAGCTGGTCTGGGACGCAGGGGGACTCGGCCAGCTCCAGTGATGAGACCTCCTCAGCGAATGGAGACAGCCTCTTCTCCATGTTCTCAGGGCCAGACCTGGTTGCCGCGGTGAAGCAGAGGAGGTAGGGCGGGCAGACGCGTCCCCTTCCCAGGGCTGTGGTTTGCTGTCCTGTGTGGCCGCGCGGAGGCAGCTCCTGCGCTTGGAGGAACCTTTACCAGCGCCAGTTTGTGTCCCGCGCTGGTGATGGGCTGGGTACAGCGCAGCTCTAGGGACTGACTCCCACACCCAGCTCCGTGAGCAGCCGTCACCGCACACAAACCGCTGTCGGTGCCAAGAGCTGCTTTTTAGCTAAAATTCAGTGTGTTTCGAAAAGATCTGACGCTTTCCCTCTTCCAAATTAATCTGGTTTGGATGACGCTTCTTTCTGAACTGCCGAGGCCTTAAGAGACCATCCTTGAATTGTTTTTTTTTAAAAAAAGACAAACCCAAATTGAGAGCAGCTGCAAGAAAAAGGCCGTTTCTGGCAGATTTCCTTAAAGTGGGCAGAAGCCTGGCCCGTGGTCCTTTCCCCTCTGCAGCCGGGTGCGCGCTGCTGGGGCTGTTGTCCTGATGAGCTGCTCGGCGCTGCTGCTCCTGCCGCTGCTGGCAGAAGACACACAGGAGACACAACCGCAGCTCCGGGCCGCCGGTGGGACAGGCTGACCTGCACAGCGGTGTACGCCAGCAGCAGGGCGACGGGGGGGACTCTTCAAATAAAACACCCCAAGTAAGTGTCATTCTCTCTTTGAGCAGAAAACACAGTAGCGGCGAACAGGAACCAAGTACGCTGCCGTCACCACCTCTCCTCTCCGCAGCAGATGACCGCAATCAGGTGAGCTGGGAAGGGCCGGGCTTGGTCATTTCTCCTGTTTGCATTTTGGGGTGGTTTCTTGGTGTTTAGGAAAACAACTAGAATAGCATCCGGACCTCCAGATTGCTCACCTCAGCTCAAACCCAAACCATCTGCTCCCAAGTAGCACTCGATGGCTTCAGCAAAGTTACTGAATTTAAGGTTAAAAACTGGAATCGCTTTTCTTTTTCCCTTGTAGTAGAAATTGCCACAAACCCAAAGATTTCACGCTGAGAGGGAACACGGTCCATTTTAATTGTCTGTGCAGAGAAAAGTGAAGTATCACCAGATTTGTCCTGCTGGAGATGCTGATGTAGAGCGGGGCTACTGGGTGCCAAGGAATTGTGCTAAATCAAAAGTTCTTCAATAGGCAGACACTTGAAGAACGGAGAGAGCTGTCTGCTCATTCTGCTCACAAACAAATCCATCTCCTGGCAGTGTCTTAAAGGGGGGGTACGATGGTATCTTAAGCATCGTTGCAAAAAAGCAGCCGTTTTGGTATTCAAACAAAACCCCAAACCTCCTATTTCTGTTTTGTCAGGATAACAAAACCAAAACCTGGCCGCCGAAGGCTCCCTGGCAGCACGCCTCCTCTGTGCCCAGCGCACTGCCCGGCCAGAGCAGCTCCCTCTACCCGCTGGGCAGCCCTGCCAGCCAGTGGGGTGACGCCATGCCCATGCTGCAGTCCCCGGTCTGGGCGGCCACCGCCGACTGCGCCCCGGCGGCAGGGCTGTCCCCCGGCTTCGCCTACGCGCAGCAGCAGCAGCCCCAGCAGCAGCCCTCCCAGCACAAACACATCAATAAGGGCTTTAAAGCGTTCCCGGTGAAGCACGAGCGCAGACCGTCGTACCTGCACCAGTACTAGCGGCTCTGGGGAGCGCAACAGGCAGCACAGGGCCAGCGCCCATTCCACAGACGCCGTCTGACAGGCCTGTGGGGGCTACAGCCCGTTTATCCCATTGAAGGGGGACCGGAGGGGGTCTGGGTCAGACGGACTAATGAATTCTAACGTACAGTGCTGAGCAATCACGGCCAACGTGTGTGTTTGTACATGAAACAGCCCAAAACTGTGATGTAGAAATGCTTTTAAAAATGTGTATATTGCCTTTACTTTCAAAACTTTTTTTTTTTTTTTTTTAAAAAGAACTGCTGAAGGACTACCATACAAGAAACACTGTATTTTATAGCTATTTTTCATATAGATTTATAGTTACACATCTTACTGAAACACATCGAATGCGTTGAAGCAAATACATAGTGGTCGCTTTGCTCAACACTGTGGTGAAGTTTCTAAGGCAGGAGCTGCAGAGCCTTCCTACTCTCCGGGGAGGGGCGGGCGGGGGCAGCTTTTTTAAAATGAAGTGCAAGAGCAGCTGTGCGTGTGCCACACGAGCGAGCCCCTCGGGGAACCGCCGCACAAACAGCTGGGGAACCGAATTTGGGGGCAGTTCCCTCACTCTAGGGTAAGGACGAGCTCCGCCTTGTGTCCCAAAGGCTCCCTGAGCTGCGGGAAGCGGGTGGCATCTGTGGGGGCAAGGGGACAACGGGTTGCGAGTAAATACCCTGTTTTCCAGTGCTGCGCGTGGCCAACGGCGTTGTCCACACAGCGCTCCTCGTGCTTGTGAAAGTACAGCCTCAGAGACTACTTGCGTATATTTAAAGTCTTATTTCAGATGCTACAGTCGATGAAAAATTGTGAGCTGGCTCAGAAGATACTAAACCGAAACATGGGGTAGCAGTTAGTGAAAAGAACATTATTTTTTTTAAAAGGATAAAGTAATTATTAGCAGTCAATATGTGCCATTAAGTGAACCTGTGGAATTAGGAGTAATCTTCCAACCAAAGTGGATCCGGGAGAGTGACTGGTGCTTAAAAACTGAAGAACAATGGTAAAAGTATGTATAACTATCCCACTGTATATTAATTGAGATTACAGAAGATTCTTTATATAGGTAGAGCTTATTTAAATTTTCATATTTCATCTTTGAAAGAGTCTAAAAACCACAATATTTTCTGGTATAAGAGTTTTGACAGTATTAATCTTATTTTTGTATTTTTCTTAAGTCATATCATTCTAATATGTTAACTACTAGTAAAATGGGTTATTAGTTCTAACTACATAATTTTTCAATGAAGATAAAGCACATTTGTTGTTTTGTTTGTTTTTTGGTTGGATTTCTTTTTTTTTTTACAAACTAAGTACGTCTATATCTAAAGATACCAAAAAATAAATACGTTATATATATATAAATAAAAAAGAAGTATACACAACACTAAAACTATTAAACATTTGGGTATTTCAAGCCCATCCACCGTTTTTGTTTGTATGGTGACGGGCTGTATTTGCAGGCCCAGATTGTTACCTTTTGTGCTGTTTGAGGATGCCGATGTTGCCTGTATTTATGATATTGTCACCATGTTTTCTGAGACTTCATACTTACCATGTTTACAGAGATTCCTTTGCTGTACATAGACTTTTTACAGTACCGTGCTTTGCACAATCAGTGTGGCTTCTGTCTGTAAGTTGTTAATGGTCTGTACTACTATAATTTTGAAAACCCTCTGCTGAAAATGTTAGTGGTTATTTAACTTGATGAATGGGTTTGAGTTTCCTAAATCTTGTCATCTAGATCTAATATTAAATCCTAAATTTGGTTGTACTTACTGGTTATTCGTACTAAGACCAAAACGGAAGTTAACGAAAACTCTTATTAATTTTGAACTTTTTCTAACAAGTGCCAAAATGATTGCTCTAGGTTTTTTTGCATAGTGACAAATGCCGGCAAGTTTCCGGACCTACACGAGCCAATTGTGAAAGCGAGGAAAGTTTGTCTGCATTTTGACCACGTAGGTGCTACTCTGTCCTTCGCTTCCGATTGTTCTGAACACTGGTCATTTGAAGAATTGTTGCACTTGGCAAACGAGTCTTGCCATTAAACTTCACTTACACTGCCAAGTGCAAGGGTTTGGTGCTTAGTTAACTTACCCTTATTGCAGTGCTCCTTGTGAATAGCCAACGCTTCGGAACTGGAACTGTACATTTTGTATTTTAAAGCTTCTGTAAAAGTAAACTATTTGCTTTATTAAAGATATACATTTAATAGGTCATACCTGTTTAAAATATGCACCTTGCTGAAAACGAGCAGCACCTTAAAACTGTAACTTCGGTTTGTAAACAGAGATCTTATTTCATTAACATGGGATTATTTAACAGTTTGAAAATTGTCAGCTGCCTACTTCCTGACTCCTCCTATAAAAGCCAGCTTCATGCACTGTACCGTCTGGAGCATCCCGGGGGCTACGTCTTCCAGGGGGTTGCGCTAAGAACACGACACAGGAAACGCCTGAGCAGCGCCTTGGCACCAGGGCGTAGGCAGACATCGCCAAACCCACACTGCTAGAATTTTTAGTCAAGAGTGCGTAGTGTTGATGGCAGTGAGCGAAAACTAAACTCCTCCCCAACAGAAGTGCTATCGAGGCTATTAGTTTATCTTACGCTAATTACACCACCACGGTGTGCCTGTCTGAGTGAGAGCACACCAGCACAGGGCTGACCATAAACTCTACAGACGTCCAGGAGGTGTCTAAGTCCACGTGGGTTATGCAAGAAGTTCCTTGTTTACATTGTCTGCAGTACGGAACACTTCAACCAAGAAGTCTCGACACCAGCAGGGCAAACACAGCCTTCTCCCACCAAAATGAAGGCTTGGCTTCTCCCTCACCCTTAATTGTTTTAAGTTATGCAACAGACCCATCTTTCCTAGAAAAGGGCACGTTTCTACTTCGCTACATCACTGAGCTGCTCCTTTGTTAACATCTTACATTAATCCACAATATAATAGAATTTACAAAGCACATCTTTAGTTTATTAAGCACAATTCTTATGATACAAGACACAAAGCAGGCTACCGCTTACGTCACTTGCGGGGACCGGAAAGCGGGTGTCATGAATGGCAACACACATGACATGACTGTCACTTCATCAGAAGTTACCAGCTAAATGCTTACCCTGTTCCTATACACACTGTCAGGAAACAGCCTCTGCCTCCAAAAGCACCTCCAGCAGCGCTGTCCTGACAACCAGCCTGTTTTCTGAAGTGTGCTAGATGGAATTTGTCAGAGGGGAACAGGGAGTATGATAATTATCAGCCTTAATTTCTGCTTATAGAAATGAGGGAAAAAAAAAAGTCTAATATTACATCAAAACCTATATTCATGTTTTTAACAAACTATGGATAATTTTATACCTGCCTTTCAAGCCCACACCTTCTCGGCTCTCAAAGTGGGACTCTAAACTAAGTATTTCTACGCTTCTTAAAGCATCACTGCTGCTGTCCAGGCACGTGCAGTCAGTCTGCAGTCTTCTGTGTGCTGGGCGGCGTCGCATCGGCGATGGTAGCTAAATAGATGAGGTTCCTGTGCAGGATATGTTGGTACCTGTGAGAGGAAGAAAAGCGTTATCTGGGAAGTGGGTTCTTTTCTAGCAAACCGATCACACTTTTAACAGTTACTTTTGTAATCTGATCAATCTCTTTTTGCTAGGGAAAGATGATAATTTTTAAAAATTTCAAGGCAAACACCTTCACATCCTGTTTTTATTCCAAAGCCCTGCATACTGCAGAGAGCTGCACTCCAACCAAGTACCTTATTAGCTGTGATAGTAAATAGGCACGTTAAGATCTTCGTATGATCAACACCAAAAAGCTGCAAGGCTGACAGAGAGCGGCTCTGGGGCGGGAGACAGGCAAGCTCCGCTGGCAGGCTGGTCAGACCCCGCAGCCAGCACAGCCCCGGCTCGGACACGGCTGCCAGCCCGGGCTTGAGCTGCGGCAGAGCTACGGGCTGGCTGCCTCCCTCAGCTCTGAACGCTGCTTGGTGCTTCACAGGCACCGGGTGGGGGGAAAGCCTGCCCAACAGAGCTGGTTTTCATGTTAACACCGAATAAAAACATTGTCAAAAAAGAGGCAGGCATTATTCTATATGGAAGGGGGCAGGAAAGCTCTGGAGAGAAGGAATGGTCCCTCGCTCTCTCCAGGGACCTGGGGATCGTGGTGCTCGGCCGCCCGGCGCGGGAGCCCGCCCGCGGGGACGCACTTACTGCAGGCAGTCGGTGGCGCGGCCCTTGCTCTGGTACTCCAGGATGCACCGGATCAGCTGGTCGTTCTCCTCCAGCAACTGGGGCAGCGCCGCGCGC
>VZRU01016703.1:9341-26541 GCA_013398155.1 Pedionomus torquatus | reverse complement strand
AAAAAAGGCAGTGCTTTCTCTTAAGGCTATTAAAAATGATGCAGAATTTTAACCGTCTGCTGTACCGGGTGCTCTTCAGTGGTACTGCAAAGCTGTATTTTTGCAAAGCTTTCCAGATAGATAAACGATTATATTTATTATTTGTTTGTATTTTTCTAGCATTTACATGTCTCAGGAAATAGCCTCTTTAAAGAACGATTCTTTTTTTTAATTGAGAAATGGGTGCGAACAGAACTGAAGCATTTGTAAGCCTGCTGTGATTGGGTTTTTTTTCTCTAGAAGGGCCACAGGTGTAGTGCCCCAGCACGGCGTTTAGAATTGCTTTAGAAATTAAAAAAAAAAAAAAAGACAGTGATAGAAGCTGATAATTTTTGTAGCCTTATGATTATTAATTTTTTTTTAATTCTATTTTTTCCTGTGGAAGTGCGTGAGATGCAACCGAATGGAGCAATTTCTCGCACTTGACCAGCTGCGTGTGTACGTAGGGAGTAAAATTATGGAATGAGCAGCATGGAGACTGGGAAAGCAATTGCAGTGCTGGTAACGGCCTCCCGAACTACAGTAATATGTCCAGCGCACAAAGGAAGAATATTTCTAAATACTAATAAATGGGGAAAATGCTTTTGAAGTGACGAAGCATAAAGGAGAAAATAGAAGGAGCCTTTAATGTGGCATTCTTACTTCTCATAAATTAGATTAACCGTTTAAGCGCCATAATCAACAAATGAAATATTTCAGTTATTCATAAATCAGAATATAATGGTCGTCTGGAGTAAGAGCTAAGAAAATTGGAGGTTATTGCCTCATAATTCATCTATGTATTTAAGATCAATTAGCAAGATGTTGGAAAAAGATTGTAGTGAAGTATCTGAGGCGTGCAGTTCCTTTGAAAATGCAGTTTGGGCTTTCTCTTTCAAGATGTGTCAATACTAGATTGTTACTGAACGGCACTGGGTATTATTTGTAAGTGGGAGGGGTGTATTTTCTTTAAGTGAAACATCTGCAATCTACAAGTGAATGTTAAGAAAGGCATTTACTTTCTGAAACCAGGGTAGAGGCCCAGTTAAACCTCTTCATTCAATTTTAATCAAAGAAAAAAAAATACTGTTTTATAGATGTCTTGTAGGCTAAGTAAATTCTCTCGTTTTTAAAGCTGAAGTCTGGGGGCTGTATTTTCTCACCTGTTGCCTACCACAGGAAGAAAAAGGGGGGAAAAAGATTTACTGATTGTGCAAGTTTTTGCACAGAACTTGCTGTTCGTCCTTTCATTACCAATTGATAGAGAAAATAGCCTTTTTTTTTTTTTCTTTTTTTCTTGCCCTCTACTTTTAGGTGCCATATAAAATTGTACGATATGTTTGCTTCAGATAGTGCCAGCGAAGCATAATGAGGTGTTTAGTCACAGTTTGGATGTGGTATTGGTAGAGAACAGTGCAGGAACTATGGGCTAGATTTTCAAGGGTATAGTCCTCATAATCCAAGGCTGCCTAAATCCCAAACTGGTATCCAGGCTGTACCCAGATGCTCAGGTCTCTGTTTACTTTTTGTTGAACTGCTGTCTACCAAACATTTTCCTTCTCTTGCGAGGTCTCCAGTATGGCTGGGGATTTTGGTAGTGTGTTTTGTTTTGTTCTGTTAACGCTTGGATTTCTGTTTGCTCCTTGTACTGCAGAGCACCTTAATAAACACGAATGCAAACAGTCTGCAGTAAGTGTGCCTTTCTGACTTGGACTATGTGGATGGGAGGGCTTTGCAGGGTGAATATTTATAAACCGGTAAAATACTAATGTGCTAACATTCCCCCCCCCCCCCCNNNCCCCCCCCCCCCATCTATTTTGATTTAAAAGTCAGTGTTGCCTGTTGGAGCACTCCAGTATGGTAAAAGGTACACACACCACTTAGTATTCTACAGTAGGGGGAAAAAAAGGTTTCTGTGTTAATAAACACATCTACAAATATTATAGCATTGATATTATTCTGTGGGTTTTTTTATAATTTGCTATAGGGGCAAAATACTGCCTGTCTGCTTTATCTAACCATGCATTATGCAGGTTTTGAGATTTCAAAATTGTACATTGGAAACAAATTAGGATGTAGCAGGACTGCATGAAACTAGTAATGAAAGTGTGTCATTTGTTTATAAGAGTGTTTTTCTGTAGTATGGGTGCATACATCAATAAATACACAGGAGGTGCTGGCATCACAAAATTATTTTGGATTTGCTATTATTTAATATACTACCTGTAGTATTTGTTGACGTCCCCTAACGCACATTTCAATATAATCCTAATGTTTTTATTTTAATATCAATTTGCTCTTTCAGCAACCATAATAGCATGAAGCTGTGGATTCAGGTTAGGTATTTCGTTCTAAATTTAAATAACCAAGCAGCTTATTTTCATATTAATTTTACAGTCCTAATGATAGCTGACCAATAATATCTTTGTTTTGCAGTTATTTACAAAAATATTGAGCTTAAGTTGCTGAATCCTAAATACTATATTCTTGCTTTGTTGTTAAATGCTGGAGCTATTATCTGAAAATAAGTGGATGTTTCCTGAGATACTGGAAAAAGTTGGTTTTGTCACTTTGTATTCATGTTCAGTATTCTCCGGTTAAATAGAATATGAAATGTAGTGTAATTACAGTGGCATTTAAATAATTTATTAAAGGCAGCAGATCATACAATATGCAAAACAATTTACAGCAACAATAATTTTCTATATAGTTTTATGTACTGCCAAATTATTGATAAAATAAATTGTATGAAATATAATAAGAGTAAAGACGTGTTGGGTGATGCTTGCAATGCAGTATCACTATTAGCTGTGCTAAAGATACTGTGCTCCTTATCTGACAAGTCTGGGTGAGGTTATGAGACAAGACGAAAAATTTTTATTCAAATACCATTTAAAAAAAAATTATTAAAAAATAAAGTTAGAGTTAAAAAAAATCTGCCTGAGGTTCAAATCCATAGAACCCCACAGACTGAAGAGACAACCTCTGGAACATCTTTCTGGGCTTGTCTTGTGGTGGCATCTATTAGTATTGCAAAAAACATAGGCTTGCCCTAAAAAACTCTACTTTCTGACTTTTTTTTTTTAATCCCCAAGGGAAAACATGTTATATTGAATCCTAAAAAGAGATAAAGGGCTTGATTTTGATGTTGGTGTAGAACACTTTTTAGTGCTGTTTCCTGTGATTTGAACAGAGCGCCAAATCAGGCCTACCAAATTTGAGATTAAAAAGCAACTACAAATGTGCATGCACAAATATATCTCTTTGTTTCTAACCTGCCTAATTAAATCAGCGGTGTGATATCTAGTGCCCATTAAAAATGTTTGGTTTGGTTTGTCGTTTTTTTTTTCTTTCAGGGCCTGGCTTAGAAAGTATTTCATGGTCAGTGGAAAAACGTGGGGAAGAGGAGGGTGTGGCTGTGCTTAGAGGATCTGGCCCTGCAAATGGGCACTGGCTTGCGAAGATGCGGTCCTTCCAAGTGGCCAAATGAAGACTTCTTTTAGGTAAAACCAAATTATTTTTTTTTAAAATCGGCATGCAATCCTATTATTTCTTCACTCATGTTTCTAAGGATGATCGTTTGTCTTTAGTTCGGCGTTCTCCTGTTTTGCTCCAGATTTCTCAACTCTTTCACTAATGATGACAAAACCCACAAAAGCTAGTTCCAGCTTTATGGAGTAATAAGGAGAGTGGTTTGGTGTTTTGTTTATTCTGAATATCCAACAAGGGACCTATCCTGTAGATTCTAAAATCTATTTGTACCCACTTCTTAATTTTTATTTCCATGCAGCATGCTGCAGCTTTAGCCCCTGAACTGGCATGTATACACACATATATTTTTATCTGTAGGTCTTTATAATAACGGCAATCACAAGATCACAAAGTACTGGAATGAGACTGTGAGAATATTTTCAGGTAGCAATTCTTTTGGGATGAGATTTTTACAGTATTTTCAGTAAAACTATACTTCTCATTTTCTTTTTTTAAGAGCCAGTCCACACTTGTTAGAAGGATTATTTGTTTAGTAATGCTTATTTACACTCTTAGTTCTGTGTAATTGCTGTTAAAGGTGGTTTTCTCCTCTACTGCTGCAAATGTATTTTGAAAATGTGTGTTACTGATACTGTGAGGGAAAATGAAGTTGAAGAAAAATCTTCAGTAGTATAACCACTCACAGGTGTGGTTGCAGCATCTGCTCCCTCATCTCCTGTCTCATATTTGAGCTCATCATCTCTTAATTATGTATCCTTGTTTTCCTTTGAAGAGCAGCAGCGTGTGGGTTGTGGTGAGGTATTATCACAGTCTGGGTGAATTCTTAGCCACAAGACAGAAGGCAAAGCGTAGCAAACCTTACCACACTAGTGGCAATCTGAAACACATCTTGGAGTCTCTTATAATTATGAGATGGTTTTTGCAAACAGTGATGCATGGATAGGGAAAAAGATAATAAAATAAACAAGGAAACACGTTTGTATAGTAAAACAATGTCTTATAATTTAGGTTCTTACTAATGATTTGTGGGGAGGGGAAGAGCAGGTGGCAAAGAAAACATACCTGGTTTTAAGTACTTTTGTGGAGTTTGAGCAATGCCTTGATAGCATCTTACTTGGTGCAGTATCTACCTTAGAGGGTGAATGATTTCACTTCAGTTAAAGTGAACGTGTCTTTTTTTATTGCCGTTGCTTTTGACCATAGGAAGCATTTAAAAGTAGAAATTACTGCATTGGATAAGGTCCACAGTCTAATTAATGCTAAGTCTACCCTGACAGTTCTTACAAAAGGTTGATTGGTAAGAGAAACGGAGGGCGAAGAGAACCAACATTTGATCCTTTTGGAATACCCTGTCCTTGTCAGAAAGTGGGCCAGCTAGATCCCTTGGCCAATGCCGTTATCGTGGCTTTTCGCAAAGGTCTTTCTGGTCTTCCCAGCAAACAATCCCATTTACCGCTATATTTTTGTAGGCTATGAATAGAACCGTGTTCTTTCAGAATCCAACAGATAGCCTTTAATGATGGACTGTGGCACTGATTTTCACATGCTCAAGCCTGCACTCCGTAAAATAATGTGTTCGTGTAGTTTGAATTTGTTGCTCATTTAATTTAACCGAGTAATCTCCCTTTCAAGACTGGAAGTAGGCCGAGAAAGTCACACTACAATTCTTGACTTTCAGAGTCTGTATCCATGCTGCTGATGCGCTTGCTAAGATAAATAGTTTAATTACTTTATGTCTTTGTCTATGGCAGTCTTTTTGTAAGCCAAATTATTTTTGCATTCCTGCTACTTCTGTAGTTTTAATGAGGTAAAGTAAAATGACCTGAAGATAGCATTCTCCATAAAGGTGTTTCCCTGGAAGCATATATTAGAAGGTTCGTGTTTTCAGTGGAGTATTCTGTGCTTTTTGCGTCCATTATAAAACTTTGCTTATTGGACGTTGCTGCATATACATTAAAACTTTCATCAACTTGTTATAATGGTACCCTGTACTATTCCCTTTGCTGAGAATGTTGCAATACGATTTCCTTAGCACTTACGAAAAGAATATTTATTGTGTTTCACATTCACTCAACTTTGTTAAGCCCTTCGGTAACCCAAATATACTTCTCTCACTTGTCAGTTTTGCTGCTGTGTTTTACAGCTGATCTTTCCAGACTTCTAACTGAAGTTAAAAACTGGTACCAGCATGGCTTCTGCATACAACTATTAACCTTTTTTCTTCTTCAGATGTCTTCTTACTTCTACATTTTTACTTCTGGCTGTTTAGCTCGTTTTTAATCATGACTCCAACTTTCAGTCATGATTACTCTGTTTTCTTTAAGGTCTTTATGAGTCATGTTATCAAAGCCCTTTTGAGAGGCCAAATAAATAACAATTTCTTCTGTGGATGCAATCCAAGTTAAAAAAGACAAATTTTTCATTATGTTAGCAGCATTGTTTTTCTCTCCATTATGTAATCTCTGCTTAGGTATTAAAGTTTAATCTTTTAAAGTAGCCTTCCAGACGGTTTACTAAATGCTAGAATTCATTGGCGTGTAATCTGGATCATCATTTGTGGCTATTTTTAAGGAGCCCTACCCTTTCATTCCTGATAGTAGAGTGTAAGTTTTTGGTGGAAACCTTGTCTCCAGCCTTGAGCTGCTTCAGAACTCCTTCACGGGTATCTAGTCCTCAAAGTGGCTTGCCTGTTAATTTATCTAGTTATTTCAGTACTTTCTGTTTTAGTATCTTCTGCTTTTTCACCCTTTATGTGCAAAAGAATTGATTAATGGGATTAGCTGACTGGAGGGACTGGAGGAGACAATTTGATCACTCGAATATCATAGATTTTTCCACCTGTATTAAGTCCGATGACTTCTTCTTAAGCTAAAAGGTACCTTTGGACCTGCCTTGATTTCTAAGCATCAGGAGACAGAGAGGCATATCCAGGAATATGAGGGTCAATATTGCTCCACCTTCCAAAAAAACAGACTATGCAAGAATTCTGTGATACAAAATCATGTTTCCTCTGTTCTCCAGTTCAAGAGGTGGGACATCTTATTCCATAACCTTCAAGAGCATGGTTTTTGCTTCCCATCTTGGAGGGAGAGTGCTGTTGGCTGGTGTGAGGGTAAAAGAGAAGTGGAAAATGAAAGACTAAGAGGTATAATCTTGAGTTTCCACTAGAAGAAGTAGTCGGTATACAGCTTCTTTTTTTAGCCTTTTTTTTTTTTTTAATACCCCAAATCTGAAGCCTAGCTAACAAGAAATGGTCATACAGAGTGAGAAAGAGTGCATGACTAAATATCTCAAGGTCATAATTGGCTGTTATCTTTTCTGCAATGTTTTTTCTCTTCTTTATTCACTCCCTTTGTTTCCCAGTGCTGTTTCAGACTTGCCAGATAACTGTTGTGTGGTCTTCCTGCTCCTAATGTGTATCAGTAAATTGTCGTTATGTCTTTGGTTCAGTCCTTATGCTCCTAATCTCCATTATTTTGATACTGCTTTCTAAGTATGCTCTTTGTTCTACTTGTTTCGGTTCACTGCTTTTGTTTTTCAGTAAAAGTACCTCTTTGCCTCAACCTATTGCAAAGCTTTTCTCAAATACTCAGGTTGCCCTTGTCCACCTACTTCTGTGTCTAGAGATTTTTTTACCCTTTTTTATTTTTCTTTTTTCCTGATGGATATGCTACACCTGCATAATCTTTCATGCATAAAAGCAGAGTGTCCCCATTGAAGTCAATGATAAACATACAATGTAGCAATATGGTGTTGCATTTCTAGGTAGCTTATTTTAAATACTTGCTATACATTTTTGTTTTTCACTAGGTGCTTGTTTTTCTCTGGACACAGGCTTTTCGAAACTTGCTGTCTGTCAAGGTGGTCTGACTGCACTCTTCTTTCTTTGACTCCCAGTATATAATAAAAAGCTCAATACTTCTGTATTAGATTTTTGGGGAAGGGCAATCACCAGAAACGATTTTAGTAGATTTGATTGTTCCAGGCACAGAAGTGGACAGGTGAGAGAACGTGGAAGAGGCTTGTATTGAGTGCCAGTCTTTCGCGCACCTGCAGAGGGAATACCGCCCATCGTGGTGCAAACACATGATTTGGAAGTTTCTACTTTATGCTTGGCCATGTTGGAATCTGTTGTGAGCCATCTGGGCTAAACCTGTGCTCACTGTTGGAGCGTGTGTGCTGAGAGGGCCTTCTGATTTTGGTTTTCCTGATGACAGGGAATTTCCCTCTGTTCCTATTGTGGAGAGGAAGAATCAGAAAGCATAGGAACAAGGAACAGCAGTGGTGGGTCACAAAGGAAGTGATTCTTTTTGCAAACAGAGACAATGTAGTTAGACAAACATACTTTTATTTTTATTGGATTCTTGATTTCATTTACCTGTTTGAGTCCTTCTAAAAGATCTGAAGTGCATGGGTTCCTTCTATGAAGAAGCCTAGAAAAAGGGAAAGCGGCTTCTCGAATGTCCTGAAGAGAAGGGCCAAGAATCTTGCTTCCTCCCTCATTCTGCCTGGTGCCTGAGGATGCAGGTCGAGCAGAAGCGACAGGAAGGGGCAGAGCGTACAAGTGTAAGTACGGACTGGGTATAATAAGACCTCAGCTTGCCACATTTTATGCGTTAATTCATGTTGGTGGAGACTTGAAAGCCGCATGTGTGGTTGTGGATTCAAAAATGGCCGTTTTGCACAGAGTGTCTGAGAACTGAAGGACACCCTCTCACCTCTTCCCCACGCAGCCAGCTCCTGTATTGTGTGGTGCTCTAGGACCATGGGTTTTTTGGAGTCTGGCACTCCTGGTCCTCCTTTCAAAGTCGCTGGCATGATGGGTGAGCTAGTACTGATTTCAACTGCATTTAGCTCCTGTGGGGTTTATCTGTGGTGCTGAGGTCCCTGTGCCAAAGCCTTTGATCAGCTTGGACCCCCTGCCTGGCCTTATTCCTATTATTCTGGAACCTCTAGCAATGTTCGGCTTCATCAGACGTGCTTCTGCCTGAGGGTAGAGCAGGGGAAATATCTTAGTCTAGACCACTCCCTTCCACATGCTCCTTTTCTCCCATCCTGGCCAAGTAACTGACGGTAACATCTGCATCCCAGTGAGCGATATCGCTGTAGATGAGGGGACCGAGGCACAAAGCAAAAGTTGGGATCATCCAGCAAGCCAGTGGATTAGAGGCGAGAATGGAAAGGAGACAATCCAGTGTGCAGTCTAATTGGCCACGTTGCCTCCCATATGTTACCAATGCAGCATTAATTTAGCCATTGCAAGAGATGCTTCTGCTAATATATTTCAGATTAATAATGACGTTCTAAGATACTATAAAAAAATTGATAACAGAAAGCTTAACAGTCAAAAGAATGGCTTGTTTAGCCTGGTTAAAGCCTGGCTATTAGCATATGTGAATTCTCATTGGCAGCATATTCTCATTTTATTTTCCTTGGTTTCTTATTTGCAAGTGAACCACCCTGGAGTTAGCAATCGTCTACAGCAACAGGCAGTTTTACTACTGCATATTTTAAGAATCTCATTTATAATAGCTGCAAAAGATTACACTTTTTAATAACCATTTAAGACCCAAATGATTTTATAGATCAACTCAGAACTTTTTGAAAGGAGATGTAAAAGAAAAAAGTGCTGCAGGGAAGTGGTAGCTTTCGCTGTAAATATTTTGGTAACTTTAAAATAACTTAAAAGCGGCTGGCTAGCTGTGCAGAAATGAGCCTGGTTTGGGGAGGAAGACCACGAGAAGTTTGTACGGCCCTTTTCTCTGGAAATAAAGTGCCATGGAGCCTTGGTAGGTTAAGGTGTCCCTATTTTGAAGGGAGGAAGGGGGGTGGGGGGGACGACACATCAAATGATTTAGTGACTGAAGAGAGTTGCCACTTGCGTGAGCTCCATCCCTAGGGATATGACCTTTTTAATCCTCTTTAGTTAATGTATTGGTGATCTTTACTTAGGCAGAGTAAACAGCACTGCTGGGAACAAAGGGGAGGTCATGCTTCCTGCATTACACTCTGACCCCGGGGTCGCGGCCTTTGTTCGCTTCTCAATGGGAATTGCTCTCCGAGGGCCACCGCAAAATGGAGAACTAATTTAGGCACGTGCTGGCGGAGAATGGCTGAGTATCAGGTTTGCCTCACCCCAACCTCCCCAGCAAGCAGCAGTCACGGCAGCGAAAGGAAAAGTCAAACTGTTTCAAAGGGGACGTATTAGCTCTTGACTTACCAATGGCTGTGGCGCTTAATCCCTCCTTGAACTAAATATATTGCCTGGGTCTTCCCCCCGCCTTCCCCCCCCACCCTGGTGCTGGCAGTAATTCAGTTTTCAGCCTTTAGACTCCCTTTCCTCCCCCCTCTTCTCACTGGACTATTCCAAGTGAAGGTGCTTTAGACTAGTGAAAATTGGAGATTTTTTTTCTCTTGAAGAGAGAAACCTCCTGGCAATTGCAGCCTTCAACTTGGGCCTCGGAGATCTCAAAGTGAGCATTGTGTCTCAGCCCGTAAAGAAACGTGATGCTGGGTCCCAGCAGATTGTTACTCAGCACCTTTTTCATAACGTTTTCTTTGTGTTGCACCAAGTAAATACCAAACACAGGCACGCAGAACCCCGTGAAGCCAGGCGGTGTAAACGTGGGGTACCAAGCCAAAGGGAACTAGGACATCCTCACATTTATCACTAATTTTATGCAAAAAATGCAGATTTTTTTGGCTTCAAAAGTAACTGGTGGCAGAACGCGATGCATCTCATTTGTAGTTGCTGTGACCAGGGAACACAGATAAATGTGGTAGCCGAGATAAATTATCTGGAAGACTCGTGTACAGAAAACCGTCACCTTTCTCTGAAAGATGTTTATCATCCTTCATCTATATGCTGTTCTTTGCTCAGCAGTAAAATCTGTGAAGTAAAATGATCATAATATAACTAAACTGTAAACGTTTCTCTTCAGTCAAAATAACTGCTTTTCCACATTTCTTCCTTCTATCAAAAAATTTAAAACGCCTTTAATTGCAGATGACAGCCAAGTTGTGTGAAACACAGCAGAGTTAAAAGTGAGCACAAGGGATGTGTGTGTATTGAGAATTTATAAAGTTGCCATCACAAAGATAAGCAATAGTGTGACATTAAGCTTTGAGGCTTCTGTGGCTGTTGACATGAATAGGATCAATGTAAAGATTTGTTTGACAGTAAATTTTAGCTCTTGGGTATTTCTGGGCTTACTGGGGTTTTGTTGGTGGGGGCTTTTTTTGGCTTTTTTTCACATTTTATACCTCTGTAAATCCCTGGAAGATTCTACCGTAGTGGTATAATGGAGTGCAGAGTGGGTTCACCTGATGTTACTGCTGGTTTAGGATATGATCCTACAAAGGCTAGGTGCCGTCCTGTTTGCCGTTGTGTTTTTCTGGACTCCTTTGCAGACCACTCTCATAATAAGCACAAAGCCATCCAATAGATGCTTCTTGGTCTGTGTCTTCTCTACAGTTGTGGGCACCTCTCATGTTCAGCCTACCCTTGTGATGTGGGAGGCTCTAAGTGTGGATGCTGGAAGTGGTCGAGTCCTGCCCAGGAGCTGGGAGGAGTGCATGGGCAGGAGATCTCCCCCCAGTGTCTCTGCCTTGCCCAGAGCATCCTTCTCCCCAGGGCAGGGCTGGACAGAGAGCCTGGGGTAGTGCTACTGCGTTCGCTATGCAGATTTGCCTTCTGTACCAGGCTCTTCTCTTTGGAGAAGAGAGTATGCCACTCTTTAACTATGGCAGACTTCCAAGCTGTTGGTTGTTTTTTTTTTTTTCCTCCTTCAGATTATGTGCCATAATACGGATTTGCCTTATCTAGAATACTGTAACTTTCTCTTCTTAAGACAGCAAAATTCTCTCTCTCTTTTGCTCTCCTCATTTTATTTCCTTTGCATGCTAGGCATTTAAAGTAAAATGTTAGGTTTCCCTTGTTTTTCTTGAAGCTGTATTATTTAAACAAAGAATTCCAATCACCTACTCGTAGATTCAAAAGTGCATTCTGTAATGCAGCAAAATTAGCTATTTGAACAAAAGAAGTGGCCAAGCAACTCAAACATCATTCCCTTTTAAATGAAAACTTTTATTCAGAGCCGAGCCGAACGTGAACAGCAGAGAGTCAGTACGTGAGCAGCAAGTGATGCTGACTACAGAGATACTGAAGCCAGCCCCTCTTGTGTCCTTTATTCGTTACTTGAAGTTGCATTAGCTTTAGATTTTAGTGGAAGCCAGAGAGGAAAGGTGTACTTACTATACTCATCCAAAAAAAACCCCATGGTCAGGTTAGTATATGTGTATTTCCCGCTTGTGTCAATTAGTTATAATTAGTACGTTTGGTAATGAAAATACAAGGTCTACCCCTTTTTACCTTGTATTCTTCAATAGTATTGTAGCGTTTCTGCTATCTGCAGGATTTTAAAGACTAGACACAGTGACAAGGCAATGTCAGTTGTTCTCATTTTTGGTGTTTTTTCCCCCCTTAAAGCTTTGATACAGTTGTGCTTTGTTTGGAGGTGATGAGCTGTAAGAGAATCTTAAAATGTGGACAGCTGCTTAGAGAAAAAAGAAAAGAAGAAAAAGAAAAAATATGCAGGCAGTACTAAAATTTTAAAATGTTTCTTTTTCCCCAAAAAGATATTGAAGCCTTACAGTAAATATAGTGTCTGCTTGAAATGAAAACTAATTTTTCTGAGTGCACGTGAAATATTTCAATGTGCAATATCGTAATTTAAGATGTTGCAGTAGAAGTGCCTCTTCTAAAAGCTTCTTATTAAGTGGGGCCTTTTGGAGACTTTTTGCTTTGGGTGTTCCTGACTCAAAACTCTCAGGACTCTTTCTTTTTTTTCTTTTTTCTTTTTTGATTTGTTTCACTGATTAAAGAAGAACTTTATCGCTGGTAAAGTTTGGATTAATAGAATGAGCAGAGAATAGTCAATTTTACTGTGTAAACTTGATTCTTCAGCAGTACTATTCCTGGCAGCGATTTCACTAGCTTGTGTACCTCTTAAAGCTTAATGGTGGTTAAGATTTTTCTTATTTCCTAGACAGAGATGTTACTGAAATTAGAAATATGAACTCCTGCATTATTATTCTAAATTTGCTTTATCGAATTTGTTTCCAAATGTGACCCTTGCAGTGAAAACTAAGAACCATTCATATTTAACAGTCTCCTCCGTTAAGCAAGTGTTGTATACCTGGCTATTCTGCTTTTAGTATTAAGCTATTTTTATTACCCTGATGATTTCCTTGATCCTTTGGACAATGATTTGCAATATATCAGCTTATCTAAGGAAAGAACAAATGAAAAATTAAAAAATAGTCTTAACGGACTTGCTCAGGTTTCAGCTGCACTGTGGAGATTACCGAGTCTATGCTTTACTTTTTGAAGATAAACATTTTTCTAAACGCTGGACTGCCAGACACATATTTAGGCCCAGTGTAGCTCAGCAAAATTTATTTGAAGTAAAAGCTTATTTGTCCAATGTGTCTTTTGGTAAAATCTCTTCTTCTGCCTCTTTCCATTGAATACTTGAACAAAAATATGTCCAAGTTTCAAAATGCTCCGTGGATACAGATAACTGTATATTATACATTTATGTGTGTGGTTTTTAATTTAATATTAGAGTGAGCAGAAAATATAAGGCAGACTTCAGTGGCACCTGTAAAAATAAAACCTGTGAAAGTGTATTGCTATATTTTTCTGCAGTACAAGGAGACCAACCTTGTGTTTTCCACTGGCATTATCCACTTTGGAAAGAAAAATGCATGACAGCCACAAAATGGTGTTCTGTGTTTGGGAAAGGCAAAGACGAAAGCTGGAACAACACAGTAGTTCCAGCACAAAATGGCCTTTTCCAATAGATTCCCAATAAAATTCTTAGACTGATTACAGTTTTGGCCATTAGCTAGCTAGAAAAAGCTGAACAAAAATATAGTAAAACTATAAAAGTCTTCCCCTGTTGCTATAGGAGCATGGGTGTCAGTACAGTATTAAAGCAAAATTGCATTTTGCAGATACCCACAATGAATCTCAAGTATCTATTTTGCTTTCCCCTCTGTGCTGAGAACGTAGCACACTTGTCAGCTGAGTGCTGGAACAACATTTTGTTGTACGTGTGCAGTGCTTCGTTAGATGAAATCCCTGATCTTTATATCAGTCTCCCCGATTGTTTCTGGTCTTGCTACAGGAATGAGACCTTACATTCGGGTAGTCAGAGAGCAGTTACTTCTATGTGTTCTCTGAATGCAGCCATGAATTGTTACAATAATGTTGAAGGGATAAAATTACTGCTGATGTAGCTCTGTTACGATCACCTTTTATGCAGGTCTTACTCTATATTTTAGTTATAATAACTTTTTTTTTAAGTGATGCATTTATTTGTATAGCTAGAAAAAAGTACTTCCAAACCACATCTTCTATGATTTTCCTGTCATAATTCAAATGTAATCCTTTGTTAGTGATCTGCATTATTAAAATATTGTGATTTCTATTGAGCTGTACTATGTAAACTGAGTACTAATTTGCAGTCTTACTCTAATAGTATTCATGCTTTCTGGGCTGTTTTAACATGAGACCGTAAATGCATACATACATATACATACCTGTATCAGGTATAGGTCTACCACACTGCACACAGCAAGTGAGAGTGTGTGAGCACACACATGCAGAAAAGATGCAGTACGTTCTTTGTTAAAACAGCTGTTGGGAGAAGGGGGAACTGTTTAATTTTCTTACAAATAAATGATAGAAATAATATGGGCTTTAGATGACAACTTTGATTTTTGGTATTTGTCTGCTTCGAAAGTTTTCAAAAAGCAGATGTATTTCTAATTGAGTCAGGGAGTAGTCTCTTTTTCAAACCAAGTCTTACTGTCCTGTTGCCAAGAGGCGAAAAGTCTCACTGTCCCTTTTTTTTTCCCTGCACAATTTTCTTATTAAGTTTCTTGTTTGCACTAGAAAAAACCCTGCACAGTTTTCTTCAA
Source organism: Pedionomus torquatus (assembly GCA_013398155.1). Lineage (NCBI taxonomy): Eukaryota > Metazoa > Chordata > Aves > Charadriiformes > Pedionomidae > Pedionomus > Pedionomus torquatus. The sequence goes on along the minus strand of VZRU01016703.1, from coordinate 12,045 downwards.
ATTTTTGATGGACCAAGAAAAAACCACTTCATTACATTTATGTTGATAATATTTTCTGGGAATATAAATTTAACGGTTGACCTTCTAACATTTCAGTGCTTTTTATCATTCATCTAAAATCTCTGGTTAAACACACTTATGCCTTAGGAAAAAATGGTTAAATTTGAAACTTGAAATTTCCATGGCTTAGTCACTGATACCCCCTGGGAATTTTCGGTATTCTGCAAAGGAAGTGCTTTTTAAACAACTGAAGAACAGTTCACTGAATAATTCTGGAAGCAGCTTTTCACAATTCTTCCCACCACCTTTTTTTGTTCTTTCAGTGATGCTGGTGTTATCATTCATATTGTACTTTATTAGTGTATATAGCATAGTAAAAATGCCATTGGATGTTGTCCTTGTAAGAGTGTTTGTATTGGTTTTGTCAGGTTGTAACATACTCTATTATAACCTTTACTAAATTACAGCATACATTTAATCTGCATAGATGATGGTTCATCTTTTAAAAAGCAAAATGGGACATTAATTAAAAAAAAAAAAAAAAAAAGATTTTTTTGGAATAAACTTCTAGTTTGCTGGCACCACTGAGACGGACCTTCTCTTTTTGAAAATCACTTTATGTGCCATGTAAGTTAAAGGTAATGAAACGTAAAGGTCTCTTCTTTCTACGCAAACAGAAGTGGTTCCTTTTAGAGCCTGATGCTCTGAGTTGAGGCCTTGCTGCTGCTGCATCTGCTTTAGAGTCCCAGATCACTCCAACTGCTGGTGGTGGAGTGGGATGGAACTTTTGCTGATGCACATTACCCAACACCGTGCCGTCTTCACAGGCTGCGGTTGGGAGCAGAGCACTTGTCCCTTGAAATTTGCTAACCTCCTTTCTGTGTATTCCCTCATTTTTATTTTTTTTTTTATTATTATTTTTTTTCTGCCCCTTGTCAAATGCGACACAGAATACTTAAATGTATCTCTGTGGGAATACATCTTTCTGGACAAAGGAAATACAGGATCACGTGTATGTGTGTGTGTATGTGTGTGTGTGACATTTTGTTTACTGAAACTGAAAAGTAACAGAATACTGTTAAAGCTGAATATGTAAATTTAGGCGTCCCTTCAAAACCTAAGAAATTTAATAATGCAAGTATGACAGGTTTACTAAGTATAACATGACAGACAGGAAGGAAAAAAAAAACAAATTATTATCAGGAAGACACTCATGGAGCACAAATTCTATGAAGTATCCAATTAAAGACAGTGTTCTTTCTCCACAACCATAATTTATACCTGCAACTTATATAAAGAATGCAGAAGCCTGTTTAATCTGTCCCGGTAAATACTTGAATACTTGCAGTAGGTTCGTTATTCTCTCAATATTATACTTTTGGATAATAAAATAATGTGTCGATATCGTTCATGTTAGGAGTTTATATGGTGGGGTTTTTTTCCAAGAAGAGGGATTTAAATTTACCAGTGCCAATGCCTGCTGCTAGGGTGTCAGATTCCAGTGATACTTCAGAGAGCCAAGGTAGATAGATCAATCAAAGATGCACCTTATGTGCCATATATTTTAGTTTTAAAGGGCTAAAGAGAAATACTAACGTGCACCATAAAACTGAAGTTGGCTTATGTAAAATAGATACGATACTATGGAGTTGGCTATATGAAATAGATATGATTCAGCTCATAAACCGATCGTATCCCAATCCTCTATCTGTGACCATTTTAGATTAAGTATCTCCGTGTGTGCTAAGTAATTGGAAGTGTGCTCTGAATGCGTTGCCATAACGGATATCCTTTTCTATTTTGTTACAATTTCCGTAAATTTTTCATCCTTATTCACATGTCACTACAAAATAACACTAAGCAATTTCTGTTGTATGCCATTCTTGTGCCCAGTACTAAACTTTGTTCAGGATTGTAGCACTCTTTTGCAATTAAAAAAAAAAAAAAAAGAAAAGAAACTCTTAATATCACAGAGCTTGGTCACTGGACAGCTCTTGACTAGGTTAAAAGCCTTGAAGTAATTTACAATATAAAGGTATTTTAATCCCTTTTTTGGACCTAAGAAATTTTTAGTTTTCATTACAGATTTCATCAGGTATGTTTCCTTACTTTATGCAGCTTTATCATTCTCTAACTTTTTTCTTTTTATAGTAATGTGTTGTGTTTTTATAGTAGTGTGTAGTTTACCTTTCTTTTTCTTATTTTTTTTTCCTTCCTCAAATTTTCTCACTTTCTTCGCATTTTTCTTCCAGCTGCTATTTCTGCAGGGCATCCCTTTTTAAGCAGCCCTGAATCCATTTAAATAGCTTTCTAAATCCAGTAGCTTATTCTAACTCTGTCCTCCTAGTGCAACCGGGAGAAAAGCATTGCCAGCACAGAATTATTTTCCAGCAGGAGAAGCAGAAATACCAGCTGCTGCTGAAGGCACAGAAATATTGGAAGCCGAAAGAAAACGCCTCCTTTTAATATTTTTAACTGGTAAACTTTGCCTGGGAAATCCCGCCTGTTCCCGGGTGGCTGCCCAAGGCAGGGAGAGGCGCAGGGAACGCTGCAGAGGGAGAAAGCTGCGGTTTTTCCTGTGGGCCAGGATGAAACTAGGGATGACCATCCCTGGCCTTTGGGCGAGCTGGTCCAGGCTGCTGCAGCCGGCAACTGGCGAGGGAAGGAAGGAGGGAGGGATGGATGGATGGATGGATGGATGAGT
>VZRU01016697.1:18002-50878 GCA_013398155.1 Pedionomus torquatus | reverse complement strand
AGCCGTGGCTGTTACCCCTGAGGTTTTTGGGGGAGGAAAAGCCGGTTCCTTTATTTTCCCGAGACCCTTGGCTCCGAGAAAGGAGATGGAGATGCTTCTGCGAGGTCTCTCTCGAGCTGGTTCTGCTTAAAGCCACCGAAGGGACTCGGAGCACCCCAAATGGTTGAAAAGTAACGTTGTTGTTGTCCAGAGAAAAAAAAAACCACAAAAACCCAAAACTTTTCCCAACGCTGCTGTGGAAGCACTTCTCACAGACACCTTTTGTCTGAGTCCATCTCCACCATTGCTACCCAGCACATCACCCAGGATGAAGTTTTAATAAACAAAACAAACACCCAACCTAACAGAAAACCAACCTCCCAAGCCCCAGATAAAGCCCATGCAGGATGTTCTGCTCCAGCAGCCCCTTATGTAGTGGCTCACTTTGAGACAAACCTGGGAAAGGGTCAAAAAACTGGAGAGGGGAGGGGTGTAGAGAACACCCAAAGCCGTGCTTGTTGGTGCAAGACAAACTCGGTCACAAACACCACTGGGTTACAGGAGCAGCGCAGAGCCACGGGCAGTCAAGTGGCTATTGCTTAAACCATCTTAAGAAATGAGTGGATGGCCAGAGACAGCATCCCAAGGCATCACTTGGGCAGCCAGTTTCCTTCTGGATTGTTTCAGTTGTATCGTGTCCGCAGCAGGCTTGGAAAGCACATACAGATTTTTCTCATGAAAAATTCCAGAAATGCAGTACTTCCCTGGGCATCCATGGGCTGCAGCCTGGGGCACAGTGAACAGAGGAACCAGTCATTCCTCTTCCCCCAGCTTCACTCTGCAGCCAGTAGAGGTAAGTGCTCTGGATCATCTTGCTGCTGCAGATACACAGATAAGGCCGGATAACTGATCTCAAATCTCAAACAGATCATTTTCCAACCCAGGCCACGGTGCAACTCATGGCTAAGGAAGTCTGATCCATTAGTAACTCTCTGAAATTAGGCACCTAATTGGCATCTCCTTTTAGACCAGCCTGCCCAGAACGTGATCTTAAGTGCTAGATGGTGGGATAATAATTGGAAAGGCACAGAAAATTTCCAGGCACTTAGAGTCTGAAGCAAATACAAACAGTTCTGTACTTTTTGAACTGCTAGCAGTAGCAATTTTGTTGGTACCGCTGTCCAACTGAAGTCAAAACAAGTAATCCAGCTATGGAAGAAAGACAATGCATTAGTCTTGACACAGGCACCAGGTATGGTGTGCCTGGCTGCCTGGAGGCCAGGAAAAGTAGGGACTCTCATTGATGGTGTCTTCTCTTGGGCTGACCCAAATCATTAAAAACTGGCAGATGGCCACTGCACTGCTTGTATTGACTTTTTCAATCTACCTTCACACAACAGAGCAGGTGACAGCAGGGTGGGTGACACAGGAGGGACAGAAGAGGCTGAACCATGGAAGTATATCAAAACTACACTGGACAAGCATTCAGCTGGCCAATTTCATAGACAACACGTAATTGCTGAAGCAGCCTCTAGGAACTCTGCCAGAGAGTGAGCTTGACCCTTGAGGTAACAGGAAAGCTTCACGGTGTGATGGAAAGGACATGGTAACAAGTATGTTGAAGCACTGGTGGAGACTAAATCATGGGAGTCAGGAGCAATGCAGATAGCCTTCAAACAAGGTGTGCCTTCTCTTGGCATAGGTGGATAGTCTACACTCTTGTTGGTTGTTCTCAACACCATCAAACACGAGACATGCAAACCGAATTCTGTTGCTCAGCCAAGACATAAAGGATAAAGGAGGGGTGGTTTGTCTCACTTTAGCTTTCAGCTCACGCTCTGAGCAGGCACCCAGGCGTATGAGTACAGCTCAGCAACTGCTGCTAGTGGGAAACTTTCTTAGCTGTAAGTACAGTGCACACACCCAGCAGGGAGCACACCCACGTTTAAAGCTGCATTCCAGTATGGAACCTGAAAAGCAGCTCAGATTGGACTCACTGGAACATGGGATAAAATCGCCTGGAGGACAGTTAGTTGAAGGTACCTTCCTTTGTGAGTACTGGGACACAAGTGACTTACACACTTGTAAGTCAATGGGACACAAGTAACCAGAACCTCGGAGAGTACTGCTTACAGACACACCTCACAGGAGAGGTGCAATATACAACAATCTGTAACAAATTAAGTCATTAAACTGTATGAGAAGTACACCAAAAATTAAATTATCTGCATTAAAGAACAGCAAACATCCTATTTGTGCAAAAACAACTGAGAAGCAGGCAGGTGACTAATGATCCCTGTCTTAAACAAGTAAACAAACAAATCCTCTCATAGAACATGAGTCAACAATTGTCGCATCAAAGCAAGAATGTTGGCAGTAAAACTGAGTGCTGATCAAGAGCTAGTAGTGAGTGGAGAGCTGAATTTGCTCTCGCTCACCCAGTTGTAGTTTTTAGTTAAATCAATAGCAGTCATGTCTACTGAGACTGAAAGGCAGATCTGAACTATTACAACTCTGATTACAAATCTTCTGCACTGGAACAATTAAAATGACTCCTCTCAGTCTCAGATGCCTGGTAATTATTAATAAAGTCAATGTTTCCAAATTCTATTGTCATTTGTTATCTACTAGTCTCAACAGTAATCTGTCATTTTGCAAGTGTAATAGTATTTTGGTCAACTGAACTACAGCCAGACACCTCATAAGCAGGTAACACAAAGTTTTATTCCTGTTTCACTTCCATTGAATCTGAACTTGAGGCAGTTGATACTGCAAGTCAGCAGATACCTTTGGGAGCTTGCTTCTATGTTTTCAAGCTACCTGAATTAATGTGAATCAAAATTCATCTTTTTTTTTTCAGCTGGCGCTGCCTTAATGATCTCAGTGGGTCAAGCTTTCTCATTTTGCTGAAAGAGAGGATGAATCTGAATTAATCACTGCGAGGCAAATTAAGCCAATGCACCTGCTCTAGCTCACCTTGATATGCCTATTGCACCATCCCAAAGATCACTTGGCTAACTGATTTTGCAGCTTGATGTCATTTAAATGAACACAGTATGATTGCTTAATTAAACTGTTAGAAACAAAATCAGGGATTCACAAACTATGGCATTTTATTTCAGAGGCCTTTGCTTACATTTGTACAATATATTACATAATTCTCCATTTTCTGCAGAACCTAATATATATTTTATAGCTTTTTTCTATAAGCTTTTCCTTCAATGTTTGTCAACAAATTTTTACAGTCCTGTACAATTCTGAATACTTTGAAACCATTTTCAATAAAATCAGTTAACCTTAAGCACACACTACGAAGACTGAAAATGCTTTTCTTAGAAAAGTCAAATGTAAAGGATTCTGACACTCTAGCATCTACAAACAAAATGCTTTGAATTCTTACATGTTGTACTGCCAGAAAACAAAGAAAAACATGCCAGCCCCTATTTCCCCAGGCAAAAGAAGTACACAGAACTACAATTAAAACAGTAAAACAATCTGTACAATAAAGTACTGTGTATTAACAGTGCCAGGTATTAAATAGCTTGAATGAACACTTCCGCAATATACAAATGTCTTACAAAGGTATATAATTAACAGGAGAGAGCTTGGGATCCATACAACATAAAATCAATACAAGTGAAAACAGTTTGAAGTTGGTTTTGGAATTTGTACAAGGCATTTAAAAAATTAAATGTCTACCACTCAGCTAGCTATTTATTTTAAAAACAACGATCCTTTTGTGGCAGTGTTCATATCAGCAACCACAAATTATAACCTCACACCTTACTCCGTCTTAAAGTCCTCTCCTTGAAGCTCGTAATAAAATAAGCATTACAAATGAAATATTTGTTGCTTTAAGGGAAAAGAAACATTTACAAGAAAACACAAAAATATAACTGTTATAATCCATTATGAATAAATATACACTTTAAACTGGCTAAATACAATCTTTATACATTAAGTTTTAATACAGTTTGTTAGCCATTTTCTTTCTTTTTCATAATGTATTTTATCAAAATTAAAAAAAAAATACTGTTTTATAGAAAAATGGCAAAGTACAGTAGTTTCATTCCAATTAATGGGTTCTTAAAACCCAAAGTAACCTATTTAAGCCTAATTCAAACCTGTAAACATTAGTCAGTCTTTTTTGTTTTTTAAAGGAATCCTTGTATTTGGTTATCAGGACTGATGTCAAACATCCTACTCACTGCAGGTTTTGAATCGAATACATGTGCTTGACGTATACAATTAAAGCCACTATAAGGTGACTTAGCAGTTAAAAAACAATTAGCTTGTACAAATGAAAATAGGTTCAATATTCGTCATAAATAAATGGAAAAATATCAAATGTTCCAGCTTTAACAAAATACCAGGGAATACAGTAAGCCTTACCACATTTACTTAGATCAACCCAACAACTATATGCTTATTGTACTGTCTCTACAGGCAGTGAGCAGCCTCCGTTTGCCACAGTGGGAGGCCTTCCAGTCACTGGACTTACAATTCCCAGACAAGTTGGAAACAATTATTGCTTGAGGAAAAGCAGTTTGTTGTACTTTTTCTTCATAAAAGTGCACTTAAGTGCAAAGTTAGCTTGTCAAGAAACAACTTTAAATACAAAATAGTGCTTGTCTGAATTTTGTGCCACTGTGCAGTATAAAAAAAAAAAGGAAAAAAAAAAGAAAAAGAAAAAGAAAAAAAAAAGAAGAGTGGCCCTCAGCAGCCATTAAGTGCAAAGTGCTTTGGCAAGTCCTGCTGTCACCTGCACTCAACTGACATTCCATTCTGTGATGAACTTGACATAGATGGTTCTGCTAAAGTTAACATAACTGCAGCCGTAATGGAACTAGAGGAAGGTGATGAGGAGGAAGATGATGTAGTAGCAGCACCTGCACAGGAAGAAGAAAACACATTATACAAATTTACAAATGAAGTGATAAAGATGTGTCTTCCCATTCAAGAACTACCATTGCTATACAACAACTCCAGGAACCAATGCCTAGTAATTAAGAAGAAAAAAGCCTTAATTCCTTAGTTTCTGTGGGCAATACTCCAAGAGTCAGCTTAGGCCATGCGTGAGATAGCATGGCACTGCCCCCTGCAGCCCCAGTTCACTGGCCACCAGACCAAGGGCCCAGCCAGAGGACACCAGGGCTCATTCCTGACCCGCACAGTCAACTCTCTCCTCTCTCTCCTGTTGGCTTTGTCCCAACACTAAATCTGCAGTTCTTTGGCAACCAAGAAGAGACTGCAGTTTCCATGTGATGGTTGTAGATATAAAATCTTACTACATGTGGCATTTCCATCTTTCTTCTTATCCTCAGTGAATTCTTAAAAATGCAGATAAACAAGACATGGAGAAAATATTCCTTTTAATGCTGCTAGAAGCAGGCCCACTACAACTTTTCCTACAGCATTAGGTAAAGTAGCTTCAGGGAAATGAGAGATTAAATTGAAAGTCTCTCTTAAATTCATAAAATAAATTACTTAAGGGGAAAGCACTAACTAGATACACAAGCAATGCTACAGTAAATTATTGTGTAACTTGGAAGAAAAAGTATGTTATTAGTAACATTAGATATCTTGTTCACTGCTCAGAAGTTTATTTTCTGTATAAAGTAATTCTGCCTAAACAGAATTAAAAGAATTGCATGCCTTTTTAATGATTTTTACCTTACATAGTGAACGGGTATGTGAACTGTACCTTCTAAAGATCATAAAATAACTGTATAAGGCTATTTTAAAACAAACAAAAACCCAACACCAGTTCTTAACACCGTAATAACATGACATACAATTTAGCCCTCTACAAGTAGAATTTAGTTCCCAGTACTTACTTTCCCGCTCTTTTTTCTTTAAGCGCTTTCTTCTTCTGTCAATGGAAGCCACCTCAGATTTCAAGGACAGGTAATGTTTCCTGATTTCCTGCAATTTTTCTTGGAGAACTGTTATGCGCTCGGCGCTAGTCAGATTTTCCAAGTCAGCTGCAAGTTAAACAACCTCTGTTAATTACCGTATTGTGGCATTTCTAAAAACCTCTGAATTTCAGTGAAGTGGGAAGTACTCAAGTCTTAGTCATGTGCTTTGAGGTAGCAGACAGCAAAGCCAGGAAACACAGCAACAGGAGCTGCTATTAATTATCACAAACTTTGCTCGTTTTAATTATTTTTAAGAAGTACCATGGTAAATACATACTTTTTTCTTGGTCCAAGTTTCAGCTGGGAGTTAATTTTCTTTCTAGTGATCGCTGAGACAAGAATGTTAACAATGCATAGTGTTTTAGTTGCTAGTCAATGTTTATACTTCTCAAGGATTTGTCTCAGCTTCCCATAGAGGCTGAGAAGGGATGTAGACAGAACAAGGCAATGCCACAGGAATATTTCATTCCAGACATTATGCTCTGTATATAAACAGGGGTTGGGTGGGGCAGGTGCTAATTTACTGCAAAGTGAGTATGACCCGTGTCATTATTGTTATTACTATTTTCCATTTCTATTATTGTTGTTTTAAACTGTCTTTATCTCAACCCATGAGTTTTTCTTCTTCTCCCTTTTTCCTTCTTAGGAGAGGGGGAGTGAGCCAACTGGGAGAGGAAGAAAATGCAGGCGTTCCCCTCCCCAAAGGAGGGAAAAGTTAAAACAAAATAAAAACTAAGATAACTGATGAAAACACAGGGGTCAAAGCTATTTTTCAGCCTGCTGTTTTGAGTCCTTGCTAGAGCTCAGTTTGGCCTTATACACCAGGAAGGTTGGTCTTGCCTGACCCGACTTGGTTGTTAAAATATAAGCAGGTTACAACAGGAATCTGAACAGCTGTGGGCTGGTTCTAACTGAATATACCTTATGGCATATGGGCCATAAGGTCTACCTATACAGAGCCTCCTCAGTGGCATCCCACACAGGGGTGCTACTCTGGCTGCTTCCAGCTGAGAGCTCTCCACAGCAGGGCACACAGCTGGGGGGCAGGTGCACAGGTAGGAGGGACTCTCAGTTCAGTCCCTTTCAGCCACAGGTAAGCCACACTGGAGACACTCCATTCAAAGACATTTAAGAATCATTTCAACTAGAGCAGGGCACAGAATGCTCTTCATCAATCTATAATGTAGGTAGCACCAAAGGACCAAAAGCCACAACCATATTAGGCTGTGGGAAGATAAGGAAAGCTCAGAGATGCTCCAAGTGTCTTAGACTTCTGCGACAGCAGGAATGTGTTAAACAGTGCTCCAAAGTTCATCTTCTGCCAAGCACATTTAACACATGTGATGTAGCCAAGGTAGAAAGGAAGGAAGGAGCAAAACCTCTTTACATGTGTTGCACGGGAGATCTATCCAATAACCTCAGCAGGCCAGTAAGTGACAAAAAAGACCTGTTGCATTACACAGTCCTGAAGAGCAGCAGAATGTAACTTGACTGTGAAGAAGCACTAGGAGAAAAAATAATTTTAAAGTAGAGTAACACTAAGATTCAGGGCTGGAAAGAAAAAAAAATGTAGGGTCAGATTTTCTCCCCGCACAAATAGCTGGCTAAGTAGAGAATTCCCTGGGTATGAAAGAATGCTGCTGGCAAAAATAAAAAAAAAAATTGAGCAGCTGTGCCTGCAGAGTGTGCTGTTCCAGCCCTTTGCTGCTCCCACTTTACAGGAGGAACAGCAGCCTGGGACACCGCACAGAAAAGTGCGAAGCATAATGCTCTGAGAATTTCAGAAGCTTGACAAACATTAAGGTCATCTGTGAATACTGAATGAGATACTATGCATTAATTTAAATCAGTCACACCCCACTGTTTCAACTTGACCTTTAAAAGCAAAAGAAAACAACTGATGCAATGCTATATAACCATGTTCTAAGGACAACAATGTATTGCTGACTAACAAACACACAGACACTGTAAGAGAGTCTTTGTTTTTAAATAATTATTTTCAATTGTTATATTGAGAAGGAAGGCTTCAATCACCTAATATTTTATCCTACTTTTCTCCCTACTGCAAACAATGCTGCCATAGCATACACACACAGAGAGGCAATTAAGTAGGTGCATTCATATCAAGGCATTAATAAGCCACTGAACTGTTTTTCAGATAGTCAAACGCATGGTCACTGCTCACGCCTACATCATACATCTCCCCATAGCTGACACAAACATACTGAAAGTTCATATTACTAGAAATAGTAAACATGTCCTAAGGCAAAATGGAAGGGGAAAAAGTTACAAATCAATCATGTAAGTGTCTGAACAGTAACTGCAGAATGATGAGTAAAACAGCACGAGAGTATCAACACCAGAAGTACATATAGTGGGTAACATTCATGTCAGAAAGACAGGTCTGCACAGCATGGCAAGAACAAGTCAGCACAGGAGCCATATCTAACAACAGTATTGGAATAGTGTGATCTAGGCAGTTTCCTGCACTGCAACTACAAAAAGAATTAAAAATCAGGATTTATCACAAAATTAAGCAAACTGAGGATGGAGTAATCTTAGGGAGAAAAAAACAAAATGCACAAAATTCAAAAGGTCTTCTTGCACTTCTTGTACCGCAAGACTACACCAGGCATGTTTCAGAAAATACTTACACATTTGAAAACTCCATTTGTAAACTTTGGGCAAACGATTATTCTGTTCTTTGAGATCGGACTCCTTCTCTCCATTTTTCCCACATTTTCCTGGAGACTGTGTTCTTGCGGGTGATTTGGTTTGGTGAGATTTCATGCCAGTAGAAACCGATTTTGCAGACTGAGACTTGGACACGCTTTCACCAGCAGACAGTTCTTCACTGTCACTGCTGTTTGCTGAAGAAACGAGACGACATACCGTTACAGAACAAAGGAACCTTCCTGCCCCAACCAAAGCTTGGGTTGTTTGGGTAGCTTGAAGCTACCCCTGTGCTGTTTTTTATGTAACAGGAGTTTATTTGACCAAAATCCTTTTACTCTGAAATAATTGATATAATCCATCCTGGTATAGAAGCTAGCACACAGCTCTTTGCATCACTAGTGCCTAAACATAGGGCCACAAAACAGGTGTATCTATAAGGGCTTCTCTAATTTTCGGGAAGCCTCGCACTGGAAACAACATCCGGTTAGTTGGTGTGCAGGCAGACTCACAGAATCTCACATGGTTGAGATGGTTAGAGCTGGAAGGGACCTTAAAGATCATCAAGTTCCAATCCCCCTGCCATGGGCAGGGACACCTCACACTAAACCAGGTTGCTCAAAGTCCCATCCAGCCTGGCCTTAAACAATTCCAGGGATGGGGCATCCACAACTTCTCTGGGCAGCCTGCTCCAGTGCCTCACCACCCTCACAGTAATGAATTTCTACGTAGACCTGCAAGAACCAAACAGGGCTAGAGGGTGGGTAACAGCCCCAGACTGTGGCTGCACAACCCATCCTGAATACTGATACTGCAGGAAGTGTGTGTGCAAGAACATAAGGGGGTGGGTGAGGAACACACTTCCCATAAGGAGTATTCACTTCTTGAATACAACACCACTGCTCAAGGACCATATAGGGAAGGTGCACGCTACTTACTGAATGGTTCAAGACATTCATTGTGCACTTGTTACCTTAGAAAATAGAGGCAGTCCATGTGTCAAAGCAGGTGCAAAAATTATTCATGTTTTCTGCTTATGGGGCTGTATTTTTTTCACATCAGTAAGCAAGACTGTATGTTCTACTGCCTGTTTATCTTTTCTAATATTCATTTCTAATATAGCGTTCAATATATACAAACCTCTGTCCTGTTTTAGAGGTACTAGTTACAGATAAGCTTTTCACTAGGACATGCGTAGCAGAAATGAGAGTAAACAATTTGCCTTTCTCTTAGCCTTATGTCACCTTTATTTATTTCAGGTTTTCTGGGCTAAGATGACTAGCAATAATCTGAATTTGTATGACATCATCTACAAAAATCCTCAGACATGACGATCAAATCCTTTAATTGCAGAAAAACATCTTCATCTGACCCAGAACAGAGGAACTTCACCTCACAGTGAAATATATTTACCTATAAAGCAATAGGCTGAACTGAACACAATCTTCTAGTCAAACCACCCAAAAGAGAGTAATAAAATATTCTGTCCAAAAGATATGACATACGAGTGATGGCTGAATGGATGAAGCTTGTTTAGCATTACAACAATAAAACTGGGGTGGAAGCAGGGGCAACAGACTGTAATTCAAAAGAAGTCCACTTGAATAAAATGCCTAGGGAAGCTGTAGAATCTCCATCATTAGAGATGGTTTTTAAAAACACGGTCAATTAAAATGTGTGAAGAGAAACTTATGCCTCAGTTGTACCTGCCCTAGATGTTGGCAAAATTAACCCTGAAAGTCTCTTTCGGTTCTGGTCTTTATAGGAACTAATGACCTACACTCAAGAAACTGAACACTAAGATACACGTGGTATGAAAGAACTCAGCTGGCTGCAGAACTGCCCGTTTGCTGCCTTAATCCAAAGGCAAGAGTTGAAGATGCTACAAAAGCCGTTTTAGCTGGTATACCTAAATTTGTCAAAAAGCATTTTTTCCTCACAACCGACTCTGCATTTTACTTATTGTCCTTATTACATACAGCATTGCCTGAAGTCTAACAAAAAGAGCACATACACACCAAGGACCGTTCACGGTACAAGAAACAATTCTAGCTGTGAAGTGCCTTGCAGCCTGACAGAGAGATGAGAAAGAAGGTCAGGTTGAGAAAAAGGGATAAATTCACCAAATCAAAGGGAACAAAGGCAAGTCTAACTATGGTGTATTAGTTCTGAAAATTCAGTTTGTTTTGTTACTTTAATTCCTGGGGCAAGGGAAGGAATAAGGATTACGTTAGAGGGAGATTAGTGAAATGCAATGAAAAAGGATGAGAGTATGTGAAGAGGAGATCAATGAAAATGGAGGATGGGTGGGCTGAAAGCAAATACCAGACGAGAAAGGACAGTAAAAGATGTTAAAATGAAGGAAAAGGGATGGAGGGGGAGGAAGAGAGAGGAAAAAAGGTATAGCCTATGCTTTCCATCCTGGCTTTAACTGTATTTTTCACAGCTATCCTCCTGGCTTCACTCTCCAGATGACTGTTCCCTGGCATTTTTTATTAACAGTGAGTAATTGATCTTGCCGTCTCTTGAACACCTGTGCATATGTCTCTCTAATACACCTCTGCTTTTATTAAGCTTCTCTTCCCCAGTACTGTGGTTTCTATTCTAATTAGCTTCTACAACTACAAAAAAGCTGCAGAAGCTTTATCATTTACTGAAGATGTAACAGATGATATAGGAAGAAAACTGAGCCTGTATTTTTCTGGAATTATTCTCGTATTTGCTACTGGAAGATATATTAACCTCTAAAAACTCATCTTGCAGAGAATACAAAGAATAATTTCCTCCAGGTCGCCTCTAAAACATGCAGCTATCGTGCCCAATTCTACCAAGTGTAAAATAGTTGTCTTGGTCTTTCTTCCTGAACTACACAGTATTAAGGACCTCTTAGAAATAGGAACAGAAATAATACAAGACATTTAAAAACACTTTGGCATTCAGCAAGAGTAGTTTCTTCATTTAAACAGTATTAAGAAATCCCTACTGAGAACATTTTTTTATTTCTAGACTTCATCTCCTACAATCATTCAAACAAATTACACACTACTTTCACAGATTTCATTCCACACTGAGCTGCTGTACTTACTTTTACTCTTCTTCTTGTTGTTCACAGACGTTTTGTGGCTTCTTTTCTGCTTTTTTGAGGAGCTGCCTCCTCCCTGAGTATCTTTAAGTCTTTTTTGGCCTGCACAGACTGTAATTGTGGGTGAGGGGGTGAAGAAAAAGGAAAGAAAGAGAAATTAAATACTTGTACTTCTGTGTGTTTTTCTTCTCAAAGTCTCAAAAACCCCCACTTGAGAGCTTAAGCTTCTAGACAACTGCGACTTCGCACAGCTCAGCTTTCTACAAGAGAAGCTGAAGCAGGGTGGAAGGCAGAAAAAGTTAGAGTGCACATGTAAGATGACTGCAAGTAACTTCCCTGAAGCATCATCAGAATTTCTCTTGAACCACAGGGATTTTTATGTTTTTAATACTGTAAATTAAATAAGAATGCATTTATTTGAAAAACTTATTAAGAACTACTGGAACTGGAAAGCGTTCAAAAAAAGCCTGTTGCACTTGGAAACTGTGAGAAAAAACTGAAACTATCACTTGTGATGAGTAATTACATCAATTGAAAATATTTTAAAAATAGTATTAAAAAACAAGCAACAAAAAAGAAAGAAAAAAACAACCTGAAGGAGAAAAGTCTACTGGTATTTGTGACTACAAGGGGAAAAAGTGGTAAATGAAGATAAAAGAATTCTAGTACACCTCTTAAAAGAGCAAACTTTAGGAGCTGTTCAAGTGTTGTTGCAAAACCACCTGACTTAGATTAAAAATGACTCCTGTAACAAAATCTTTTCAATTAAGAAACCCATTTTCTACAACAGGCAGCATGCTGACAAAATCAGAGAGAAAGCTGAAGTGTAATGCATGTAGTAATATTGTGCAACTGTGTAAAACTTTTTTCATATGGTAATAATTTCCTTTTATATAAAAAGGCAAACCAATTAAGTTTCAAACCTACACATCTGTAATAAACAAAGTAACACAGGCATATTTTTTGAGGGCTACATATTCACCTACTCCAAATCCTCACCTTTGATTAAGGAAACGCATTTGCTTGCATTCTTTCAAAAGAACAATTCAAACAGAATGATGAAAAGTAAATACTCTTTAACAGCATTTTGAGAAAATTCAGTTAATTGAAATCTGTTGAGATGAAGATAACACTTCTGTCATCTCAGGATTATGTTCAGACGTGTTTTTTTCTTTTGTATTAATGATTTTTAGGCACTTCAAGACAGTGAAAGAAGCTGTACTTTGATGGAACTGTAGAAGAGCCAGAAACATTTGGATCCAGCCGTGCAAACAATTAAAAAGCAGGCAGCAGTACAGTGACACCACGTGTTGGCAGTGTTTATGATACACCTCTATGATACCACCTCTAGTGGTCTCAGCATAGGAACTTCAAGCCACAAATTAACATCTGAAAGTGAAACATAACTAATAATTTGTTATCACCTTGAGTTGCATATTTTTAATATTAACTGCATAAGATCCAAGTTTGAAATGGTTGGTTACGTATGCAGTAATTGGCACTTTCTTCCCCTAAATAAACAGCTTACAGAGAATCAAAATTTTATGTAAGAAACAGTACCTTGTACTTGTAGGCAAGGCACTCAAAATCTATCTGTCTTGCTACAGCAAGTATTCCTCACACAGTGTATTACAGTTTGCTCTGAACTTTTCTTGCCTATAAGAATAAACTTCATTTATTCTTATATAATTAATTCCTCTTTGAAACAACCACAGTTCCTAACAAAAGGCCAAGGAACCTCCTGGCAGATTATATTGACTGTATTATTCACTAGATGAGTATGCCATTACCACACATTTGAAGCAGACAGCAGACTACTACTTCCTCCAACAACTAACTTTCCAGCACTGTAACCATAACAGAATGAAAATGCATCAGTAATGCTAAAATGAGAGTTGCTTAGATTGAAGACAGCTCTGTTTACCCTTTCCTTTACCTTTTTCAGCATGCTCTGGCTCTGGTTGGTTACTACTACTGGAGCTGACACTGGCATCAAAACCTGTTGGAGAAATATTTCCCTCAGACTGGAGGTCTTGCAGCTCCCCTGCAACACTGTCCACCTCTATTGTGCTATCTGTTTCACTTTTAATGCTTCGTATTTCTTCTTGATTTGGTGGCAGCGTCTCAGAGACAGTGACACTGGACTGATGTCTACTGGACTCTGTTACAGTTACAGATGAAGGTGATTCAGGAGTTGTAGGAGGAGTATTTAGCACTGAATTACTGCCACTGCTTGGAAATTCAACTTTCTTTTCACCCACTTCAGCTGGTTTCTCCTCAACAGGTTTAATGTCCACACTAGCTGGCAAAGATTTTTCAAGTTCTGAGCTAGGCAAAGAAAGGTCTTCTTCTGCAAGAGTCTGAAGCTGCTCCTCTGCTGCAGCATCCTCAGGAGCAGCGTGTGGAGGGGAGGCAGCAGCTTCAGTGTCAGAGTCTGAGAACAGTTCCTTCAGCGTTTTCTTCGGCCATTGTCCCTGTATACTTGACCAGACATCTTTTCGATCCTTTGCTCTGGTGTTCTGAAGTCTTTCATCAGAGTTATTCAGAAGCTTTATTCTTTTCTCTCCCACTTCAGAAAATCCTGAGTAGAAAGTACTTGTCCGTAAAGACTTCCTTTTCTCCTCTAGTCCATTGTACTTTTTAGTTGGAGTGACTTTCAGTTTAGATTTGTCTTCCTCATCCTCATCCGAGGAGCTGTTACTGCTGTTTTCTAAACTAAGCGAGTCTTTGTTTTTTGACTTCTCATCCTTTCTATTAGGTGACACAGTCTTTAGAGATTCCTCTGCAACACAGTATCTTCGCTTACCACGTTTTGCCTGTGGCTTTGCTGTTTTATCCACTACTTCCTTTTTCACATCCTTCCTCTTCTTTGTGGCTTCATCTTCTCTATCGGAGTCAGTATCTTCAGATAACTCTTCCATCTCTTTTCGCAATCTTTCAGGAGACTTGGATCCCGACTTGGGCACGACGACATCTGTCAGAGCTTTAGTTTCTTCTGGGAGGGAGGAACCGCTCTGTTCCTCTTTTAGAGTGAGCTCGTTTTTATCCTGGCTTACAGCTTCTTGTTGAGATTCTTCTTTGCCATCAGCATGTACATTCGGGGCACTTTGGTCATCTTCCTGCTCACTATCATCAGAACTTTCAGAAGCTAATGAAAAAGAAATCCAAAAAGAACAAAACAAAACAAGAAAAGTTTGTCTTGATTCTGGTTACAAAGAATTCTTAAAATAAACAACTAAAGAAAACTGTACATGTTACAAACACATACTACAGGGATCTCTACTAGTACATATTTAAAATGGTACTCCTGAAAACTTCAAAAATTTATTTCCTGTTCTATTAGAAGGTATAATGGCTAAATCATGAACCAGGAAGAAATCTGTATCATACAGTACATCTCCTCTAGGGACTTCTGAAGAGGTGGAAAAAGCATAAAGTGCATCAATCCCTAAAAGCAAAACTTCTGCATAACTAAGCAAAACAGAAATTGAGACAGGGGCTTAATGTAAACACTCTTAAATATTTCTTATAGGTTAAAATACTACCATTATCTGCCCTTTTTCCAAAACCCAGAAGAGAGAGAGTATATTCCCTGGAGAATCCACATTCTAAAAGGACAGAACAACAAAGACATTGGATAATCTCTAACAAACCAATCTGATGACCAGCCTGAAAAAGGAAGTGAAAGCAATAAAGAAAGGTACTTGGAGAAACATATGAACAATAAGAGTGTAGTTCAACAGTAAGAAAATTCAGGGTCAGGAATAAAGAAACTGAGAAAAGAGGAAGAGACATAATGGAGAAGGAATCAACAACAAGCCCATTCAATGGGAAAAGATATGGATACAAGGAGAAGCAATGAGAATTGGCTCAAATACACAGGTAACTCCTTGATTTGTAACTCATCCATTTTGGTTGGCATAGTTAAACTCTTCTTATCCTTATTCTTACATTATGATAATGTAACAACGTCAGAGACATGCAATAGTATCAATGAAATTCATTGTAATGACCAAAGTTGAATTAACCTTTTTTAAAAAAAGGTTTACTGAAATATAATGAACTTAGAGAAGAACACACTAGCAGACAGAAGAGATGTACAGAACAAAATAACCTAAGAAATGCTCACTTTTTTTTTGTAATTTAGTATTTATGGTAGACATTTTGGTATAAAGTTCCAAGAACTCTATTGTTTAAAATGGCTAACACTTGCCTTTCTCATACTGTAAAGGAGCAAAGCTATGTTATATAACTGGCATCAAAATTTCACATTTGAAATAAAAGACAAGAACACCCCATTTAAGAAAAAAAAACCAAAAAACACCACAAAACCACCCAAACTCAGGTTCATCAAGCTTTCCTCTCAACTTATTTACTTTGCTGTGCCCTTTAAAGGAAAGTTGAATACAATAGCATTAATCATTGCAGTTTAGGAAAATAAGACCTGAGTTTAGAGCACTCAGCTCTAAAAGTGAAGGAGAGAGTAAAACATTGAAGCCTTTTGTACTTAAAACCAAAAACCCACAAGTACCAGAAAAAAAAAGTTAATCCCCAACATGAATTTAAATGGACTTACATGATAAAAGGACTGCATACAATTAAAAGCATTTCTGGAAATTAATTACATAATATGGAAAACATTTATCTTTCCAAAATATTAGAGGATGTATCTCAAATTGTGCTTTTGTAATCAGAAGTTAATTACAGATTAATTATAACACTAATAGTAGTGTCATTATCATCACCACTAATTACTTTTTTGTTCCTCATTTGCTAAGGAAATTAAACTTAACAGATTATGTTATTCTACTTATACATTTGGAACCCAGTGGCTAACATCATCCAAATTTGAAAGATTATTAGATTTATACAATTTTCACAAAAATTGGTGGTTACTCAAATTACCTATACCATAGACAATTTCTTTTTCTGGAGGCACTCACTAAACTAAGCAAGAAGATAAGCAGCAAGTTATTATAATGCTTCTGTAAACGGGCGGTAAAAGGAAAACAATATTAAGAACAGACTTGCTGACAGAAAACCTAGCTTTATTATTTTTGTTTTTCAAGACCAAAAACTCCCCAAAAAATGTAAAAGTAACATCGGATGAAAAATGCTTTGCTGTCTATCAAACAAACAAACAAAAAGGATGGCAAAACAAAAGATGTTATTCTTAAGACTGTTAACATACAGTCAATCCACTGCGAATGCTGTTTTTGTTCAAGGATTATTTCTGAAGATTACGTTATAATTAGCCAGACTCACTCAAGTGTACTGTTCTACTAGTTGTTTTACATTGTCATTTGCTGCTGTTTAAAGGCCATTGACAGAATTAGAAAAAAACTGAAGTACGATACCTTGTAGCCCATTAATGATAGAAGTAATTTCTATTGATTTAACTGGAGCTTGTTCAGTATTTTTGGCTTCAGTGCTGTCAAGTTTGGACCCAGTCTCTGGTGATGTGCTGGTGTGAAAGGGTGGTTTTGACAAGCGTCGCAATTTACAGTTTTTAGGGGAATACTTCTCTTCCTTCTCTTTGTCAGTTTTATTCTGCGACAGAAAAGATTAAAAATTCTTCTCATTTGAGCATATATCTTAACATAGATTACAATTTAGCAATGCTTACAGTTACCTCAAACATTCAATATGTAAAGGAAAGCTTTCCTCTTTGTTTAAAAGCTTACCAATACTTCTTTACAGTTCATGCCAAGACATTTATACTGAAGACAGGAACTTTGTCAACAGTTAAACAAATGGCAAAGCAAACACAGCGGGCACTCTAGGAGCAGTGGCACCTTGTGCAGGATGCCAGGCGCAGCAGCGGCAGCGCTAAGATACCCTGCGCTGTCAAAACAAGCAGGGAGCTCTAGAACAAAACTCAGATTCCAGAGGTGCCACAGTGCTGGGGGGAGCAGGAAGAGCGCTGACATCTGTGGCAGAAAGAAAAGCTTCCCTGCATCCCACTACCAAAGGAATGTATCACAACCTAAGCCTAAATACCAGTTTTAAAATAATGCATTTTGAATGAAATGCTATGAAATACAATATCACATACACATGGACCAGTCACAAGTCTGCTCTCCAGAATCATCAAACGGTGCTCATAAATTTCATACATCCCCCGTGTTGGCTCCCACCAATGATGACAAAATGGATCCTTCTCATTTGTCTTCTATAAATGCATACATAAATTACACTTTAAAAAATACAGAAAGGATGGAAAGAGAAGCTTCCCCTCCCCACACCAAAATGAAAAAACAAAACCTTGATGAAAAAAGTTTCAGTCCTTAAAAAGCCAGGAAGTGAGTTTCACTGGCAAGCATCTGTAGGCCAATTAAAAGGGTGAGTACTTAAAAATATGTTCAACCGAAGTTGGGGGGAACAGGGGAGAAAACGGGAGAGAAACTACCTTTATTTTCTTTCGATGCTTAATTTTTGGTACATTTTTATCAGCTGGTCTCACTATCTTGTCTGCCTTTATCCATTCATCATACCTAAAAGCAAACAAAAAAATTGTACACATTTATGGTTTTAGGCAGATAATCCTGACATGGTAAGAGAAAATAATGGAGGAAAAAGAAAGCTATTAGCCATACAAAACTGAAGTGGAATTCAAATAAAGAAGCCATTTGGGTATTTTTCAGTATGTGAAGTTTCATCTATGGTTCAATTCTTCATATGCTGGGACAGATGATGAAGTTTTTTACATGGATGAGTACAAGTGAAAGCTGGTAACTTTCCGGTCTGCACTGACCAGCAGCAGGAAATTCACATGCACAGTTAAAACAAACTAGCAGAATGATAATTTGGTATGAATCTCCAAGACGTATATTTTGTATATATATTGTAAAATCTTAACAATAAAATAAATTCTCACAACTCCATTAGATGTGACCAGTTAACAAAAATAAACTATTTTGAGCCCAAGTGTCTGCAAAGTCAGAATCACGAACTTAACACTAACACTTTAAACTTTTCAATTAAAGGTTCCCATTTTATATCCGAACGATACTAGACAAGAACATACTAAATAGCACCAAGATAGTAACAACAGATGTCTTATCATCCAAGACTAGACCTGTTAAATAAAAATTTAAGACCAGAGAAGTACATTCTTAGTAAGAATATACGGTTATCATGGTATTGTATTTGTCGGTTTCATTGTGTATTTAAAAAAAAACCCAAACCCTCAAGAATCAATGAAAAGAATATTTTTTTCCTCTCAATAAGTATAATCTGTTGTTCAACTGTGAATTCAAGAATCACCTGAATAAGAAATAAGTCAGTTAAAAATTAGTATGTATTAAATTTTGCTTCAATGTACAGCCACAAAAATTCTGATCTCCCTAGGTAAACAGGAAAACACAGGGAGGAAAAAGCCAACTTAAAAAAAAAAAACACAAATGCAAAACAAAACAAAAAAACCCCAAACCCAAACAAACAAACCCCAAGCCATACATGCCATACATGTTCAGGGAACTTGTACAGGATGGAGCCAAGCACAATGCACTTGTGATCATGCTGATTTTCCAGCTGGGCTTACTTGACTACCATTTTTGACATATGCAACAATGGCTGATACAGTCCCCAAATTCAGCTTCTTTGCAACTACTGCTAATTATACCTACAATACTGCCAATTAAATTAAAGAGGACAAGGGAAAAATACGCAAGTTTCTAACTTGCCTTCTTGCATATTCCAACATCTATGAGAGATTGCAGAAGCTAAATACTGTATTTTATTAACTTAAAATTTCACAGAATAATACAGTGAAAAATGAAATAGCAGTAGTATCTAAAAGCAGTTTTCCAAAACAACTTATTGCCATTTTTCTCCTCTATATGACAACAAAAATCAAGGTCTAGCAGCAGACCGTGCAGATTACAACATACCACAATTACCTACACTGATGCAGATACTGCTGCAATTGTCCTATTACCAGGTGACATGTAGGTGAACAGGCTCACACTTTTCTCCAAAACTAAAGTACAACCCTGCAGAGTTTTCCACTGTGGAAAAATCCCAGAGTCTTTGAGACTGGAGGAAATCATACTTGAAGTAAAGTCTTTCTTCAAGTCAAAGATAAGCTTTCCAAGAAGAATACCACTAAGTAGACTGCCAAATGGACTTTG
Source organism: Pedionomus torquatus (assembly GCA_013398155.1). Taxonomy (NCBI): domain Eukaryota; kingdom Metazoa; phylum Chordata; class Aves; order Charadriiformes; family Pedionomidae; genus Pedionomus; species Pedionomus torquatus. Next base: position 31,094 of record VZRU01016697.1, on the reverse strand, counting down.
CAACCTACATATTTCACAACGTCTAAATGCATGCAGGAAAACAGCACTAGGATTGGACAAATACATGGTGAAAATCAACTATTTTGATAGTGTCCTTTCTGCATTGGCCGTGTTGCTACAACATAGAATTTGTATTCACTTACTCTATGCATTTACAGTATGGAAACAACCTTCCCCTTATGCAAAGTCTGTACACTGCACATACTGTCTGTGAGCCAAGGTAATTGTAGTGCCTATTGGGGTGACAGCTGACAAACATGAGGGCACACTGAAATGAAGGAGAGAAGACTTGCAGAATCTTAAGAGAGTACCTGTAGATATCACAGGGTTTTAAATGTTACACATCAACAGCAGTGGTCACAACTCATCTCAAGGAGCACCAATTGAAAATCTGTGTGTGACAGTCACAGTTCCTGGCCAAAGCAAATCCTGCTCTACTGCACAAGAAACACCAGTCAGAACCTGCAAAGAGGCCCAGCATCATGGAAATCCTCAACCTTCTCCAGGGAATCAGATGCCCACACTTTATACCTTTGCATGGTATAGCTCCTTCCACTACTCACACATCAGATGCATAGGGTTTGCCTAAACCTGTGACCACTGGACCCCAGGCTGAAAGAGATCCTGCAAAAGGGGTAAATCCCAAACCACAGCTGACAACCTAACCCTAAATTAAATTCTTCTCTACTGTATGACAGAGAAGCACCCTGAAAGCTGCGCAGCACACCCAATGCCAAGCTGCATCTCAGCGTTGCACATGACTCAGACCAGAGACTTTCTTCAGAGAAAACTGCACCTTAGGAAAACAGGAAAATTTACTTAATCTCTAGTCTTGCTTTAGAGAGCCTGCTCATAAAACAAAAGGAAACAAAAACATTATGAAAGAAGTTCTTCAGCTCGCATTACAAGAAGTACATCCCAGAATGCCTGATTCCTTTCACTGCAGTGCCATCTTCCACACTCGCTCACCTGAACTCCTGAAAGCAAGCAGATGGGTGTGGAGAGGAAGGAGCTAAAATGGGGAGATGTTCCTAGATGAGCTTGCACAGGCTTGTTTGGGAACCAAGCTATTGTAAACAAAGCTATTGTTTACTTATTTTTTACATAAGGTTTCCCGTGAAAACCTAGAATGCCTTCAGAAGTAACATCCCCTTTGCCTTACTAAAATGAAGACAAAGATGAGCCAGTAAGGAGACAAGCTTTTCTGCCTTACTGGTTAGAATTAATGCCTGCCAGAAAGGTGGGTTTGAATGGGAAGGAAGGAGTAAAAGAAAAAGAAGAATGAAACGAATAGTTATACAGTTGAAAAAAATAATTGGCACTTTGTGTCAGAGCATGTACTGACCCTATTACATCCATATGTACTGACTGCAAGCTGAAATAAACCGCAACATATCCTCATATTCAATGCTCCATAGAAGTATGAGAGGGGAAACAAGGAAGAAATTATACTTTTCCAGTCTCTAGATTTATACTAGCAAAGGTACCGCTTTCTCAGGAAGACAGGTGACCTCAAGGCACTAGCAAGTTTTGACAAATTCACTGAAAAGCTCCAGTATACTGTCTGTATCTGCTATCAAAAAGAATCAACTGTTTTCTTTTGCTGTGATCAAAGAAAGGAGGAGATTTAATCTTCTAACGAAATACTAGAATATTACATAAGGACACTAGTTTTTTAATTTTATTTATTTTTTAATAGTTCTTCCCCCCCCATGACATACACTGCTCTCAACAAACTGTCATGTGGCTACACATGTGCCTTTAATTTCAGTGGCTGACCATTAAGTACAAAATTTGTATATTGTTAGCACTTCAGAGAAATTAGCACCGCCACACTCATATTTCTGAAGAAAGCAATGTTGGAAATAGTAACTCTTATTTTTAAATATTTGAAACCTTCAAGAATAACATGTCTTGTGATATTGTACCATATGAAACAAAGTTAAAACAAGCTAAACTCTTTTTGAATATGCACCCTCTGTCTTTAATTACTGGGAACATATTGCAGAAGAAATTTCACCTTAGACGCTTATATAATGAACTTTTCTCTGCACTGGCAGCTGAAAATTAAAATTACGACAGAAGGAGCTAGCACTGTAGGCCCCAGGGAAGTTTCAGTTTCATATAAAGCATACATAATGCAGAACATGACTGGCCTGTTACAAGAAATGTATTTTCTCTCAAAAGTTTTTTCTGGTTAACATGTGGTAACGTAAACAGTTCTCTCTAACAGAGTAGAGATTTTTACCATTCCCTTTCACTACAAGTCAGGCTCCACTGAACACTACAATTTTTCACCTTCGTCAGAGACACATAACACCTGAATCTCAGGAGTTAACAATAACATCCTATAGCATAAAGTAGTGCAGCTGTACCATGCCGCTAAGAATCACAGAATGGTTTGGATTGGAAGGGATCTTGAAGACCATGTAGTGCCAACTCCCCTGCCACAGGCAGTGACATCTCCCACTAGACCAGGTTGCTCAACGCCCCATCCAGTCTGGTCTTGAACGATTTGATTTCCATACTTTCTATTTACTGTTAAAAAAAAAAAGTTCCACTGTGGTTAATGTCACTGATTCCAGGGTGTTTAAAAACCTAACAAAGATGAATACCAGGTTTACTAAATTCCATTCCAAGTACCCAAAGCACGTGCGCATGGTCTTATTCTGAACCCCAGAACTGATACTGAAGGTACTTTTCAATAAGGAACATTAGTAATTATTTAGGATTTCTGCTCAAACTCATGGCTTTAAAGAATGGGTGATTAAAGGTGACACTGACCAAAAGGGGAAACAGGAAAGTCAACTTTAACGGGTAGCAGAATGATAGAATTAAGAAAAAATCCGGGATGACTAGGAAATCCTAATTCAGTAAATCCCATGACCTGATGTTACAGCACCTGTCCCTGGTAAACACTAATAGTAAGCTACAATGAATCTATCTATCCAAGTAAAGCAGTTATTTTTTCAGGCTGCAACTGACTAGAAGCCAAATCAAGTTATTACATCATACAAGAGCTGTCCTCACAATACTAAAGTATCAAAGCATATAGATTCCTGCCTTAAGCTCAGGCTTAGCTGCTCTTACTGTCAAATCAAAAAACTTAAGTAATTTTACTTGAGTTAAAAAGAATAGCTACATTTGGCAGAGTCCACAAGCAGCCCCATACCTAAATCTCAATTACTGGTATCTTTTTCAGTGAAGAATTCTACTCTTCCAGCCCCTTTCTGAGGGCTCTTTTAGAACATCAGCTAAAAATAAACACAAGTCCTGCTGCCAGAAAGACCAAGTAATTCCCCGCACCTACCAAACGAGCGTAGGTTTACTAAAATGCTTTTCTTATCAAATATATCCTAGTCAAAGGAAAAAATGCCTCTGATATCAGTTCACACATCATTTGTTTAAAACGCAGAGTTCAGAAACCAGAATCTTGATTTCTCCTTTAAGAACCAGGGTGCTGGGATCTCCAAGGTGAAGGCTTATTTTTGACTTCTCATTTCTTCAGATTTAAAGTGGTATTGCTTCAATAAAACTCTGATCATTGAACCTCACAGCATGTGTAATAGCACAGTATTTACTCAAAATGGAAAATAACTTGCATGTTTACACATGAATTCCAAAACAAGAGTCAAAAAGCAAGAAAGCTCTTGGGATGGTACACAGTAATTCTCTGAGTGGGATGCAAATTTCAGCAACTTGAAATGCCTAAACCAGTCTTCTCTCCAATAATGACAGAAACGTTAGTCACACTCCAAATCCCACCTTGAGCAGGCTGCATCTCCCCTATTATCTTGATGCTATAGCCCACTACGCTTACAAACGTTGTCTGAAGACAGTTTATGTGAAAGATTGTATTTCTGTAGATCAATATATACATAGAACAAAATTCTACAAAAGATTGATATAAAACCCAGCAACATCAAGACATTCCCTCTCAGCTGTGGCTTAGGTAGTCCTGGAAATCACCAGGCCTGGATGCAAAGAGGGAGAAAAGTATCATGCTTCTGTAATTGCGACCTTTTCTAGTAGATCTTGCTAGCACTGAATAAATATGGTATGTCCTGCCCTCTTAGTGAGAGGCAGGATGGTAATCAAAGTCCAGATGACAGAAAAAGATCACAAGAGCCTCTGATTTTCCAGAAGAGGAAAATAGCTAAATAAAAAGTACAGCAGATTTGCCTCAGACTTTTTTTTTTTAAAAAAAAAAAAAAAGATTTATAAACACTGTCACACAGTTTAAAAGATGAGCGCTGAGGGAGGACAATGAGCAGATACACAGAAACAGAGGAAAAAGTAGACTTGGTACTTGGCTTAAAAGCCACTCAGAAGCTTTAGTTTTCTCTACTTCTTTCAAAGTTGCTTCAAGTTTTAAATGGAAAAAAAAAGTGGTCTGAAGTGGTTAAAATATATTAATACTTCTATTAATGCTATATTAAAGACAATAAAAAGCATATATTCCTGCATATATTAAGAAAAGCATAAGAAGCCTCCAGGCTAAGAAGAATCTTGCTTTGAAACTCAAGGCAGCCACAGGGGGAAGGATGGGTGGGAATGAGTGGAAATTGGATCTGAATGAAATGCAATTATCTGCTGCACGCTAATTTGCCACTAAGGATCTTGTACTGCTCTTGTTAAATACCATACTGCTAGTGTACTCTCTGCCTTACTGAGAAGAGTGTGCATATAGACTCAGTTAAGTGCACTATTCAAATATTGCATGAAATAAAATTGGCTTAAGAGAGCCAGAGGAGGAACCTGTGAAAGAGCAAACTATCACTTCTTGTATGGAGACATCTAAAAATAAGATGGGGGAATGAAGCAAGCCTTCTTTGATCAAGTAATTTTAAGATGATTTTCTAAGTAACTAGGGTACTGCATTTATACAGTGTTAAAAATCTAATAGTTTCACACAGTACAATGACCTTCACAGAACACCAATACTGAAAGTTTAAGACTCCAGATGTCTATTCATTTAGTTTTTAAAATACACAAGTGTATTTTAGAAGTAATTCAAGAAGTAATCACTAACTAAAACTCAAGTTACCTCACGTTCCATCCACAGTAGTGCACCAAGTAAAGGACTTCTCCACCTTCGATGTCAGAATCTTTAATACTAGCTTCATACATTTTTTGATTTTTCCCTCTTCCATACCGCACTTGGACTTTCATGCCTGGTGGATAGCATTCAAACTCTTCTTCCTCATTGTAATTGTTGTCTTCTTCCTCCTCCTCCTCCTCCTCTTCTTCCTCCTCTGCTTCTTCTTCATCTTCATCTTCTTCCTTATTCGTGTCATCTCTTGAAAGGTTTAAAAAATTGTAGAGTTAATATGAGATACTTCATAAGCTTTTCAGTTCCAAACCACATATATTGATAAATATTGTGGATGCATTAGAGAGTGGGAAACAGCAGGCTCCAAATATGTGAAACTGCACTATGGCCGAGTAATAGCAGCAAAATAGAGGATACAGCAATACACACAAAATCCAGTGACTGCAAGGTGCAAAAATGACTTGACTAAAAGAAAAAAAAAACAATCCATCAAAATCTGTATGAGCAGTTGTTGTTCAAACTCATCTTTATAAGATTCTTTCATGCAGTCCCTTAGATTAAATATCGGGTTTTTTCAGTTCAAACTCATGCCTTTCAAAATAAAGTTCCCTAAATTCCATTTTCCAAACAAGTTTTTCTTGAAATTCATTTCCCCAAAAGATCCTTGCTATATTATAATAAATGATCTCTACCTCATCATCTTGAAGCGACTGCAACCAAAACCAGATTTTACGCAAAAAAGACCAACCTTATGCAAGATTATTTAACAAATCAAGCAACCTGTGCTAATTTAAGAGCTTGTCACTCCTTGCCAATTATGCCAGGTCTTCTAAATATAAGTCAAACTTGCATTTAATTATTATATAAATACACAAGCAGGTGTTTGCTGTTTTCAAAAGTAAGCTAATTTTTAATATATTTTTAGATATTTGGACCAATTTTCAGAAGCCCTCAGAAGCACAGATCTTGCTAGTCTCAGTCAATGGCCGCTACAGGCTCCTCAGCATTCTGAAAATTATCTCCAACCAGCTTAAAGAGGCAGACTACATTTCAAACGCTAAGAGAGCAAAAAAACCTTTTAACCTTAAATACCTTTATAAAACAGTATTATTGGCCCTTACATCATTCTAATCCCACACCATGCAATACAAATAGATTAGGGCCACTTACAAAATTCACAATAGCCACAGACCATTAATAATTTAAAAATCTGAGACATGGAACAGAAACGTTTGGATGTATTACAGACTGGGTAAGAAAAGGTAAGTGCTGCTCCAAGCCTGGTTCACACCAATATGTAAGTTAGCCTCACAAACACAAAAGTATTTTGTACTAGAAAATACTCAGATAAACCAAACTACTTTCTCTCCGAGAAAGGATCAAACAGCATTATTCAAATGTTTCTTTGTAGAAGTAAAACTGCAATGTTATTCTCTGATTAGCTGGCAAAAGAGAATTCAGAACAATAAGCTAAACTCAACTGTAGCGTAACCACACTGATTTAGTGAAAGTACTTCAGAAGTGAATGTTGCCACATATATATACATAAACACAAAAATATGTAAATACGTATGTGCATACAGCACAAGACAAATACTCTAACTTCCCTCACTGGTGTATTAATTAAATCAAATGACAGAAGATACATCTATTCAGGTATACATGGCATGGACCAGGCAGTTTTGTTCTGGAAGGTCAAGATTCCATTTATTATATACTTTCAGTGGGCTACTGTGGTCATAAAGTTGTAAGTACCAGATTTAAAAACACAACATAAGTGAACTTTGAAAGTTCACTTAATTTCTATCACACATCAAATGGCAAAATTCACTTCCCAAAAAAAATCACTAATAACTGTCCTCAAAAGACTTGGATGAAAAATTTCTGAACAGAATTCCACAGCTAACAACAGAAAGCACCAAAGAGTAATTTAAACACTTTAAAATTATATTATACTGCACTAAATCAAAACTCCGAGCTCATTTCAGCTCAACAGCTACTACCATATAAAAACTAAAGAAACTTGGCATCAGGATCAGAGCCACCACTGCTCTGAGAATAAGATGAGCTTGTGATTTCCCATTACTAACAAGACTTTTCAAAACTGTAAGGAACCAAATTTTGTCAGATTTCTTTTTCCCCCCAATAACTAGTAGCACAATCTTTGAATGCTATCTGCAAAGAAAAGCAAGGGTTTTCCAGACACTGGCAACTATGGTGCCAGTGGCTCCTTAGAAGCTGAGCAAGTCTGGAGTCTGTCTCACCTTAATGACCTTATGGCTTTCTTGGTGTCCCAACAGGTATTCTACAAAGACTCCGTGACAATATCAGAACTTCTCTGGAAGAGAAGTGTGAAACCCTCAATGTGAAGTTGAGTAACTTGGATGGTCAAGTTGACTGTACACAGATGGAGGAAATATCAGGAAGCAAAAGCAAAATGGAAGTAGACAAGTCTGCAAGTAAAAACTGTTCTAAGGAGTGATTTTTTTTTATTAGTAATCATAAGCTTTTAGGGAATAAAACAAAAGTAGAGAACATCCATCATTTTAGAGCAGATGAAAGGGCATATTCATATAGCTCCTGGAACAAAAAAAACCGAAACAACCAAACAAACCCACAAACCCCAAAACATATTCCAGTGGTTGCAAGGAGGAAAACATATTGTTTTACAAGGCCATAAAAAGCTCAAACCTGGCAGCACAGATGAAGAGAAGCCACGACTGCCATGTAACAGAGGTTTATAAGAGAAAATTGTGATTGTAGCCATCCAGCATGCACAGCCATAACCTCATCTGTTGTATGTTGTATGTATGCAGAAGAACATCGGCTTTCCTTTAATGCTGTTTAGTCAAAATCACATTGGATGAGGGAGGGGAAAAAGAAACAAACAAGCCTCTTGGGCAGCAGACTGCCATGAAGCCGTCACAACTGGAGCAACCCAAGCAGTGGCTGATGAAACAGGGCAGCAGCAGATGCGTATGCACGCTGTACAACAGACACAGCAACACAAGTGTAACTGTGTTCCAGAAACCAAAGCACCACCAGAAAGCTTATCAAGAAGAGTTGAAAGCATTTCAAATGCAAACTGCAGACTAAAGAATATTCTCGTGCCATCTCCCATGGAATGGGAATGTGAACCTTCAGAAGCATTAATTAAATTGCAGAAATATTTTAAAAAGTAAAACAGTTAAAATGTTTAGAGCATACAAATACTGCTTATCATTACTCCCAAAGGACATTGTGCAATCATTAAAAGCTAAAAATACTGCAAGTGTTCCAAAGTACGTATGTGGCAGGTAATTCTCAGTCAATATGAAGACTTAACACCAACAAGCCCATAATAAGGATACATATATCAATGAACAGATGTTGTTAATAGGTGAAGCAGTACATACTATTACACCTGCACTATCATGCAAACATCTCTCAACAGACAATCTCTGGCACTAAAAACACCTTTGTCACAAAGCCAGCATGAAACCTATGAGACAGTGTATGATGTGGAGCGTGAGATCTGCCTTCCAGGATCCCTGTTTTGCAGCAAACCTAACCCTACTCCAGTGGACTTGCCCTGACACACCGTGCTGGCACGCTCAGCAGCTGAGATGGCAATGCAAGATTATTTTTTTCAGAGGTTATTCTAAAAATTGAGGAAGCAAGAATATTTCAATTATTGGTTCAATTAAGTCATTACAGTTAATTGAACCACTAGCAGAAATAAACGCAAATGTAATTGACACTCCAAGTTTAGTAATTAGCTTCTATTTTTGTTTTCCTCCTTTCTCCCTTTTTCTCACCCTAGAGCATTATTTAACCTCTACTTCACATAAAACAGAGCTGGCAGACATCGAATCTCCTTCATAGCCTGACTTTCTCATAGCTGTATTAAGATTCCCTTAAGTTTTAAGGCAGAGAGGCCATTAAGATCTGTTCTTATGCCATGACACTAACATCTCATCTTTAGTTAAACAAACTAGCAAAACCCCTAAAATCCACCAGTATTTGTCTTATCTCTGAGGCTGTAAAGAAAGCTTAAACTTAAATGCTCCAAGGACTTCCGTCTATACACACAGAAAATCTGAGTAAATGCACAGTTATGGTCCATCATTCTGAGGGAAGGGGAAGGGCACTAACTTGATGTGAATCCCATCTGAGTGTACCGCAGTACATTTCAACCATGGAAGCATGTACTTGGTGTTTTCCTCTGCAGCTACAGAGAAGACAGATGAAAGGACCTCATGTTATTGCTTCTAATCATTCAGCCAAGGGGGGTTTTAAAAGTATTTGGAGACATTCCTCAAAAGGATAATGGATGGTTCAGAAGTCTGGCTGAGGAGTGCAGCACTTCTCATTTTTATGGCGCTGGTTCACACCCAGCTTGAAAACTTCTAGTACTGGATGAACGTTTAAGGGCTCACCCAAGCACATAAGTCTCAGTGACAGTTACCATAGTTAATAACCTCTACAGTGACCATAAGCTATGTAATATGTGATGACAGAACCACTTTGACCACATCAAAGTCACCTCCATTCCATTCAGTGTGATGCACACACAGGACTGGTACATTTACACTGCCACTCTACACTAGTATTGTCTCAATAGGAGCTTATTGCTATACGAAAAGCAACTCTTACATATATGTACGTATCAGTGCGTATTCTCTATTAAGAAAAAAAAAATTGATTAGACTCTGATTCTGAAAACTTGATTATACAAAAAATTCTGTCCCAATACAGTAGCAGCTGGAATACATAAACTGAACACACATCACAAGTAAGAGCATAGACATACGTTCCTGTAAATGAAATTACTTAAGTATACGTCTTCAAAATTTATTTTTTTGCATATACACCAACAGTCTAAGATTCAGAGCAGATGTTCACACCAACTGTGCAACGAACACAACACACTTATCTCCTTTCTCCCAAGCTAACTGATTCCACATAAAGCTAAATCAGGCTGGAGAAAGCTAGATCGATATATAGTTCTCAACACTAATCCAGAAGCCAGAAGATACGCTTTGTGTATCAAATCTCTTTCACACCAAAGCATTTTAACTTTCCTGCTACCATTTTAGATTCACCGCCATAAAGCTTTGATATGTCATTTTAACAGAGAAGGAACTGCAGAAAACATTGCCTCTAACAATCTGTTATCTCCCATATGTGAAATGGAGCTTCTGTCTATTACATAATCCTGTTGTAAATTGCTTTCAGAAAATACCTATCAAGTGCTTCCAGAAAATTTAACTCTTGTACAAATAGAAGCTATCACCAATAGAGGCACAGCAGTTGGTCACCATGCCCTACAAGAGTAATAAAAGCTAGTAAAACCCTTGACGACAAACAATACCCATCTTAACCTAGTTCTCGACTACTGCTTTTATTACTCCTAGCTCCATCCTACTGATTATAGGAAGTGAAACACTATCACTATACAGAATGATGTATATAATAGCTCTAAAATTAAGATTTTTCCCTTTCATGTGAATGAATGGTTTAACTCCATTCAAGATTATTAGTCAAAGAAGTTTAGCATTTTCTCCTTCTGACACTCTCAAAATAGGACAGTAACACTTCCCAGAAAACCATACCATGAAGACCTAACCTAGCAGTATGCAAAAAGCAGAAATATTTAGGTTACTAAAGTATTCTTCAAAAATATTTGTTCACGCATTCTTTGGATGAAATAAAAAAGCAGGCAGTCTTCAAGAAGAAAAATATTTAAAAATCCAAGAAATTTCACAAGATCAAGTAAAAACTATTTGTGACTACTGAAAATGACAGCCTGCTGAGAAAGGGCAAGATAAGAATCGAGAGATGGCAGCCCCTCCTGGTGTTAGGGTTAAGGCAGCACCTCAGCCAAGAAAAGGAAAATACAAGACTAAAGCCTTGTGTACTATAACTGGGATTACTTCCAAGAATTCTGCCTGGTCACCTCAAACACCACAGTACTACCAATATACAAGCCTAGTGCATATATTTGTTCAAAAGCAAGAATTATTAAGCTCAATTCTGAGCACTTCATCTTTCAGTTCAGTATGAAGTTCTTGACAGTGGCTTGTCCCAGATGCTTTAGCACAAAGTGTTAATAAAACCCAAATAAACAAAAAACAAATAATCAAAAAACCCTTGGCACTGAATTAATCATCTGAGGAAAGAAAATTACTAATACTGGTTAACTAGCAATTACTCTACACTTCAGTTCACAAGCTGTTATCTACCAGGAAAATTTTAAAGACTTACTTTTTATTTTATTACATTATATTAAAACCCCCACACCTTTTAAAAATTCTGCTATGCTCCTGGCCTCAGTTTCTTGGGAACACGTCCAAGCGTCTACATTGTTCATTGTGTCGAAAACCCCCTTCTTCTCAGTTTGTTGGCTTTGACTCAAATCCTTGAATAGTTACAACAGCTAATGTTAGATGCTACAAAGGAAAACTGCACCAACTATGCAATGCTTTATTTGAATACCATTACTTCCACAGCATGAAGTTAGCAGGAACTTTCAAATAAGAAGGATTTAAAACTTATTTGTTTATTCATTGAAAAAGAATGAATACTCTCCTGTACATTAGGGATAAGCACACGTTTGCTTATAAAGCCATTTTGGTAAAGATCTCTCTGGGACAGACCAATGAGAAATAACACACCACTGGTCTTTTTAAATTGGTTTTACGACCAGAAGTTGCACAAAACTGTACCTAGCACATGCGTCTTCCACTAGCCACAGGAAAAACAAGAAAAGCACATAGAGAATAAGGGACAAGCTGCCTTTGGCTCTCTATTCACAGCATTCATGGATGCACAAGCATATAAGAAACAGGCACTCCGGGAAAGAAAACTACATTCAGCCTTTCTTCCTCTTCATCATATTGCTAAAGCCTGTGCAGAAGTGGCCATAGGATTTAAGTGGTACCAATCTCAAAGGATTGAGATGCAGAGAAACAAGACCAGTGGAGAACAACCAACCCTGTCTTCCAGTAGTATTTCCTGAAACCTGGAAGCTGGGAAATGTATCCAATCCACCCAACAGAAATGCAGCAAGAAGAACCCCAGAAATTTTTCTGACTTCTTGGTTCCTTGTGTCTATACACTAATAAGCTACAAGCCCAAAGTCCTACAGACATAAATTCAAACGGCAAACTCTACAAGTTCGCCTTGCATAAATATTAGATTTCATTTCTTTGGCCATGTGGCTAGAACTGTAAAAGACATATAGTCCAGAGCTTAAAAAAGGTTCCAGGAACACATTTTAAATACACCGACAAAAATTTAGTCCACAGTGATCTATTTTGATTATGTTTTAGGTATTTTTTGTGTGTGAGATTAGTTGTCCACCTCAAAAAATGCATTTTTCGTTTTGTATTTCAATTCAACAAAGAACTCAAGCCACAGCATTTCCTCTTCTTTATAACCTTTGCCACTTCCAACCCATAAAGCTGGGGACAGAGGGAGTACATGATCTAGTACAACGCCCCCACTAGTATACCAGGCTCACAAACCCCTTTATGCCTTTATGGTATAAACGCTAAAAACATTGGTTTGGATTTAGAATGACATTTAAAAAAAAATAAAATCTTTAAAGCTGATACAAGTGCATTTTGTACTTAGTCTCAATCTGAGGAAAGAACAGAAAAGTAATCACACTAGCAGCACTACTATACTAGTAGTACTTGTAAATGCTTACAGACTATTAACTGGTACAAATGTTTCATTTTTCTTCATTTATTACTTGAAACATATCCACATCACCACCTACATCCATTTTTAGAGCTACGTTTTCTATTCTAAGCAACTCATTACAATCTTTTATGAACCAAAAGCAAAATACTAGATAGAAGAGTTTTCACCAGATGACTAAAGAAAAACAGAGAGAAAAGAACTCACTGAATTAAAATCAGATGAATTGGGTAAAATTAAGAAGAAATGATATTTTCTACATTTATTGTTTTTTTCATAAATAAGAAGTAAGAAAACTCATTTTTAACGTCACAAATAACCCAAGCAGACATGAATGAGGATTGGGGGGGGGG
>VZRU01016697.1:0-17987 GCA_013398155.1 Pedionomus torquatus | reverse complement strand
GGGGGGGGGAATGAACAAACCCACAATACAGCATTACTGAAAAGCAAATGCAGCATGTAATTTTACATACTACTTACATAGAAGCATGGTAAGTATTAAGACACTATACCATCCAAGTATATAAACAACACAAAATAATGTCACAAACATATGCTTATACAGTTATACGATTTAGGGAAATTTAAAGAACTGCTACTCTCTAGGCAGTGCAAAGTTTGAGCAACCTGCTCTAGTGGGAGATGTCCCTGCCCATGGCAGGGGGGTTGGAACTCAATGATCTTTAAGGTGCCTTCCAACTCTAACCATTCTATGATTCTAAGTTTATTTAGTTACACATATTGGAAGTAGCATTGTAAAATCAGTCCTTAATTCTGAAAATCTATCAAACCTGTTACAGTACAACTCAACTAGTTTACCTTAAAAGTGGGAAATTTAATAAATTTCAGTAATTGGTCTTTTGAAAAAAGAAAAAAAATGCACACAGGACACAAATGAAATCCCATCATTAGAGAAAAGACTCTTCTAACTGAGTTCAGGTAAATCTGATTTTTTGGTATTCCACATTTCTGAGTTACAGAAAACACCCATGACATCTCACTGAAAACATTTAGCAAGATGAAAACATCTTACAGAAGAATCCTTCCAGAATCTATTCCCCAGAAATCAAAACCCTTAATAAAATAATGAAGAACTATTCCCAATGAATCAGAAATCAATATAATGAACTACGTCATTCTGTCGCAAGTCTTAATGAGCCAGAAAAAGCATTAAGAGTTAATGATATTTAGACAGAAGATTAAGACAGCTGATCTACTAAACAGCAAAGATTGCTGGAATGAAAAGGGGGAACTAGTGGACAGGCAACAGCTGGTATTAAGTGGAAAAAAAATGCCCTTCCCTGATATACAGATTGCTGTGAAAGTATAAGGTGTCATTAGCTGCTTTCCCTCCTGTAATAGATTCTCCCTTAAGCATCTGTTACTGTTTTTTCTTGAAGACAAGATACTGTATTAAAAAAGACCTTCAAGCTGACCTGTAACAGTCATTTTTGGGTTCTTATCACTTGAAATCATACTGTATGAAGGTCCTAATTGCAAGAATGTAATTTGTTAACACACTGGCGATTAGTCAGGACTTATTCTGGTTTAAACTTCATATTTTTCTGTGTAGCTGTCAAAAGGCACTTGTGTGATCTTCCTGCACTGAAAAAGGAAAACTTGCTCATTCCATAGAGGAAATGAGAGATCATCTGCATGCCTCAACTGATTCATGGCCCTGAGCACCACTATTACTTGTGTCTCCTACTTCCAAAACTCCTCTCTGAAGAACTGCACAAGGAATATTGCCAGGATCATGCCTACTTAATGGCAAAACTGTTGCTAAGCAATGCAAGGAACTTCCATCTTTTCCCACAACACACCACTGTCCAACAGCAACAGGTAGAAACTGCAAATTTGCGATATACTTGGCAAAAATTAAGTAGGGAAATACTACTGGCAACGGCTGCAATATTTTTGTCTTAAATCAAATAGTCACCTATGCTTATATGTTCTTTTCTCACTCTGCTTATAAATATTTAGGCCTGAACTCTGTAAAAACTTAAGATGCCTTTTTTTTTTCCTGCAAATTACACCCACAAACTTCAGTAGCCCTACCCATGACCAAGTTAGGAATACATAAATATCTGGAAGATACTAGTGTTGTTAACAACAGAGATGTCTCATTTGAAGTTCAAATTACAAGCGTAAAATTTAATGAACACGTAACAGGTGCCTTAGCTGTTTATAAACAGTATAACTTACCCTGGTTTTTCTTTTTCTTCAGCATCTGCATTTATGGTAGGATTTTCCACTTCTTTAATCTTCTCCTCCTCTTTATCTTCTAATTTGGTTTCATCTTCAGTTTTGATTACATTTACATCCTTTTCTTGATCAGGCTGAGTATACACAGAATCTGGCAAATTTTTTTTGTTTCCCTAGGATAATAAAATTTTAGTTAACGTACAAGGTGAAAAAAAAAAATACAAAGAATTTCAGAAGAGGGAACAATGAAGTTATATGAGGAAAAAAAAACCTAGAGTTTGGGGCTTGACCTAAAATTACAGCATCTCCCCTGTTTATTTGTTCCAAAATTCTCAAGGTAAACATAACAGAATTTGAAGTGGCAGCCAGTGTCCTAGCTAGTTTTGTGACAATGCTACAGGCATACTGCTCTTAGACCTGACCTCCACAGAAATCCCTAAGATTGCTGTGTATCAACAGGTTACTTTTTCATTTAGGATTAAGAGTAAGTATTGGTACTGGCCCAGTT
This sequence comes from Pedionomus torquatus, assembly GCA_013398155.1. NCBI lineage: Eukaryota > Metazoa > Chordata > Aves > Charadriiformes > Pedionomidae > Pedionomus > Pedionomus torquatus. The sequence goes on along the minus strand of VZRU01016697.1, from coordinate 15,677 downwards.
GGTATTCAACCCGCAGTTAGTACCAGCAGACAGCACGGGGCTGGATGCTACTTACAGGCAGAAACACAAGAATTGTGCTGCACACTGACTAGAGAAGCCACATTGCTTCCAGAGCAAACAGCTCGGCCAGCACAATGCAGCACTTCAGCTCATAGCCCTGCACTTCTTTTGCTAAAACAACTGAGTCAACACTGGATTTTACAAAGCTATAAACCATTGTCTCTCTAGACCACTGAACTGCATTATACCACTGCGTACATCATATGGCCCAGGCCTCTGTAGAGTTTCACTGGAGCGGAGAAGTAAAAGCAAGATTTGTGGGAGCTCAAAAGCACAGCTGAGTGTAAAATAAAAGTATAAGCACTGTTGTTAGCTGTGAGTGTGCATTACCCAGATCACAATAAAGCTGCACATTAATTAGTCTCTATTTGACCTAGGAGGCCCCCAAACAAGTGGAATGTTGCAGCTGCTTCTTAACAAGTTAGACATTTTGACATCATTATCCCCTAAAACAGGCACCTAGGGACAGATACGACTCAAACACATTGTTCCGAGTTACATTTATAGCATGTTTTTGTCTTGTTTTAAATCCTTTATGGAAATTCCAATGTTGACAAACTTGTGGTTATCAACACGCTGCTCGACTTTATATAACATGAACATTAAGATATTTTACCAGAACGGAGGGCTTATCATTTTCTTTACTTTCATTATCATTCTCAGCTAACTTTTTTTCTTCTTGTACTACTGCTACTTCCTCCTGCTTGCGCTCTTCCTTATCCACTTTTATTTCTTTTACATCCTGCTCTGGTTCTTCACGCATCTTCAATTCTTTTTCTTTTTCACAGTCTTTACAAGGCTTGCTTGTCATTTTCTCTGGCAATGCCATTTGAAATTCAATGTTAGCTGATGTACAATACTCTTCAAAACCATATAGATATCTAAAAAAAAAATATTGCTTGTGATAAGTGAGTTTGTTTCACGAAAGAATATGCTACTTAGCAGAAGCTAAACATGAACAGTATGTTTAAAACCCAAAAAAGCTGTATAATAACTAAAAAATTATGGGCTTTATGCATATTACCACTACCACACAATCACTTCTGTTCATTCTAGTGACGTTTTTGCACTAGACTTCATAGCTTTATCACTTACTTTTTGTATGCACATTTAACATTATATCCTGCAGCTGAGTTCAATACAGGGATTCCAAGATCTTGATAAACTTGTTTCCACACTGCTCCGCTTTCAATCTGGTAAAGCAGACAACATCATGCTTTTTGAATTAACTTACTGACAATAAAAAGACTAAGTTGCCAAAGTATACAACTTTTAAGTAATTTCCTTTGATCTATAAAGTAAGTATTACACACACAGTATTTCACTGTAACGCAAACTGTATTCTAATGTCACTCTTTCAAGCAAGTTAGCATTTCTGCCCTTCAGTAAGACACAGCAGGGTTGTCTCTCCAGGTGGTAATAAAACAAAGGGAAGAAAATACAAAGATCAGAAAAATCACTACATAATTTTTATTTTATATTTAAAGTAATTCCTAACTATCAGAGCTAGAACTTTAATAAATTGGAAAGAAAAAATTAATTCAAAGCATTAAGAATAATAATAAGTCCTGGCAGTACTGCACCATGTACAGTGGCTCCCAGTCTTTCATTATGTTCGTAACATGCCCTTTGGTGTCAAAGTTTTGTGACAGTGTGACATGCTCATTTCTAATCATGTGTGAAGGTAAAGCAGATGTACTGCAATATCCAAGTACAAGATCTTCTCTTGTACATGATAAAGGTGTCCCTGCATACCTACTGAGCATATCTCCTCAACCAACAGGCTACACTTACGGGAAGCAGTCCAAAGCAGTAACAGAATCTGCTTGGCCATGAATGCCATATGTTTCAAGTTCTGCTCCGAAACCAATCCCACCAATGCCAGTCAGCACATTCTTCTATATACACCCAGAATACATAGGGCAGAATAGATAAAGGCCTCACATCAAACGTTAAACTAGATTACTTGCCTGTGAGATTTTACTGAGTAACATTTTTTTCTGAGGTAACAAGGTTAACAGATAAACATTTCTTGAAATATCACAAAAACACACGTTGCCTGATTTTATGCAGCAACAATGAAACATGCCGAATAGATGTGTAATTTATTTAGAATATAATTGTCTTCTGGTTCCTGCTAAAGCATGTTTTTCAGAGCTACCGTGTGTCTTCTGTAGCATGCAATTTCCATATGTCTAAAGCTCCCCGTAAGACTCTCCTTTATCCCTACTTAAATAAACAACATCCTCAGATTTTATGGCTCTGGAATATTCATCATACTAATACTCACATTATCAAATCCTCCAAGCTTGTGTACAAGTCTGAATAATTTGAAGAGATTCAAATTTCTGTATCCTAATACAGGTCTTTTGTTAATAGGAGTCCCTGTGAATGAAGACAGTTATTACAGCCTTTTGAAGCACTTTTCAGAATAACATGAAATCCACATAATACGCACTACAATACTATTAAATACAGTACTGCAAACCCCTCTCTCTGACCAACTCATGCATCTGATACTTTCTCTTCATGCAACTAACCTAACTCAAATGTCTTAATAATACATTTTCCTTTTAGATCAGGAATGGAATTTAATTCATACTTATGCATTCTTCCATATATTACTGAACATACACAAATGATCCAACTTTTCTGGCTACCTATATTATTCATATTTTTATTTTGCCTGCTGAAACAGAATTCTAAAAATATCAGCATAGTCCTTTCACTACAATAAAAAGAAACACCTCTCCAAGAACAAATCCCACAATGCTTCAAAGAGCTGAAACTTTCTATGCTTCTATACCAGCAGTAGCTACCACATTGCAGACACTTGTAAACAGCTCCTAAACTCATCTTCACATGTAATTAAAAGATACTAATTTAACTAGTTGTAATACTAATTTAAATACAGAGGCCTTTACCTCTGCCTTCACAGACATTGCACTTTTTCTTGCAGTGTATAAAGATGTAATATAATAAATAACATTTACTTTTAAAAACAATTCAGTCTATCTTACTGACAAAGCTCATGCATTTAAGTGATCAGGATTCACACAAGAAAATTAGCACACAGAAATGGTTTTTTCCATGGTCCTAAGAAGTGGAAGGATAGCTACATTTTAATTTATTTAAGTATTTTAAAGTTACTAAATTGGGCATATACATTAATATGGCTGGTATTATCCATTTATTTCCAAAAGCAGGAATAAACGACTGTATTTTAGGAGAAGATTCAAGTGACAGACTTATCTTCTAAATAGCAGGGAAGTCAGAAGTAACAAATACAGTTCACCGTTCCCAAAACTGAATGGCAAAGCACTACTAGTTTACAGACTCAACTCTAATTTAAAGTACTGCTAAGCAATCCACCCGTTTTCAGTTTCTGCAAGTCAAAGACTTAAACGCCTACCTCTGTCTTCCATGAACTTGTATAACTGCTGAAGAAAGTTCTCTCGCTCTTCAGGAAATGGCTCTATCTCCTCCTGTTTAAAAGTAATGCACACAAGAAAATTATCAACATTTTGAGCTACAGGACTTCATTAAGAATTATACAGCAGTTACAATTTAAGTTCAAATGTTCAAGTTTGGTTTACTGTAGTCAGCGACCAGATACTATACCAAGAGACACATGCTCTCAGTGCTATGCCACACGGAAGTTTTAGAAACTACAAACAGTATTTAAAATTTTATAAAACTATAAAGACACACTGAAATTGGATTTTTGATTGATCACTGAAGTATCATGATGCCAAAAATAAAGATGCATTATCAATTTTGTCCATTTACGCAAAAGTCTGGGAGGCACCACTACTAATTTTCCCTGCCTGTGTCAGGGGGGTTGGAAGTCAATGATCTTCAAGGTCCCCTCCAACTCTAACCATTCTATGATTCTACGATTCTAATTATCCAGAGATTATATCAGAAATCTCAGGTCTATTTCTATTGCAGTTAAGCAACTGCTTGACGCCTGGACACACAATGTTGCTTTCAGGGACGAAGTGAAAGAGAAAATTGTGCTTGTACTTTCTTAGGAGTTCTAATCCCCAGTGCTGGCAAACCACAGCCAATGGCACTGCACGCACACTGCCACGGGGTACCCGCTGAACGCGTGCTGAGCAGAAGCAATCCCAGAACTGAAATAACAATGGATATTTCGGATGCTCGGTTCATTGCACTAATCAACTTTTGTATTAGCTCTACTTAGGTTAATAAACAGTGGAGCACTATAACCAAGCACTACGGCTTATTTTGTAACACCTCATTACATTCTTCAGGAAGTGTGACTTGCCACAACCAGGAGCAACAAGATATTAATATAATCAGAATTCTTAGAAATTCTGATGCTATTTCAAAACAACATACTAAATATAAGTTGGTTATTTTTCTGCATAATCTTTTACTAAGTGCAATGTTTCCAAAATTAACTAATAAAAGTTATTCATTACATCTAAAATAATTTATTTTCATTAGTGCATTTTCATTCCATATTTATCTTTTTTCTTCTTCTATAGTCTCCTCGTAATAAATACTAAAGCTTCACCCACCCTGAAGCAAAGGGACAAAATGTATCATCTTTAAAGTTATAGCAAAACAGTTGAGAAATCCATAGAAACAGAATACCATTATTAAACACAACAGAAGAAAAAAAAACCACCAAAACACCACCCCAAAAAAATCCAACCAAGCCCCCACATCTACTGAAGCTACCTAGTAAAGAGATGGACAGCAGAAAATAAGGTCAAGGAAGGCTGTAACTATTACCAGTGAGTAGGCTTTTTTTCTTATTCTATACTCTCTCTTCTCCCTTAAATGTGCACAGAGGACATATCAGAGCAAACAGGCAAAAAAATGAAGAACCAGCATATGAAATATGCTGAAACAGTTGTCATTTAAGTATAATTATCAACAGAAACACAATTAAAATATTCCAGAGTCTTGCAAAGGCAGTGCAAGAGGAAAGTCTCTGCAAGGGCATTACGTGATGAGCATCTGTCTGATATCCAGAATACCAGCAGAGCTCAGAGCAGGTGACTTCAGTCAGCAAGGACAGGACGGGTGGAGGACTACAACCACTAAACTAGATACACCCTCACAGTGCAGGGGAATCAGAAATCAGGTGTATTAGCAATTCTTCACCCTATCAAAATATGACAGGAATGAGGTGATGCTGCAGCCCTGCGTATAGTGCAGACAAACATTCGCATGTCACAGGCAAAGGAAACACTGCTGGCAAGCAAAGGATTCAGCTTGCAATCGTAAAACTTGAAATCAACCATAAAGAACAAATTACTTGAGAGGAATCAATACAGTTTTGGAGTTTAATTTTGTTTGCTTTAATATCACATAACAGGTACTTGGAAAGGACTTTTACCAGCATATTCTGGTTCATGGCAAAGAGACCATGAGCACCTACCTAGCTTTCTCAAGTTCCTCACCAATAAGAGGACACTTGCCCTAAGAAAATGGTCCCACAGAGCATTTGGGGGTGAGGGAGTGGTCACTGAACTAAAACTTCATGAAACCCAGCAAAACTTTTAAGAAGGTACATATGCTTTTGAGATACTAGGGGAACTAAAGTAAAGGTGATGAAGGCGCTGAGTAAAACAGTGTCACTCCTTTCTCACCATAAGATCCAATGCCTGAAGAGTACTCCTATATCTCAAACATGATAATCCACAGCGGTGCCAGAACTGCAAGTGGATTGAAGAAGGTGTATCATACTCTGTCATCTTTGCTTATTTCTAAGTCAGACAACCATAGTGCTAGCCAGTTACTCTGCTGTCCCTAACGCATCTGTTCATGTCACAAAGGTAAAAGACAGTGACTTCTATGTATGATAATAAAAAGCAGCAACATGCTTTTTGCAACATATAAAATTCCCATAGTATTATAGCCCACCACCAGAAGAGAGGGTTTTTGTCAGCTCCTTTACTTACCATCAGATTTAGGAAAGAAAGGCAATTTTCCAGTCTCTTTCATTTGGGGGAAGGAAAAAGAAAAAGGAAACCAAATACCTCTTCTAAGAAGAGAAGGGGATTTGCATATGAAATCCTACCTATATAGAGACATATATAGGAGCATCTATATAACTATAGTGTGTTAATACGTATATAGGATAGGAGCATCTATATATGAAGCCTGAAGTGACATATGTCAGAGTTTTGGTTTGCTCTGCTTTTGTCCTGGTTCATGTGTACCAGGATCACATGGATGGCCTTAGGGCCACCAGTGAGAATTTTTCATGTCCTGGAAAGCACTAGAACAATCTGCAGGTGGATAACAAAGTCCCAAGAGCAAGCCCACAGATCCTGTTTAAGAAGGGATGCTGTTTGATAGCCAGGAGGTTACAGTTACAAATAAGTTAAATAAAAAAAAAGGAATTAAAAAAAAGAGAGGAGGTTGCAGAAACTGCTCAAAGGTAGGTCGAAAGAAGGTACACATGCCATTGACCACTGAAAAGAGAAAAGACGAAATAAATAATTAAAAAAAAAATACATTGCCTCTGTTTTAGAAACCTTGGAATTCAGCAGGTGACTGAAACACAGGATACTAGAAAAGAAATTATCACAAGAGATGCCACAGTAAGTGCCAAAACATTTTGCCCGAGGTGAGATCTTCACATCTAGCACACAGAAAGAGTAGTTCATACATCATCACAGGCAACTAAAAGAGAATGTGCACAAAGGGTCAAATATTTACAAATACTGCAGCTAAAGACTGTAAATCAGTCTGTTCAGACTTTTTCACTTCAAGACTTTTTTACCTAAAAGCATTGATGATCACTATATAAAGATTGTGTGTCAGCCTGCATAGGTACAAATCTATCTACATTCATCAGACCAATGAACCTGCTCTGAAAGTTCAGGAATTGTACTGGGCCCAAGGAAGTACTCCTTGCTTCTCAAAATACTAAGCAGAGCACAGCCCCTTGTAAAGTGGGCTTTTTAACTTGCAATCAGAGCTGGAGAGTCTCCTGCAAGCTTGAAGAAGAGGCAGAACGAACTCATGAGCATGGAGAGGTGACACAGCTTTTACTTCACATCTTTGCAGTCTCTCAACAAATCTTAAAATAAAGAAGTGAATTAATAAAAGATGCAATACCAGCTTCTACAATCTTTAGAGAGGAAGTATTGAGAGAAAGACTGCAACAACCATTTAAGACCCTAACCAGTATAGTTTCTCCTTTACAATTCCACTATTGATAAGAATTTAAGTTTCCTGCATTACTGGCAGTTGCATAACAAATCAGAGAACAGCTCTCAAAACCTAGTGAGAGAAGAAGTGATAATGGGCAGATACAGATTTTGAGTACTATCAGAAAGTACAGAGGAAGTGAAAAGATTCAAAACCCTCTCTCCTCCAGCCTCACAGTCAGCTGTGAAATAAAGTTCTTTCCACTATTTTTCTTCTTTCCTCTATGTCTTCATTTTTTTCTCCAGACAGGAGGCTGGGAGAAAGGAAAAGGTAATTACAAAACCAAGCATGAGGCAGGACTCCACACTTCCAGGACGAAAGAGAAGGCAACTGGAATTGGCTAATGCCTTGATTAAAAGCTCTTTTACTTCTCTACATCAGGGTAGCCAGAGATAAGTTGCAGTGAAGCAATTCTTCTTTAGACCAGGAGAAGGGAGTGCTAGAACAACTCAGATTTCTTGGCAATTATCTAAAAGTTTCAAAATCTCACACTTTTCACCACTCCAAAACCAGTAAACTCCATGTTCTACAGCCAGAAGCAGGGAAAGAACAGTGTAAACTACTAGCAATATCTGATTTACAAGATCACCCTACAACTGTGGCCTAGCATAGCAATCTGGGGCAAGTAAAAAGCGAGGCAGAAGGGGAAAGAGGACAAGGTAACAGAGACAGAAGGGAGAAGGAGACAGCAGCAGGGAAATGCCAGCCTAGTTGGGTTTACTTTTCAAGTATGTCAAGAACACAGGTCAGTAACAGCTTCGAGCTGCTTCCTCAGATGAAGCTCCTGTGTAAAAGGTAGCAAACTTCTCTGTGGCTTGGAACGTGTGGCGAGTCATGGGTATGTGGGGTAACAACTGTACAGCCAGGAGAAAAGTCTATTGCCATTCATGTGAGCAGAGATTTACAGTAGCATGATTTTAGTACACACAGAACCCACTCCATGGCCACAAAGGGGAAAAGAAATCAACACAGTCATAATACACAATGGAACAGATGTAGGACAAACTACTGAGGGAAACTACACCCTTCTGCACACCACAACATGCTGCATTATTACAGAAGGGCAAACAACTGCTTATTTGGAGGGAGAGTGAACTACAAACTGGAAACCCATCTGGGCCAGGAGTGACATTATTGCCCTGGAATTAATATCACCCTAAGAAACCTGAAGTTCTACATATATGGAAAAAAACCCAAACACATCCTCTGCCTTCCAATACTGAAACGGGATTTGCAAAGAAAAGAACAGTCTAGATTTACATACAGTTGCAAGACATAAATGCCGATGTTTTCAAAGAAATTAAAACGATATTTTTGTTTTAAAGTTATCAAAAATAATATGTTCTTTATCAGAAACACCTTAAATACTTTTTTAGCCACAAAGCTCCTCCCAGAAGACAGCCAGACCTTTAACAGCTATTGGGTAAGTTCCATTTTAGAAATACAGACAAGTAAAGGGAACCCTTTTTATTCTAGAATTAACAGTATGCCTGGGACAGCAGACACCAGTATCTACTCTTCTTCATCCTGCTTAGTCCCTAGTCGGAATTCCAACACCTTCTGCCACTGCATTAAGAACAGCATGGGAAGGATTCTAAAACAGGATCTTCCTTTGAGTTTTAATTTCTATTTTTCATTGGCCTTTAATGACTTTGTCTTTTTAGTACATATTTTCTGCTTAGTGACTCAAAGATATTTGTTAGTTTTTTTTCAAGTTGGTATTTTCCACATAAATTGGCCTTTGCTGAATAAAGATTTTTGAAAGCTGAGAGGCAGTAACATTGCCTATGTTAATATGTTCAATGCTCCCAAATGTTAAAAATGCTATTTATTAACTTCACTTGCCTCTTCCTCACTGCTGTTATCCTCTTTTTCTTTTTCATCCTCTTCCTCTTCTTCAGCTTCACTGCTGGAGCTGTCTTCTTTCAATTCTGTTTTCCAGTTACTAGGAACAGTTCTGGTTTTACGGAATTCAAGGGCTTGGTCAAAAGCTGTAAAAGGACCAGCATTTGTTAGCACAGGAGCAAGTATCAGTTTGACCAAACGTTTAAACAAAACAAAAGAAGGAAAGACTGCTAATTAACAATTCCACCCCCAAATTCAAAGAACTCAACAACAACCCAGTGTGGTCCATCCTTATTTGTCTGGCCTAGTATTCTCTGCACATCAAATTATTCAGAGCTATTATTAGGATTATTGCCATGTTAATGTCTATAGACACAAATAGGGCATGTACAATAATTTAATTGAGAGAACCCCTATTTCAATATGGTTACACTGTGGTTTTCATATATATTAAAACAGGGGAGGGAGAAGAAAGAAGCACAAGCTAATTCTGAAAGTTTGATTGCAAAAACTTAAACTTTAAAATGAATCCACAATTCCAGTTTCTTGAGAGTGCATAAAGGCAACTTCCTTATTAGGGGAACTATGGTGAGAATAACTCTATGGAGATGTAATGCAAAAGGTTGAATATTAAATAGCCTCTAACACCAGTGTGCACTATATGATTACATTATTTGTTTGGCATGTCTACCTTTAAAACAAGTGCAGAAGAGTGGTTGTTTGGGTGGGGTTTTTTTTTGATGGGGTTCTTCAGGCGTATTTTGGGTTTTTTTTAAAAAGTTCCTCTAGATTTTCAGAAGCGTTCTCCTTCAATATATTATGTTACAGGAAAAGATCTTGTATTTCAGCATTTTAAGACATGAACCAATCTACCATAAATTTGGTCCAATTTAATAACAAAGTAGATTTCTCATAGACAGTTATTTTTACCTTGTTTTAACAAAGCATCAGGCTTTGGTGAAGTTTCACTAATCTCCCGAACATCTTTTCTTGGCACAGAAACACTAGATAATTTAGAAAGTGTTAAAAAAATTAAAGACTATTTTAAAGCCAAATTAACAGTATAATACAGAGCTGTCACTAAGACTATAGCACACTTCGTAAACATACAGATGCAGCATTTGAATTATATCTTGATGATTATACAGTGTTAGTCTGGTACAGTATTGGTTAGTGGGTTATAAACAAAACTTCTACATCACAGATCACCCGTATGCATTTACTGCATACTAAAGAAAGCATTCCTCTTGCACTGGCTGGAAGTGCAAGTTTCTCCAATCTCCCAAATATGTAATACTTAATAAAAACCTCATGTGGATTTAGCGAGTAACTATTCGCTCACAAACAACAAAACTCTGCCTTGCTTAAAACATATATGAGTATTAGTATAAACTGTCAGTATGACATGAAAGGCTTCCAAATTGAAAGAACAAATAACTTTTTTTATTTCTACTGTGGCTAAATCCAAGCAAGCAAATCTGAACTGCAGTTTAGGGGTATTGGGGGTATGTGCTTGTGTGCACACACGTGTGTTTCTCCAGTGATGCACATTGATGCCTGAATAGCTATCAAATGGTAAAGTGACAGCCTAGACTCAGTAAGTAATAAATCCATAAACTGTTAAATATTACAATATAATTTCTGCAAAAGCACTTTTTTTAATAAAAGAAGCACAATAAATAGCTCCAACTTTTTCAATAAAAACTAAAACCTAGAAAAAAGAATTGTCATCTCTCAACTGCTCTCCCTGACCAACACGAGTTTACAAACAAAGTTCCTTATTCTATTGCAAATATCACACAGCCTCATTTTCTAGGTTTCTTTATTTTCTTTCTAATTTGAGTAGTACCACAGTTCTTCTCAAAGAACATGGTAACAGGCAGCTGTATTCTAGATTGAGATAAACATATGCCCTATTACCTCAAAAAAAAGAATTTCTTTGTGTGTGTGGTGTACATGCCTGCAAGCACATACCCCTCCCTGCCCATCCCTTTCTGTAGCTGGATAATCTTAAAGCCACATCTCTCTATTCCAAATGGAGCAGGAAAGTGCCTCAGGCCATTCCTGAAGTCACTCAATACAGCTATGTTTGCCACTACTGTAACAATGAAATTAAAACCAAGACAGATAGATTTACATATCCCATTACGAATAATGACAAAGCTCAAGACTAACTTCATCACAATGTAGGCTGTTAACAGTTTTCTAAACATGAGAAAAGTCTTGGCAGAAACTTACTGACTTTACTGATGGTATTAATACTTTCCCCAGCACATCTCACAGTACATTTCACTTGACTTGTATAGATTTTATTCAAGTATCACTCTCTAAATTCCTACTCACAATTTGCCATCCTTGAAAGAGCGAACGAGAATATTGTCTTTTTTCACTGCAATATCATCACTACAATCTGGACAAACCACCTGCAAAGATATTACAAATGTGAAGTTTAGAGAGAGGAAAAAAAAAAAAAAAACCCAACCAAGGAAGTAATAGGATATACCAATACTTCTCAAAGTCCTTTTGGGTTCATTTCTCTCGAACAACACTGAAATGAGAGCAAATGAGATGATCTGCTGAAATTACTGAACGTATGAGTTCAAGCTCACTTCCTGGAGAGAACTGACAGCTGCTGTCAGAGACATAAGCAAGAACAGCATTCTTACAAAAGTTAAGTACCTGTCATGCCACTACAGCTTATTCTACTCCTTAGCCCACAAGCACACGCCTTCCACCAAGTGCTGCCACCTGAGTTAGAGACCTCTTCTGAAAAACTTCCAGAAATTGCAAGGATGCAATCACACAGTTTCAAAAACAAATGCATACAGAAATACATTCTGAAATGCAATTTTATAATGGAGGACTCCTAAGTTACCTACCTAGGAAAGAAGAGTGCCTCAAGTACCAGTTATTATGATACGTTCTCTAATTCAAGAAGTAGACTAATCAAGTTTAGTACTGAGACAGCATATTATTTGCTGCCATTTTAAAACCTACTTAAGTTTTGTCAAACCAGTACACAAATCACTAGTTAAAAATCTTCAGGAATTTAATTACAAAAAAGTACATATTAAATTTCTAGTGTTACAGAACAGAAAAGCAACTCTCTGCATCACTCATCTCTCTTCTCTCAAAGCACGCATATTTTCCTGAAAGTTAAGAAAATTCGGGCTGCTGTGAAAGCCCACAAAGCAGCGAACGACTGCTACCCTAATTTAGCCCTGGTAAATACCTCATCTCTCTTACACCAACTGCTTTTAGTCCTAATTTTCCCACTAAAACAAAAAAGATACTGCATAACAAAAGGGTTTCTTCCTCCTTACACAGGTGACCAGCCATATAGCATTTTAGAAGGTAAAATCAAATGCTCCAACCGATTAAGAACGAGAGTTGTGTAACAGAGCATAGGCTAAATACGCTTCTCAAGAAAAATAAAATTCAACAGCCTAAGTCTCCAAATGCAATGCATTCTATCATTTCCAAAGAAATTACTTTTCAAAACTACTACTTACGAACTGAAATAGTTTGAGATACACTTTGTAACAGTGTTTAAATATCACAGTAAAATACAGTGAATATCACCCCCTATGTAGACAAATGCCATCTTCTACAATCTCCTACCTCTCTAAACACGGAGAAAGGCCCCTTTGGCTTTAGCTTTTGGTTTTCTAGAAGTATCCAGATATCCATTCAGAGGCTGGAAAACAGCTTACCACAAGTTCATCAAGCTGTTGCCTTTAGTCCCAGCAACATCACCTCACTTTTGCCCAAATCAAGCTTTTTCAATTTCCTTGCAAAACAAACTCCACTGGAGTCATAGGAGGATGAGAGAGATGATCCTATGTAAACTCAATTTTCTGAAATCGCTGCAAGCAGATTTTCTCACTACACCTTCCAAAAGCCTTTAAGTACACACTAAAAGTGAGCAAGGCTTACTAAATCACACTCTCACATAAGGAACAACAATCAGACCTCTTCACATTTGCTATTAGCAATTGGTCTCAATCAACCCACCGCCCCAAAAAGCCCAAAAAAACCAAACAAATATACAAAAATAATCACCACACCCCATGGCTGCAGGATTAAAACAACATAGTCAATCACCAAGTCCTCGGAATAATTTTTACTAAAGTTACAGAGTTTTATATTTTAAGTGACAGGTTATCTGAAGTAATCAGTTTCCACTACAAATCTTAACTACTATTTGGTATAAAGGTCTAGACTAACCCCTGAATTTATTTTCACATAATACACTTGCACAGCATCCTCTGTGCTTATACAGCATGTATCTGTACGCAATATAAACAATAAAAAGTAACTCTGGGATACAAATCCTTCAGCATATTAAACCTGAATTTTCATCAATTAGCAGGATATAAAGTTAAAGCAAAAATTATAAGATACAAGGTTAAAGAATGGAGAGGCATAGCTACAGAGGAAGGTATTAAAAAAAAAAAAAAAAAAAAAAGGCAAGTTATTTGGGGCATAAATCTATTCCCTGGCACAATCTTTCAGGTTAAATGCAATATGATGTTTATTTGCAGAGCTGTAAACCTGATTACTAAAATAACAGTTAATCTAGGATAAGCTATTTCAGAGTTAACGAGCTCCACCCTCAAACTTTATCCCCCTACTGCTTCTCACTCATTGCAGGAGGCTTTCCATGAGAACAAGCTATTCCAACATCCAAAGGAAAGCCAAAAAATAACACTGTATATCTTCCATATACCTTGAAAACATGAGCAATGATGCAGTTAATCTTCAAGGTCTGACCCACAGCTATCCTGAGTAGCACTACATAGTCACATGCAAGCCCAATACCTACCAGTGAGGCTGCCATGGAAACTGCTCTGTCATGGGCACGACCAGAAGGGCTAACCCAACAGTGTGACACCAAATAGCTCAAACCGGTCTAACTGACCGCTCCTCAGAGTGCAACTGTGAGGCAGGCAATACTGCATCAATCTTGATGACAGCTTTCAATGAAGAAACAGTTCAATTTTCTTGGCTATTACTGAAAGCCCCTCTTAAGGCCATCTGCCATTAACATGGGTACCTCCTTGCTGTACATTCTGCCCTTCCTCTTCTTAAAAAAATATGTCAGTGACTCATTCTCTGCTACTTTCTTTCCAAAAGACGCCCTGCTGGAAAGCCTCTGGGCTTCATTACAAGACACATGAGGTGACAAGTAGAAAGTTGCAACTGAGAACTACTGTGCACACTAAATGTTACTGTATGGCATCTTTCCAAAAGCAGAGCATGTGTCTTCCTGAAATTAGATAAACACTTTAAGCTTTCATTACCAGGGAGAAACTATTCAAATATTTACAATTAATAATAAAATAAAAACTAAAAAGCATGGTACTAGAGGCACCACATGGAAATTCATTAAGTTCCAACTATCAGTGGAGTCTGTTTGCAATCCTTAGACCAGCAGTGATAATTGTTAGAAGTCTATTTGTAAAAAAGTGTCTTTAAATCAGAATAAAGGAAAATAGAAAATATTTGCACTGAAAGACTACAATGTTATTTTAGAGGAAATTTATTCGCAAGTCTCTACTAACTACCACAGCAACAAAGGAAAAACATTTTACGATTGAATGTGTTTATATAGAATATTATAGGAAAAGAGTAACTATGCAATCAGTAAACTTCCTCTCTCTTTGCACTTCATTTTCTTCCTTGGTAACACTTGGCAATTCAGAAAAATGGCATACAATAACTCAGGAAAAAAGCCCCTGAAATTTTAGTTCAAAGTACTAAACACACCAGTAAAGTGGAATTAGGCTAACAAGCTCTGACTGTTTGGAAAAACTAAAGCCATATTAGCAATCAATTTATGAACAAACATATACAAACCTATAATATTCCATTTCACTATTATGATACCGTCCAACTGATGAATAAACATATTAAATTATAATAAAAATATAGATTAATCTATCCAAAATGAAAAGTCTCCCACCGTTCTTTGGTGCCAAGAAAATGAATGAAATGTTACAAAATTAAAATAACTCTTACCAAGGCTGGAAACCACAGAGCTTTCTTTTTATCCACACTGAAGCAGTCCACACACACAACTTTTCCTAATAACTCATCGCTTTGCTTCCTATCATCTTCATCTTCATCGCTGGAAGAGGATGAAGATTCTTCTTCAGGACTAAACAACAGAAAAAGACTTAAAACTCAACTATTCAAAAGTTCCCTATTATAACCACAGGAGATCCAAAGCTAATTGTCAAAGAGGCATAAATAACAGTGATTCAAACTGCCTGTTGAGCATATTAGGATAAAATGAATAGAAATATTTATAAGGATATTATAATAATAAATCAAAAATTACAAACTTAGAAATGCACAATGTCCTAGTTTCAGCTGAGATTTTCTTTCTAGTGGTTGCTGTGTTTCAGATTTGGTATGATAGGAATGTCAATAATGCACATTGTTTTAATTGTTGCTAAGTGATGTTTATAGCAGTCAAGGACTTTTTTCAGCCAATAAAATAGTCAGTGAATCATAGACATAACACTCAGTACATTAAATGGGGATTGGACAGGCATGGAGGTATAGTCCAT
>VZRU01016692.1:48584-100824 GCA_013398155.1 Pedionomus torquatus | reverse complement strand
ACCCTGTAAACTGCCAACGAGTAAAAATGGTAAAAAATGGTCTGAAAATGTCTGACTCATTCCAGGGTAAACGACGATTTACAAAAAAACTGTTACCCATTTACTAGGAGGAACAGGAAACCCCAGATTTGCTTTTATGGATTGCAAACGCCTGTAATGATGAAATTTTAGCTCTTCTCCCCCCGTGTTAGTAAGCATGTAGTTATGAGCACAGCTTATTTGCGTTCATTACGGCCACGCAGACACTTGAGTGCCCATGTGGACTCTGGGAGACAGATGTGCTGCTCCAGCAGGGTCCTGGACACGCCACGATTTGGTGAGTCTGCAGTTTATCCCTTGCTGCAGAAGACGTTCCGGGTGCTCAGCGTTCATCACGCACAAAAGCGGCTCCGGTGAAGCCTTTGTGGTGCGAGGAGAAGCCTGAGCACGTGAGCTGAATGCCAACCGCCGCAGCCACGCGCCCGGCGCGACGGCGAGTAAGACAGGACACGGAGCTCAGCACCACCACTCCTCGCACGGGGCTGCTGGCTCTGAGCGCGGGAAACGGCCATCGGAAAGCGCTGAACCACAGGTTTGCGCCACCAGATAACAGCGGTTGTAGCAGGAGATTCCGTGTCCCTTTCAGATCCGAAGCTCCTGCAAACGTGCCCTCGCTGCCAGCACTGATGCAGAATCCAGGGATGTGGGCACAAATTTTGGATTTGTTTGGCTTCGTAGCAGGGGGACTTTCACCTACAGGCTCACGCACAGACCCAAATGCACCGTTTTCTACTGAATGTGTGCAGGAAATGTCACTGCTGTCAGTAAAATCCACCTCATGAACCAGAACTCAGAAAACATAAAATGACTGATATTGATGCTGGCTTTTTACACTGAAAGTCTTCCAGAGAGACATATGTTGTGCTATTTGCACAGCAACTATAAACCAGAAACTAAAGAATTATTGTGAATTCAGTAAAAGAAAAAAAAACAAAACACCAAAACCACAAAACCCAGAACAAAAAGCAGACTAATTTTTGCATTGCTTAAAAGTGTTGATGAATGAGACCACACCAATATTATTTTAAAACACCATAAAACATGACATTTTCCAGAAGCGGGGGGCACAACTAACCCAGCTCTGCCCTCGCGCACCCCCGTATCGGAGGCCTTTCCTCCGCCAGCCGGTGACAGCCCCGTCTCCTGCAGCGAGCCCGGGGCCCTCATCCAGCTCAGTCCCTGGCCACCGGCCTGGCTCCTGCCGCTGCATCCCTGCCCCAGACCTCCCGGGGCCGGCGACACCGGCAGATCCCTCAGCAGCAGCTTCTAGCTTCATGAAGAGAAAGACTCTTATTACTGCAGTCATTTGTTGCCATAGCTCCCGTGTAAAAGCCAAGGAAACAATCAGAGCATCTTTCTGCCAGAGACCAGGCTTCCATCCGATTACACCCGTTCTAAGTGCAATAATCTGAGTTTAGCAGAAGCCCATTCCCAAAAGCCATCCCTGTTCAATTTGAACTCACATGCCATTTTTAATTTCTATTTCTGAGGTTTGGACTTCTAGCCACCGTGTCTTTTTCTTCTGGGGTATTTTTGACCCAGGGGAGCACACAGACATTTTAATCAAGTCCCTCCCTGGTCTTCCTTTAGGTGAGCTGGCTGCTGCGGCCACCCGTCAAGCGAAAAAACGTAGCCAGGGAAGAGAAAAACCTGATCCCGGTCAACTCAGTTCCGCAGCATCCCACCGTGCACCCGTGCTTTTTGGCTCATAGTTTGGCTCTCATCCTGACATAATTAACATCATCACTTCTGTCAAACAAGGCTGCTTTCTGCCCTCCCCGTGCAGCTCAACGATACCTTTAGATGCATCAGAGTGATTTTTGCTCCCCTGAGAGGTAAAGATCACTCTGATGCATATAAAGGTGCATTTTTTTTTTACTCCCTTGAGGAGTAAAAATCTCTCTTTCCCCCT
Source organism: Pedionomus torquatus (assembly GCA_013398155.1). NCBI lineage: Eukaryota > Metazoa > Chordata > Aves > Charadriiformes > Pedionomidae > Pedionomus > Pedionomus torquatus. The sequence goes on along the minus strand of VZRU01016692.1, from coordinate 98,873 downwards.
CTCTCTACTGAGGAAGTCAGCAACTTTATGCTGCTTATTTTTAGGCCACAAAAAGCATGGGGAGGATAACGCCTGCCTTTGTGTCACACACCAGAGCCCAGACACCCAGATCTGACCCAACAGAGCATCAGTGACACTGGTGCTGCTGCCCCAGCCCTCGCGGTCGCTTGTCCCCACTACACAGACTGTCGGATCTTCACCCTCCTATGCTAAAGCTCCCCAAAGAGGGCTGGTGCTGCCGTTCTTTTTCAGGAAACTGCTGTCTGATCCACTATGAGGCTCTTGGCAGGTTTGGCCAAGTCTACTAAAATGGGGTTTTCGGCTTCGGTTTCTTAACAGACAGAGAGGAAACCTCTGTGGGCGGGGAGCCAGCCCAGCGCCAGCGTGGGATGCTCTGCTCGAGGTGCACACCAGACAAAACCCAAAACACAGAACCCGACTCCGCCAGGAAAAAAAAAAAAAGGAGGGAATTCAGCCACAAAACCTGCAAAGCGAGCCCCTTGCCCTGTTCGGAACACACCGCGCCCCGGGGAACGGGAGGGCGATCTCCTGCCAGGGGGGCATCGATCCCCCCCTCGCAGCCAGCACTGCCCGCGGGTGTGGAGGGTGCGCTCCCAGACCCCCGGCTGTGGGAACGACCACTGCTCGTCTGCGCCTGTCAGATACACAGCCCGTCTTCTAGAAGTTTGGTGAGTCAATTGTTTTATTAAATTATTTAATGTTTATTATTTCAATTGTTTAACGTTATTCATGATGTATTCGTGTTGTATGTCACCCTGGACACGCAATGGTGAAGCCAACTGGCCCGTGGTTGGGTCAGGCAGAAGCGATGCCCGTCAGAGCCGTAACCCAACGCAGCGCACCAGCACACACTGTGCTCTCGCCGCTCCAGGAGAAGAAGAAATCAGAAAAAAGAAAAGTTATGTTCTAGAGGCTGCCAAATCATCAGTCTCCACAGGAGAAGGCAATGAAAGCACTGACAGACAGGAGGAGCTGGACAATGGCACAACTCGGTAACTGTTCAGCTGCTCACAGATCACTGGGATCTCCAAAGAATGAAGTGACCGGCTCCTGATCAGACGGGATGGACTCTGCCAGGACGCTGTGAGCCATCAGTGCTCCAGCACACACAGTTCAGATAAACCACTCGTGATTTACCATCTACCCAACAGTGCTCTCCTATGAACCCCACCAAAGGTACCTTCACAGCAGTCATGGATTTCTCCTGACAACCCTGACTTTAAAAGCAGGAAAAGTTATCAAAGCTCACGTCATAATTTATCCACTGATGCCCATAAGAGAGTGTCCTGCAGTGGCAGGAGAGACAGGGTGACTTCAGTCCCAGGGTGAAATTCAGTGTCCAGAACAGCCAGAGGATGGATGAAGGGGCCGGTCCTGCTGCAGACCCAGCGCATTCAGGTGGTGTCTGGGACTCAGAGGAGATTTGCTGAGGAATCTGTAACGCTACCAAACCATACTCCTCCAGAAGCAATGCGTGCTTGAGTGCTTCTGATCCAGGAACCAAACTTAACCCTAAGAAGGGTAGCACCAAATGTGAAAGCCCGTTCCCAATCCCTGCGCTGCTCCGGGTGTGTGGAGCACCCACTCCCGAGAGATGAGCCAGGAAAAGGAGGCCTTTGGTGTCCCAGCTTCTTCCATGCTTTATATGCTGGCTAAGGAGACTGTGATCATACACAGGGTGAATTTGGGCTCCCCCGTAACCAGATTCTGCCCTGGGGACAGGCTGGCACTGTTGAGGTGACGAGTACATTAGGACTCCGTCTCTCTGCCGCTGCCAGCAGCAGCCACGGGCAGAGGCTCATCCCAAGGTGCCAGCAGGTCCGTGTCACCCCACTGCAAGTTCCAGGTTGGACTTGGGCGGCGAGCAGAAGCCCGTGCAGTGGCCACACGCCACGAGGAGGGCTCTGGGGACACGCAGCCGTGTGCTCACCTGCCCCTCGTCTGCCGTGACCACACGGGAGGGCTCCAAGAACCGACCTCCCTTGGGCGCTCTGGGCTCTTTTCTACTGATCGCTGCAAGAACATGGCAGTGGTGGCTCTGACCCCCCCACTTCCACAGGGCTGCACCGTATCTGGGTAGCACAGCTGTCACAGCACGCTGCTCCCCGGGCAGGGACCAGGACTGGTGGTTTCGGCAGGTTTCCCCCCACGGGGGTGCAGAGGGAGCAGGATGAATTGAGGGCAAGCTCCCTGCCTCGCTGACGGAGGGATCACACACAGCACCCGCTGCTGCTCACATCTGCAGAGCCTCTGGGCCCGCCAAGGAGACGTTTCTGCGTCTCGGGTTTTAGTTTAGCTGACATACACAGGGAAGAAACCCGAGTTATTTGATTCCTATTGGTGCAGGAATTGGTGCCAGACTTCTGTGGACTCCAGGAGCTGCAAAACTTTACTTTACCATCTACTCACTTTCTCAGTCATCTCTTGGCTTTTGCTGCATTCGTAATTAACATAATCCTAACTAGCAATTCCACAACTGTCTCAAAGTCAACCTGATTGAGAAGATGTCATACGGGTACACACCTTCCCGAGCACCGCCACTGTATTTAACCATCAACAGATGTTTGATAAATCTTTACCTTTATTTCAGTAGCTGCTTTGCACCAAGTTAAAGCCCATTAAAGGCTCAAACGTTTCCAAGAACGTAAACCCTGAATTGATCTAAATTCACTGCTCCGACTGCCCTCGCCACCTGTCAAATAATAGATTTCCTTTTTATGTATATTGCTAGATTTTAATCACTAAGTAGATGAAAAGCTTTTCAGTCCTGACATCACACTCTGAGAAGGTCAAATAAACCTAAAGACAAGCAAGTCTGATTAAAGGAACCAGAGCAGACAGCTTTGATTAAAGACTGGACGATTCCAGGCATATTTGGGGATGGTTGTAAACGGTTATTATCTGCATAATAAGTGCAAGAAGAAGAAGAAGACACATCTTACCGAGACACATTCAGAATGAAAGAGCAGGAGGGTAAGAACAGTCTGAAACAAGAGGAGGTCTTAAAGCAGAGACAGTGGGCAGAGGGAGGGCACGCTGGGGATAGAGGAGCTGTGCTCAGGGTCTGGAGCACCCACTCCCAAGAGCAGCTAAATGCTTGGTTTCATTTCTTTTAATGCCATTGGGAGTAGCAATGGTAGCCAGAAGTAAACTTAGGAGCTCAACTTACTGTGAAAACAACACTGGGGATAATAATTAGAAATATAATCTCCTTAATAAGAATTCAGATGCAAGAGAAATATGGGAATTTATAAAGGTACCAAAACCACCACACTGTTACGTGATTTAACACCCTCTGAGTTAGAGAGCATGAGAAATATACTGGCTGTTCCTTTGGGCATTACAGGACTTTGGGGTTTTCAATCAGTTTATGCCAGCAGAACACAGGTGGTTTTCCCGTGTACTTTTTATGGTGTTTCCTTCTCCTTTCTAAACTTGGGATAGCATTTTAATTCATCTCACAATGATACATCTTAAAATCAAGACTAGCATGACACCAATGATGCAGATGGTGTATTTAGGAAACCAACAAGACTTCAGAAAAATGCATATCATTACTTCCACCAAACCTGAAAAATTTATCAGCTCCTCCAGGTCTCCTATGTGCCACAATAAAGAACAATAGGCCCTTGGAGTCTGTCAAATCTTAGATTAATAATAAATGAACACCAACGATAAACACAACCCTTTGCTCTTCGATTGCAGAAATTACTGCAGGATGAGTACCAACAGGAAACCAAGCAATGGTAAATGCACATCTTAATGGATACATTATTTACCATAGGAAAAGGTAGTCAAAATCCACATTAAAGTATCAGGCATACGTTAAAAAATAAATATATGTTTTTGAACACATTATATTACGTGCAAAAATATTTTAACATCAATTACTTCAAGATTTAATTGTAGAAAGATCCAGAGAATTCCATCACGTTCATGTGTAGAACTACAGCCTTTGATTTGTTAATGCTGCTGAGGTAGAGACATTTGCTGACTGGGAAGAAAAATGCTGATTGCCAAGGGAAAAAGGGAAAACAGGTGACTGTGCCAGAAAGGCTGCAGCAGGAATAGAGCGGTAACGTACAGCAGGAAACGGGCTAAGGTCTACTCTATTCATCTTCCAGGGGATTTTAATAACGGGGCATAAACGATGGCAGATTCAGCCAAGTGGTGGCTGTACACAGGATTTAGAAGGATCTCCACTGCAGAGATCCATGGAGCAGAGCTGGAGCAGAATGCGGCAGCACCACTGCCACAGCCTTAGATGGTGGCGTTGAGGACCTGAAATTTCAAGCAGAATTGTGATGGAATGAAATAACCCAAAGCAGAGTGCATTCAGAAGAGACTTATTGCATGACCTACTTGCCAGAATCATGCTTTGATCTTTTAGAAAACGAAGAGAAGGAAACATCTACCAACACCACATTCTAGTGGGGGCAGGCGAAGGGTCACACGTTTACGACCCTCACTCAGAGAGCTCACAACAGCAGCGACAGCAAGAGGCATCTCCCCATCACCACGCTTGAGTAAGACCAGCAGATCCCACAGCCTGGTGTGACCAGGAGAGTGAGAAGGAAAGGGTACATGGAAATAGGTATTTGAGGGAATATTTCCTCTTTTTAGCAGAGAAGTGGGACTACCAGCAGCACACCAATAGTAATTAGTTGTACTGGCAAGAGTCTATTGAAAATGTGCCGGATCCTGAAGCAGTTCAAAAGTTTGCTCTCTTTGGTTTGTCCGTAAGACGAGGACACTTGCTTGTGGGCTACAAATATTCACATGAGATTTTTGATGACAGACCACTGTTTAATCCAGGAAAGCAAACTCACCACGAGATCCCAAGGGTAAAAATAGACCCTGGATAGACAAAAACTACGAAAAAAATACAGCCATTTTTAACAGCTTTTTAAATGGCTTAGCTGGTGCAGCACTGGTGTGCATTTCTTATCATGTAAATTAAGATGGCTTTTAATAGGAAATATTTTCTTATAGGAAATAAAGATCCAGGACACATGCTTACAAAATAGCTGTTAACACCCGGATTTCTTTGTCCAGTGCATGGTGATGCACATTTTTGCCTGGGCACAGAGTATGTGGCTCCAGCTGGGGCCGGTCAGCTCATGGGAATTTTAAGCCTCACCAGACGCACTGGCTGCACCCTGTCGTGCTTATACGATGCAGCTACAGAATTTATCAGAGAATCAGAGAATGGTTAGAGCTGAAGGGGGTGCTAAAGCTTNCTGGAAGGGGCTCCAAGTTCTCCCCGGAGCCTTCTCTTCTCCAGGCTGGACCCCCCCAACTCTCTCAGCCTGTCCTCCCAGCCGAGGGGCTCCAGCCCTCCCAGCATCTCCATGGCCTCCTCTGGACCTGTTCCAACAGCTCCATGTCTCTCCTGTGGTGATTTGTCACCATCCAGAAGGCTGAGGGCTGTGCAGGTGTTTCACTGAACACAGAAGCACTTTGCTGGCTCTCTCTCCGTGACCATCCTTACAAAGATCTTATTGCACGATCCTAACGCTTTGGTTTCCTCAGGGATGGTACCTATCTTTTTTCATGCAGAGAGAGAGACCGTTGTAAATACTAAGTGCCAATGTAAAATACATATTCAGGAAGCAATAGCAGCTTAAGAAGAATTGGAAGTGTACTGATTTTTACAGCAATGATGGGCAGAATTAGATTATAAAAATTGCCAGAAGGATTGCATTCTGACTCCTAGATACTTTTTTTCTGAAGGAACTTCCATCCAGGGCTATTCCTGGGGGGGTCTGTTACCGAGAGGTGCAAGATGAGCAAATAATCATCACTGCACTGAAGAAGAGATCTTCTGGAAATAAGTGAGCATTAATCAGTCTATTCCTAACTCAGCTATTCTTTCTTAACTCCTCTCAGGAACTTACAGATAAAGTCCTTTCACCATCCAGAAGGGAGAAGTAAAGGGAAGATACTGGGAAGGACGGTCACCTCCCTGACCTCCGCAGGCAAGAGCCTGGCTCTACAGAACACACTTTTCTTCAGTTTCCACATGAGAAAACTCTTATTACTCTATTCCAGAGTCCTCACAATCATCACATTGTCATTTTGCTGCTATATAAGGATGGTAAGAGACCTGGCTAATCGACCTCTGGAAAATAGATATATTTCTATAGAGATATATAGTGACAACTCCTCTTTCCCGGACAGAACGAGAGCCCGGCTTCATTCAAACGTAAGGGAATAGGATGAAATTGGATTTCCTAATGGTCCAGAGACACAAGCAGGAAGAGCACCATTGTAGGGATGCACCTTGAGGGCCACATGTTCACCTTGCAAAAAAATAAAAATTCAATGAATCAAAAGGAAGTTCAAGACTGAAGATGATGGGGTAGTCCTTCTCTGATTGTTTTGAAACTAAAATCTCAGACTGTCTTACGACCAAAATTAATGATGCACGAATACTGTGTTTTCCAAATCATTCCTGTCCCAAACACAATTTTTAACAGATAAGCGGTAACAAGTTCAAGAAATTACTGGATTTTTTTCAGTATAGAGAGAAGGCAGAGAGAAATAACAGACGCCACTGGTTCCTTGCAGAGCTAACACTGTGCTTTCAGAGTTGATGTTCAGCCCTGCTTCTGTGGCTTCTATCATTTTCCTTCTCTTTCCCTTCCTTATACTGAGGTTGCCACTGACCCCTGGGTATCGTTTGATTAGATGACTCTACAGAATAAGCTATCAAATTCAACTTGCCTAAAACCATCCAAAATGCACCAAAAAAAGGCCAAGGCCCTCACCACTCAACTTTGGCAGGAATTTCCAGCTTAGCTTTCCTCAAGCACTTATCTTCATGTGGTGTCCACCACAAGCAGCAAAACATCTGACAGAACAGCACAAAACAAATCCTGTTTGTGAATTTTCAAATCATCTTGCTAAAAAGGTAGAAACTAAAAATCTCCAGTACTTTTCTGCTTGTTCTCTTCCCACCTCCTCCACTGCTGCACAAATCTAGGGCTTGGGAGAGCAGATACGACAGGATGAACCACAGCTTAGGGTAGCTGCATTTTGTATTTTAATTTTTCTCCTCAATGTAAAGATGACTGCACACCATTAGGAGCTGGTGGCTTCATTACTGAAAATCATATTAGTTATGTCAAGTTCACATTAGTCGTGTGCTGCACATTCCGTTCTGCCATCCCTGTGACCTGCTTATTGTCTAATTCTGGGCAAAAGAGGAGGCTAGATCTAGATTCGCCAGATGAAAAGCGTTGAAACCCATGGATTCGCTCCCAGTTCTAATTGTTACTCAGCCTTCAAAGCAAAGAGAAGAGCAACGTCCCAGCTCTGTCACCAAGGCTGTTGCCTCCACGCTGTTTCCCCTCCACAGGTTGAGGCTCGCTTCTCCACTGCTTTCTCCCCCGGAGTTTTCAAGAGGTGCCTCCTTCCCAGGTGACCCCTGTGGGCTCCACCAGCAAGGCATTTTTCTTCTCAGGCGTTGGTACTGGAGAACTTTTAATGTGAAAGCTCCAAATCCCTTGCAAATACATCTACCACTGACCCTCTGTCGCACTGAACAACATCGTGACACCGTCACCAGTAAATGGAGGAGTTGAAAGAATGAGAAGGTAAGTGACCTTCCTAAAGCCATGGGGCAGCCAGAGGCACATTTACCCATGTATTTTAAGTATCCTTGCCCTCCCCTGCTGACAGCAGAACATTTTCTTGGCACACCTGCAATTTTGGTGCCAAGGCAGTTCAGTGAATGTTCAAACAACCAGACTATCAAAGAAAAACTGGCCTGAGCTACTGTGTAAATGCTGTGGAAAGCAGCTCAGGATAACTCCAGCCCAGCCACAGCACACGCTTGTGACAGCCCGGTACACGTAGAACGACTGTTGTCCGGGGCCAGTTCCCATTTGGCACAGGCCTTTAGTGCCATGCTGGAATTCCAGGCATCTGTAGAAACAAAGAGTGAAAACCATACCTGTTTTTATGTATTTTCCAGGACCAGCACACTTGCAAATGGCAAAAAAGAAATCACAGCAAGTGCTGTGTGCTTTATAAGCCTCAAAAGCTTTTTTTTTTTTTTTCATGCTTTCTGAACAGCCAAGCACTCGTTGAGTCTGGCACACGGGGAAGAAATCACTCAGGGGACCGTCTTGTTGATTTCTATCAGGAAAGCAATTTTCTAGGGAAGATGCATGTAAAAGCCACACATTTCTTTCAAATATTCACCAATACTTGACTGAGGACAGAGCTATGGGAACAGAAATGAAGTGAGGCATCCCCTGCGCTGAGCAGAGGGCAGCAGCCAGCCTCAGCAGTGTCAGACACTGTGCAGTGTGCCCACCCTTTGTCTCTTATTTGCTCATTCATTACTTATCTGTGCTGAAAAATCAAAGCGTACCGGCTGACACCCCCTTCTGCTGAGCCTGGGACTGGCAGAGGGGACAAGATGACCACTGCCACCCCAAGGTATGCAGATACCGCCTTCGTTCAGCTGCCCTTCCCACATCACTTGATCACACTGGACGTGTTCCTTGTGGATCACTCTCCTGTCCAATTCATAAATATCAGCTATTTCAGAGCCAGAGGTTTTCACTGCATTTACGTAGCCCTCCACTCCCCTTCACCAATAATAATGATCTGCTTTCTCTAAATTAAAAAGAAAAAAAGGGAATTGCATGAGCTGAGTCTAGTGAGAGGCTTAAAGATGGTAGATCTTATTTCCATCTTTGTTCTACTTCTGTGAATTATTATGCTGCAGCTACAAGGAGAACATAAGCCATTATGACCTGCAGAATTTCTCCAGGGATACAGTACAGAAGTGCTCCATCAGAAATGCAATCAATTCCAGAGATGGCTGCTTCCTGCACGCTTCCAAGCTGCTGCTCTAGGAAACAGCTCTCCGTCAAAGAGCAGGAAATGCATGGCATCGTTTAGCAACCAGTCATTAGAATTTAATGGGAGAGGATTAAAATACAAAAATGCCACGCTCAGAGACCTTCCCATACATTACCCCAGGCTTCGAGGGGAGGAACTGGTGACAGACTGGTAAAGCCTTAACCCTTTCCTCTACCTGCAGGGACTGAAACATCCCACGATCAGATGAAAGTCTTTGTCGTGTTAAAAGGGAAAGTCAAATTTAAAAAGTCAAACCTCTGAAGGAAAATGGAGTCAAGGGTTAAGTTTGCTCACTTCGTACCATCTGTCAATAAAAGTTTCTGGGGGGAATGGAAATGTGTGCCCTAATCCTGATTTTTTCTTAACTGTCTTTCCATGGGGGCCAAAGAAGGGCTTCTCCCGGGTTCCAGCAGTTTTTCCATTTCTCGTTGCCTGCACTAACGTGCGTGTGTACGCCCTCCTGCATACACACGAGGCTCAACGAGAACAAACAAAAGAACCCCTGAAGTTGTGTTCCTGCCGAGCTGTTGTGGAGGCAGGTTTCCTCCTGAACACTCCTGGTGCACAGGAGTGCGTGCACCAACACCAGCACCGGACCAGCTCCTCCCAGAGCAACACAAGCGTTTCCAGCTCCATGAGCTGGTGACCAAGTCATTCTTAGCGCAGTGAAACGGCATCTTGGACAGCAGGGACGTATCAGCCTCTTGAGCCTCAGCTCTAAAGTACCCCAGAAGGTTCTGGGAGCCTCTCTCCCTTCTGCAGGTTTTAGAACTGACAACTGCAGGGTGCTGATAACCAGTACCTGTATAAATGCTTTTCCCTTTACGTGTTAAGTTGTACCTAAAAATAAGATCCAGATCACCTATCTCTAAGAAGCGTATTACATCTCCTAATGACTACCTCTCTGAACAGCCTGCTCAGCGCTAAGCCAGAAGCCAGAGCTGTTCCTGTTTGGCACCCTGTCCGTCTCTCCCCAGTTGAGCCCAGTTCACACCACAGCAGCAGCCAGAGCACTGCCCAGCACCACTGCCAGCCGGCCCCGGGCAGAGCCACCCGAGCGCAGTGGGCACAAGACGGGCACCAGCAGAGCTCAGCCACAGGCATTCCAGGTCCTCATCCCCGAGGAAAGAGCCTCCTGTAGCACTGGGAAGCGCTGGCTCCTAAGGCTTGCCTGACTCGCATGAAATATTCACCGTTATGGGTCAGTTTAGTCACTCAGCCATAATAAGAAGCATTCCCTGCAGCTGCGTCGCCCGGGCTGGGGTCCCACCACCCTCACAGCCAACCCCTGCCACCGCCGAGGGCGCATGGCAAGGAGGGGTGCCCAGCGCCGGCAGCACGGGGCTCGCTCCCTCCAGCTGCCCCGGGCAGAGCGGGCTGGAACACGCTGCTGGAACCGCTGCCCCGGGGGAAACAAACCAGAGAGCGGGTTCTGAGCATTTCTGACTGCTAAATCAAGCAGTCGCCCTTTTCTCCCAAAACAGAGAGCTTTAACTCGTCACTCTAAACCAATTGCTCTTTATTTGACTCGGTTTCCCAAGCCGTGTGGCTCTGGCACAGCAGCACCTAACCGTGCCCTCCCTACAGGCAATGCTTCAGCCAGCACGTTCTGGGTGTCAAACGTCAAATGCACCACTGCCGTTTGGTGGTAAAAACTGTCACGTTCAACCCAAAAGGGGATTTATTGCACCACAACACACAGGCATTCATATATATAAGGACAGCCCCCCCTTTTTTTTTCCTACAAATGACATAAACTGAGACTGACTTTGGGTCTCCCTCGGCTGCCTCCCCCTCCTCCCCAACTCCACATTTAACACACACAGCTTTTCCCTACACACATGAAAGTGCACAGCATCGTCATGAAAAAGCCTAAACAAAAGTGAACATGAAATAGCGCCAGGAAATTGTGGCTGCTTCAAGCAAATACCCTATATTGTTGCAATCATTTAAAGCCTAGGTGGCCTGTGATGCTGAAAATCATTTAGATGACTCATTTAAAAGTTCTTTAGAAAAAACACACTTTAGTTTAACACGTAGAGGCTCCTAAGAAACATTTCAGGTGTGGAAATCACCAGTGCCAGCCACAAAGATAAAATTCAATCTGTCTAGTCAAAGATCATTCTCACAGCATTTCTTCCTATAAAAAAGGTATCTAGGAATATAACATAACCCAGGAAAGAGGCTAACAGTGGCTGAGAGCAAGGGCCTACCTTGGCCAGTGCTCTGTCTCCAGCAGCGAGCACAACCAGACACGCAGGGAAGCAGAGGAAAAAGGAACATGCTGCAGCAACGTCCAGGCAAGGAGATTTCTTGATCCCAACGCAGTCAGTAAGAGCCAGCAGACCTCTCTTCCAAGCACTTGTCCAGTCCACCCTCATCTAAACACAACATCCTTCGGCAAGGTAAGAAGTGCAGTCAGTAAGCATGTTCTGGAGATTTGCTTCATAAAAAGGCGCCTAATCTGAACTAGTAAGTGTACCTCGGTTTCCTCACACAGAAGCTGCTCCACACCCCTGAATCATCCTTGACACCACCATCTGTAGGGATACGTTTTTTGAGTTGGGAGGACAGAATTGCGAGCAGCTGTCGAGGTGTGGGCACACATGAATGTAGTTGTTGTCATGATGATGTCTTCTGCTTTCTCCTCTATTCCTTCCCTAACGTTTCTGAACATCTGTTTGCTTTTCAAACAGCTGCTGAACACCAAGTTGACAATTTCACGGCACCATCTATAATCTCCCCAAGGTCTCACTTCCGAGTGGTAACGGTCTCTTGGAAGACAACATTTTATATGTGAAGTTAAAACTGTGTTTCCCTGAATGAGTCGCTTTACATTTATCCATCAATCTGATTTCTGACACACACATATGAAATCTAAGAATCAATAGAAAATTGTGCCTGGCACAAAAGTCAATTAATCAGCTGTTTATGCCTCACAATGGTCTTTTGAGGCACGTAAGCATTATTACATCCACTTACAGAATCGTAGAATCATGTACTATTATATCAATTTTTTCAGAGACAAACTCAAATGAGGGGGGTGTTATTTCATCGGCAGAGTAAGGAGCTTACACTACATCTATCCTGTGTCTAATAGATAATAAAATTGACACAATGAGAAAGGAAACCTGGAAAATGCCTTCTGGTGCAGCTCCTTGCAGCACAGACCCTTCCAGCCAAAATACAATTTGGGAACAGCATCATCTCTTAAAGAACTCGTTATAACCTTGGCTTATCTTGTCAGAAAAGAGCATCCAAAAGTTAATTATGTTTTTGAATTGCTTAGCTGCTCCTCATTGCTTGCTAGGAGGTGCCTTTAGAAGGACATCCAGGTGCTCCGGGCACCAGCATTCTCTGACAAGAATAAAGCAAGGTCAAATAAGCCCAGCTGAGCCCCCTCTTTCTCCTGCTGATGTATTAGGAGTTTCTGGATTCCTCATCAGGAAGGAATCAATTGTCACTTCTGACAGTTAAATTCTTTAAATGTTTCCTAAATTTAATACAAAGATGCTGAATTGTATGCATTTTATTAATTGTAGTACATAACACGTGTAACGTACTATGTGCTAAGTACACCAGAGGATGAGCTCTAGGAAGAGTTATTAAAAATGGGGGAAAAAAAGGAAAAAATAAAAGGATGAAAAAGGTACTGAAGCTGGGATCTGTCTTCTGGTAGGACATGACACAGGTCTTAGCTAGCTGCTACATTAGACTTCATATGGGAACAGCTTAACTAAAAAAGCATTTTAATTTCAGAGTTTAAATTGCTTGGTCCAAAAACTTGCTTTGTAGCTTTTTTATTTTTGTTAAGGAAAACTTTTCCAGTGTTAATAGCTATGAATGTTGTCATGAGTCAGTGCAAACACCCTTGAGAAGGAGGATATTAATCTGAAAATCATGAGATTAATTATACTTAATATATTCTATTACAGAAGATGTATGAATTGTGTTAGATAACTGCACTATATTATATATATTATCGGATACACGCCTTCCAGCTTTATAGTCTTGGCACACCTTCAGGTTGCGTTTTCTTCATAAAAATGAAGGCTGGGGAGCTTTTAGGAAGTGAAAGCTTAGATTTCCCCAGTGCTGATCAAGGTCTCACCAAGCAGCCCTTTCTGAGGCAGATGTGCTTGGCTTCTCCCAAGATGCGGAGTTTTACCCTGCGTGAGCAGAGCTGAGCCTTTGCAGAGCGCGCCTGGAGGCACACACGTGGTGTCGGTGCTGTGTACGGGGGCTTCACTCCCGCTGCCACAAAGTCTCTCAGCTTTTCAGTTGAAAGGTTTGTTATCTTCATCTGTAACGAACAGACCCCACAGATAAAGCCCCATCGAGGCAGAACAACCCCTTCTGTTGCCACAGGGCAGGAGTCCTTTGGGCTGAAGCTCCAGAGCAACAGGAACTGCTGGAGACCCCGGGCAGTACCTGGGTACCCACGAGCTCTGCCTGCCCATGCCCTGCCTGGCTCCAGCAGGAGGGTGCTGAGCAGCACCAGCCCCATGTGCTTCAGCACCTTCCCCTTGGACCCTGCAGCATCGCAGCCCGTGGCTGGAGCAGATGAGAGCACAGCAGGACAAGACAGCTCAGCCCTTACGGATTACATCTGTGCCCAAAGTGGGGCAGAGACCCTGCAGGCACCTCTGTGTGAGACTCAGACGTGCTCCTCACCAGCGAGGCAGTATCATTTTAACTGTTGTGTCCAAAGCCTGATGTGGTCACGTCCTCAGATGTTCTCAAAACTGCCTCAAAGAACGCGTGGCCAAGTCCTGAAGGCAGAGGTCTGCACCCATGCCTGAAGGCTTTGCTTTGATGGAGGAGCTGGGGGGGTCCCTAGAGAAGGATCTTCTCCAAAAACTGAGCGGTACAACGATCTCTCAGTCTGGAGAAGCGTGTTCCTTTATGAATCTCAACCTGTTCCCTGAGGAGGAGTGACTGACACGGCTCGGACATCGCTTATGCAGGAAGGCCTTTCGTTCTGATGGCCTGGATTTGTTTTTCCCAGGTCTCTAATGGAAGGTATTTTGTAGCTTTTACTTTTAATTTGAAGTAGTTATTAAAATATATTAAGTGAAAATATATAGACCATTTTGAGTCGTCTGCAGGGATAAGCCATTCAGCAAGACTTCCCAGAACTACACACAGAAACTCCCAGAATGGAGAGCGCGTCAGGGGACAACGTGTCTGTGACTGTGTCTAATACCACACCTTCACAGGCGGCTACAGTTGACACTGCCGGACACCCAAGCACTGAGTACCTGCAGGACCTCAAGAGAATACATGAAAAAAACATACATTCTGGCCAATATATGATGGAGAATCCTCTTAAAAGATCACCTGCCATGGAGCTAAACCTGTTAAAGGAAGGATTTACTGTACTCCATGGGTGAGCTTTGAAGAAGCTCCCACTCTATTCAATTACTATTGATTCATTACATACATGAACTGTACAGCTCTAATTAAAAACCTTTTCCTTTCCTTCTTTGAAACCAGTAGGGAACCTTAAATGGATTTACTCTGAACTGGAAAAAAAGTCATAAAGAGATGAATTAGAAAAACACTCACCCAAATTCCCTGGCCTTCTTTGTGCCAACGTCTGCCTCCCATCGCATCTCCCTGAGGAGGAAAGGCTGAGAGAGCTGGGACTCTGGAGCCTGGAGAAGAGAAGGCTGAGGGGAGACCTCACAAGGATCTGAAGGGTGGGTGAAGGAGGATGGAGCCGGACTCTTCAGTGGTTCCCAGGGACAGGACGAGGGGCAACGGGCACAAGCTGGAACATGGGAAGTTCCATCCCAATGTGAGGAGGTACTTCGAAGGTGTCAGAGCCCTGGCAGAGGCTGCCCAGGGAGGGTGTGGAGTCCCCTTCTCTGGAGACCTTCCAGCCCCTCCTGGATGCAGCCCTGAGGGATGTGCTCTGGGCCATCCTGCTTTACAGGGGAGTTGGATGGGATGATCTCTGGAGGTCCCTTCCAGCTCAGACAATTCCCTGATTCCGCGGCTGCCTCCCTGGCTCTCCCCGAGCTGAGGCCCTGCACGACGTACCCTCCCAAGCCCTTTGATGGCCTGGCTTCAGCAGGAACTGGCTTTGGCACGTCCCGTGTCCCACATCCCATCGGCAAGCAGCACACTTGCTCACACACACTGTTCTTTGGACCTCTGGCAGGGAAAAATCCCAACGTTGGGAATCCCAGGTGGAAAAGACAGAAGCAGAAAAGGAGGAATGGGCTTATTTGAGTAACCGCTGGCTTGGGACGCCTTTCTTGGCACCAGGGAGGGGCTGAGGAGGCTGATGGTGCTGGGACAGGATCTCCCTGGGGGGCGATGCCGGGGAGAAACCGGAGGGTTGTGCTGGGCTTTGTCTCGCTGTGGGGGTGAAACCCAGCCTGCAGTGCTGACCTCGGGCCCAGGCTCTGTCAACCCCAGGTGTCTTTTGAGCTGCAAAAAGGTTTCTTCGGGTAAGGTTCTTCACGCTCTAGCCCTGCTGCGCAGTGTCCTCCAGATGTCACACATCAGCCGAGCTCTGCTGGCTGGCCTGAAACGAAAGCACTTGAAACCAGGAGAGGGAAATACGTCTGCCTCCAGGTAGCTCATTACTTCACAGTTAAAAGCCTGTCACCTGTGCTGCCTAGGCTTTGGTAGCCACTCATAGAAATCATAATGCAGCAGAGGCATTTTAAATACTTTATACTTTTGGAAGTAGGAGCTGATCTGAGACAGTCACCCCATCCCTCCAACACCTTCCCACGTCTCTGTGAGAGGTGGGACCTCCTTAGGATAAATGAACATCCTAAACACGTCAGCGCTCTCCAAAGCCAGAATGTATTTCCAATTTTGTGCAGGTCCTGGTGGGTCAGGGCCCCGTTCTGTGGCCATTCACCAGCCCAGGATGTAGAGACCTGTTACCCTAGGGATGTGCAGCCTCAACATGGACTCCTACAGTCTCCCCGCTGTTGCTTTTCTTGTCAAGATGAAGCCGGGTTCATTCCAGCTTGGGGCCGTGGTGGTCTGGGCAGGGACAGCCCCTGTGTCCCCTGCCAGTCCATGAGACCAGCGGGCGACAAACCATCACCCTGGCCCTGGTGATGCCGCAGCAGGGACGGGCTCCAGCTCCCATAGCCCAGGAGATCTGCTACAGCTCAACAGCAACAGGGCTCTTGATTACTGACTCGGAATAGTAAACTCCACCTCTGAGCTTCAACCAGCCTGTAAGATCCCAAGCACATACGCCTGCAAACCCAGTGCTGTATTCAGAGGCTTTTCCCATAAGGATCTCCTAGACTCGGCTGACTTTAGATAATCATTTCCAATACAGATCTGCAGCTCTGCTTCATTTTTTTTCAGAGCTTGTTCCTGCTGTGTGATGGAAATAATGTATTTGTCGATGGGCAAGGATGCCTGTTTTCCTGTGCCTGCTACATCACCGCTGCAGTCCCGACAAGCTGCAGCTCCAGCAAATTCTTACCATGGAGGCCACTTCTGCTCAGCTTCCACCCGGAATCCAGACCAGCCGCGGGTGCCTTTACACGTCAATAAACCTTCACCAGCACCTGCTGCTCGATGTGCAGCTCAGAAAAATACTGGTCTACCATCAGGCCTGTTTTTTCCACTGGAATACGCCCTGGCCTGTCAGGTGAGCAGACAGAGGAAGCCGGTGCTTTTGTAAATGTAACAAGAAAAGTGCCAGGAGCCCCATTACTTAAAACCGAGCTGAGCATGGCGGAGGGTAATGTACGGTAGAGACGAGTCCCGCATGGAACGGGCTAAACGACCCACTGAACTCCATTTCACCAGCAAATTGCTGACTTTCATTTCATTTCCCTACGTCAATTAGCTTGGTTAACAAGGCTCAGAGCCCTGCCATTCCTCTGAGAGCCTCCAGCACTGCATTAGCCAGCAACTTCACCCTCCCAGCACTGACAGGATGCTATATTCTTCACGTTGAGGATGCTTTCCATCTGACTTAAAACATATGCGGGCGATTATTTAAACAATATCACAAACCCCGCTCCCCCTCTCCACCCTCAACAGTTCCCTGGGCTCATGTTATTTCCAGATGCTGGGGAAAGAGGGCACGCTTTTCAAAGGGGCTCTAAAGGCCAAGAGCTTCCTCTTCATAGAGGTCATTTTCACAGTCTGAGCAACTTCAGTAGGAGCTGGCTAAATCACCGGATAATTATTTGAAACTTCAGCGCTTGGCTTCTTCCACTGCTTGACGGGGTTATAGAAAAATTCTTGAAATTATGCATGGTCGAAAGGATAAATTTAATCTTAACGAGTTTCATTTCTGCTAATTGCTACAGCCAAGAGGAAGCCTGTCAAAGGCTAATAAGTCCCCGGCATCTTCCAAGACATGAATGTATATTATCAAATAAGATTACGTATTGTATCCGTCCTTTAGAGGGCATTCTGGGAATAAGGAATATGCTCTGGGCAACGCGGCGGGTCAGGTCTGCTCTGGTGTGTATTTCCATACTTGCACCGAACCCAATGAAAATGCATGAGTTCCACCACTTGAAGACATTACTCTTTCTCTTTAAATGTTTATTTTTAAAGCCTAAACTGACTCAGATCTTCTCAAACTGATCTACCCATCTTCTCAATTGATTTCACAGGTGGCTTTCGGCTGCTCCTCACTTATTCCTGGCTGGGTATTAACTTGGCTGATACAGAAACAGAGCCCCCAAAAGGAAGAGCTGCAGCTCCGTCTCACAGCCTGCAGGGCAGGAGTTGTTTCACATCCCACTTTGTCCCACTCAGGGTACCGAGGCTGGTGCATTTACACAAGGCATTCAGGACACGGAACGGTTCATCAGCTGTGTGCAAACTAATTCATTCAAAGGTTTTTATCAGGCTGTCACTCAGAGAGAATAAAAAATTATTTTGAAAAGCAAGTGGTCTGTAGTTCGTTCACAAGAACTAATGTCGCTGGCTAATAACGGAAAAAATACCCTCAGGTCCACAGCACCTCACTGAACCTCGGGCTTAGTCCTTCAGAGGCGGGGACCTTCGGCACGGAGCTCCTGAAAGATTCCAGGACGGTGGTTTTACTGATGTGGTTTTGGAAACCAGAACTGGAAAGACAAATGGACTGGGCACAAGGCCCGTCAGTGCAAAGGATGGGAGAGCATGAAATGTGGGATAAAATTTTAAAGTATCAAACAACTTGGATTACAGAGATGTGAGGACATTTAAAGAAGGCGGTCCAAAATATAGTGGGATAACGTAAAGCATGAAGACAGAAAAGACAGAAATATTAGCAGGACCCCCACATTGCACATAATTGTTTAAAACAGGCATGGACAAATGCTGGCAACACACTTCCAAGAGGAAAATCCAGAATATCCTTTGTCTTACCTCTCTCAGGATGCGTTTAATCTTGAAAAGACACGTGTTCCTTGAGGTTATCTGAAGGCCAAAAGTTGATCCTCAGCACTCGGTGGTGGGTTGGCAGCTGGTGCTAAAGGAGAGATCAGAGGGGAGTTTTTCAGAAAGTCCCACCTGAATTCCCATCCCAAAGCTGAAAGGTTGCCTAATTCCACACTGCTGGGATGTCACCAAATATATAAAATCACCCCTAACATTGACTCTCCCCTCTGCAATGATGACTTGCAGTGTAAGAAAGGGGAACAAAAGAGCTGAACTTTGGTGCATCTTCTGGGTCTCAGAAAAGGCTACGTTCTCTCATCTGTACCTTGAAACGAAACTCAAAGCAAGTTACTGACAGCAACAGCAGCTCCGTTCCCCTTGAGCTCACAACTGCCACTATGCATCGTGCTCAGAAGCACACAAGATTTCTCTTCAGTTTATTGTTTTATATAATATATAATAAATATATTTATATGTATTATACTGAAAATATCTGCCAGGTGAAAAGGGTGGATTGCTATGAGAATAAGTGCCACTTTTTCTAGCAATAAGAATCCCTAATTTTTGCAGAATTTCCAGAGCTTGGCAGTTTTGACTCTGACTTCCCAGCACATTCTAAACAAATCTTTCATCGATCCCATTTTCTGCAATCCTTAAAAATCCGATATTGCTAGTGAGGATAATTTTAAAATGTACAGAGCTTCTCTGCAAATGAATCTGATACCTACAGAGCAGTGCAAGAACTCAGAGGTAGCCAGGCTCCTTCCAACATATTTACTTCTTAAAATCTCAAAGGGCATCACAAGAAATAATGCAGAAAACAGTAAAACCAGTAAAAAGCAGTATACAGTTCTCAGCCTCTGCTGAGAATCCAGTTGATAAACTAGGAACTACAAACCATATATTTATGGGGTTAGAAGATGAGCATCGTGCAAAGAATGAGTAAACAAAGATCTGTGTATTCAGCAGGACCAAGATAAATTTCATTCCCTGCAGGATCTAGGGAAAGTGAATTCAAAATTCCAGTTTGATTATATGTGCGTACGTGTATCTCGGGGAGGGGCGAGGTGAGCCGTGCCTCCTCCATCCACTGCGCATCTGACTTCTCCTCTCCGAGACCCTGCTTGCCATTGCCTACAGCGGCTGAAGGGTACTTGGAAATCCTTGAGAAATGCCGTCTATCGCTCGCTCAGCCTTCCAGTCACCAGTAAACCTTACCCTCTCCAGTCTGGAGCAGAACACAACTGCAATAGCGGGAGGTTGACGTGATAGAGCAGTCAAAGAACAATGAAGTCTGTGAAAACAATGTTAAGAACATATTTTCACAGTGCATGTAAGGAAACGGCTTTGAGATCCGCTACAGATCTAAAAATCTTTATTTCTGCTTTACACTAAACATCAGAGCACACGAATACCAGTTTTTATCTGTGATCCTGCCTTTTTTTAAAATCTTGTTACAAACTGACATTTAATCACCCTTTGATTCCTTTTTCTCAGACATTGTGGGTTGGGTTGCAACTCTAGGAAAGCCAACATGAACGTGAATCTTACCCCACCTTCTTTGGAAGTGCCACCAAACGAGTCCATTTTAGTGTCCACGCTCCTGAGCCAGTTAGTAGAAAAGATCCCTCTCCACTGAAATTGTCTTTTGGTAGTGATCTCGTAACTCCTGAGGAATGTAAGCCATGAGAAAGCTGGAATCAGTGGTGAGAAAAACCATCTGAGACCTACTGTGGGTCTCAGAACGAGAGCTGCAGGAACCAGTGGCAGTGCCGTGACACAATCCCGGTGTTGCGGGAGAACCCTGGAAGCATTCCCAGGAACCGGTGCTCCTGATGCAACAAGCTTTGCATTCTTGCAAACTGGAAGGTACCGAGTCCGTACTTGCATTTCCCGGTCTGGAGGCACTTGGCAAGCCTCATTCCTCACCGCTGTTTCAGATGCAGACCAGGTTCAGCCGAGGTTCACTTCAAATTTAATTAGGATTCTGGTAATACCAAGCTGCTGCCACAGGCAGTGATGGGAAAGTGCTGCAGAATCAGCCTCTGTGAGCAGCTCTAATTGTGACTGGAAAAGGATGACTGTGTTCCTAAAACGAATGCCCCAGAAAGTTAGACAGTGCCAGTCTGTCCCCTTGTTTCGCAGCAGCCTTAAGTCATTAATTGAGTATGCAGCAGCATTCCTGACGGCAATACTCCCACCACAGAACAGCCTAACCGGCTCCAGGCTCTGTTTCCCACTAAAATTCAGGAATACGCATAAATCCCACAAAGCCCTTCTGCGAATCCTTGTTTAACGATCCACAATGCCTTGTCTGAGTGTTTTCAGAGGAGTCCACCCAGCCTCTCCCATCAGACAAGGCAGGTGTGCTGTACGTGGAGAAAAAGAGGTCTTCTAATGTCCAAAAAAAGACTAATTTCTAGGCAGGAAGAGGTCAGGGAAGCCTGGGCTGGATTTCGGTTAGAATACAGAAGAAAACATTCTGTAAGTGCCATCCATCACCGCAACTGGGCTCATAAAGAACACGGCTGGTGTTTTCACTGCCTGGCTCCAGGTTCGGGACACAGGCAGGAAATTTCTCCTTCTTCCTCTCTCTCCCAGCAGGACAGCTGATACTACCGTGTGAAGCTTATTCTTGAGAATCCTGACCAGGGAAACACTTCCCCTGCCAAACCCAGGGAAAATCCAAATCCAAATCAAAAACCAAATCACCTGCCGCCTGATGGGATTGTCTGACGGGGCACTGGGAACACCCGTGTACCCCAGAGCATCACCCGGGATTTTCTGGAGGACAGTGAAATACTTGCCCCCCAGTAATTCACAGAGAGTTATGAGGATCTTCCTTATTAATGCATTCAGACTTCACAACAACTTGTCTTGACAAAAGGATAACGTTTAATGATTCAAAGACAGTAAGTAGCAAAAGAGCTTGTCTGAAATAATTTAGATGAATAATGTTCTTCTTTAATTAATTTCAAGGTCTATTGAGCACAGACCTATTAAATATAAAACCTGTGCACAAAAGTATAAACATCTACTTAAAAAATACCGTGAGTCTGATGTAAACTTAATTGTTAACAGTAAATAATATTAAAGTTAGGACATGGGTGCTGTTCCTCACTGACATCCATATTCAATTGTTTTGTGGTTTATGACTGGGAATTGAAGAATAAAAATTCTGAGGAGTTCTCTGGGAACAGGGTAAAACTAAAGGCTCTGGCATGAGCTACAGCTTCCATCGTTTCCAGTGATATAAACACGCTTGGCTTCACTGTTGCTTTCAGGTTTGAACACACAGTCTTTTTCAAAGCTTCCTTCGAATGAGAGAGGATGGGATGTGTCCAACCCCCAGTCCCTGCTCAGAGGACGCAGGAGAAGGATGAAGAGCAGTGGCCACCACGTGGCTCAGAGCCGCGGGGGTCCGTGTGTCTACAGCACCATAAGAGGAAGAGGAATCTCCTCTTGACAGCTCTCTGTAAAAAGATCTCCAGAAACACATACGTGTATCTTTGAAGCATCCATATATCAAAATAAAATGGAGCCTTAAACGTACTGGGGAAATGCTGCTGAGACACGTATTTTAAGGGAGAAAAGCTGCTAACAAGAGGTGGAGTGGTTCAGGGGCCATGGATGGACTTTGCTAGCCGGACCTGACTGAGTCTGATGAAGAGAGGTTCAAGGCTCCTGGAGCTGTGGCATGGAAAAGTGTAGACAGTTACAACACAATAATCTTGATTTATTTAATTGAGGAGTTCTCGTACCAGTAAGAATGTGTGGTTGTGCCCATGGAAGTGAGAGCCAGCCCATTACCACCTTCAGCCATTACTCTGAGCAGAGAAAGGCTTTATTCTTCCCAAATGATTTGCTGGGAAATTTTCCAAAGATGCCAAAAGAGACCAAAAGCATCAGTAAAAATCTCTCTCCTCCTCAGAATAGTCTGGTAGCACTGGAGAGAGAGGAACTACGGTTTCCACCTGCTCCCCAGGCTACCTGGGGAGAGACCGTGCTGCCAGAGCAGCATGCTAACTAAAAATAAATGAGTAAAGAAGAAGAATTTGCTCAAGAATTTGCCTAGATTGTTAAAACCAGTGGGAAATGTTGCTTCAGAGACATTCTCTGACAAGCAAAACCACTTATGGAAAAGCATCAGAATTTTCTAGGGGAAATGTCATTTTCTGCTAGGAAAAAGAGATGCAATTTTCTGTCAGGAAAATAAAAATGATAGTTTTGTGATTGCCCACCTGGAGGGCCCCATCCATTAAACCCACTGCTCGCAGGAAGGAAGCGAATAGGTAAGAGCTGTCCCTCAGACGCCGCCACCTGCTGCAGACGTTGTCGTCCCCCGTCCAGATACTAAGGGCCTAGTTCTTCTTTCACATTTTCCTGCTTTCTTAACAGGTTTGGGACTTTATTATTGTTATTACTGCTATTATTTTGGTTTCAGATAAAAATTTTCTAGATGCAGAGGTCATGTTTCATAAAATCTTAAAATCTACGCTGTCTCAGTACAGCAACATCTTGCTGCAGAGCAGCTTTAGGAAAGGATCTGCTCTCACAAAAACATAGCAAATTAGTTCTTACTGAACGTCTTCTAGGGTCTTATCAAAAGCCTCTGGTTACTGGGCAATACACAGACTCCATTATTTCCACCCACTTGGATTTGCACCAATGCAAAAGGTTAATTTTCATGTAAATTGCACGGGAGATGTAATGGTAACCCTGGAGCCAGGGAGGAGGTAATTAAAAGAAAATGCACTGAACGGTATGGGCCGAGATAAGATAGAGGAGGGGAATGGAGGAGGAGGATGTAGTTTATAGAAATGCCCTGGAGATCATTAGACTTATCTCTCCTTTACATAATTTCTCGTTTACACAACCATCAAGGTCCAGATTCTGAACCCTGTCATTTACCTTCTTCCAAGAGCAGTGCCCAGTTCCCTGAGTGTTTGTTTTCCTTCCTCTGGACATAAGTGTCCATAACTTACCAAAGCACAGTAGAATGTAGCCCATTTTCTGTGTCCTCTTCATAGCAAAATGATGTCATAGTATGGTTAGAGTTGGAAGGGACCTCAAAGATCATGGAGTTCCAGCCCCCCTGCCCTGGGCAGGGACACCTCCCACCACCCCAGGTTGCTCCAAGCCCCATCCAGCCTGGCCTTGAACCCCTCCAGGGATGGGGCAGCCACAGCTTCTCGGGGCAACCTCTTCCAGAGCCTCACCACCCTCACAGCAAAGAAGTTCTTCCTAAGATCCAATCTAAATCTCCCCTCTTCCAGTTTAAAACCCTTCCCCCTTGTCCTGTCCCTCCCCTCCCTGACCAAGAGTCCCTCTCCAGCTCTCCTGGAGCTCCCTTCAGATCCTGGAAGGCTGCTCCAAGGTCTCCCCGGAGCCTTCTCTTCTCCAGGCTGAACAGCCCCAGCTCCCTCAGCCTGTCCTCACAGCAGAGGGGCTCCAGCCCTCTCAGCATCTTCGTGACCCCCAATGTCACGATTATTGTAAGGAAAACTACACTGTCTGATACCTTAAATACTCAGCCTTTGAAACTGGGTGCAAAGAAGAGGCGAGTGGGTGGTGGCATCTATCCCTTTTAGCTCTGTAGGTCTGGGAAAGAAACGTACACCAGCAGAATCTGCAGAAGGTGTCATACCACCACTTCAGACAGAAAATCTACATCTCCAAGACACTAAAACGTCATGTCCTGATCCCAGAAAGAAATAACTATAATGGAACTCCCAGACACCAGTATATTTGCCATGAATCCTGCCTCTGCAGAAAGAATTGCCACATGGCAAAGCGAGAGCTGAGCGAGGCAAGAGAGTGACCTGGGAGTGAGGGAACTAAGAAATAGCAAATAGCAAACATCTGCAAGGAAAGTGCTGATTTGTGGATGAACAACCTCTCTTACTAAGCCAGACGGTTCATTAGCAAAAACCATGGGTACATGCCAAAGCAGCTTCAACTGGTGCCAACACCTGCACCCGTGCCACCAGGAGCACCAGGGAGATGGATGCCCCGGAGCGGCGTGTCACAGTATGATGTTCGGGCTGGCAGCACTGGATCACAAGTGTGCACTGCAAACTCCATCCCATAAACAGCCCTGATGCCCGTGGAGCCCAGGAGACGAGGCAGCAGATAACTTCTAAAGAGCAGTAGGTCTGTTGATGGTAGCAGCATCTCGCTGCCCTTTGCTGGTTCTTCTCCCTCTGTGACCCTTTCCCACCACCTATCGTGTTCCAGGGTAGATGTGGTTTTGCTTGATGTCCAATTGTTTCTTTTCCTTTTCTCAAGGTACCAGCCATTCTCTTTTCATCTGTGTCTTTCCCTTTCTCTGTGACACTGGTATGGGCTGAGGAACGCTCTGTTACTCTTTTGCCCGAAGCAGAAACTTGTTTTTAGCTTTGTAAATAAAGCACATTCTGGGACCAAATGTCCGGTTGCTCTTTGCTCTCACTTTAGTTTCAGCTGTGGGTGAATGAGCAGGTTTGAAAATCAGGCTGGTAGAAGTGCTGTGATGGTGTTTGGGCACCAGCCTTACAGCAAGCACAGAGGGCAGAGGACACTTCCCTCCTTCCCCTGGGAATACCAGCGTTGCAGATGCCCACGAAAGGAGGCCTCTCGGAGCATCTGGGATTTGCATCTTCAGGGCTGTCTCTGTGGGACTCAGCTGGTTTTTCATGCCACTGTCACTAGCTGTTTTATTACCATCACACCTGGCTGAGCCCATGACAAGCACTTTTGGTTGTCTTTTTCAGGCTTTCTTCTCCCGAAGGCCGCCTCTTGTATCTGCCCAGCCATCTCTGGCCTTCTGCTTCTTGGCCGTGGCCAGCCGTTAGGAGATCTGCTTGTCTCTTTTCCCAGAGGTCCTTTTTCACTTTGGGCCAGAAGCTGCCTTTCCCTGGCCAGAGGGGCTACTTCAGTGGGCACTGCTCCCCAGGGCCAGGTCAGAGAGACACTAGTTCCACAGGTGCCACCAGAACCACTAGTAAAAGCTTCCTCATCTCTCACTGCCACTCTCCCCTATGTCCCAAACACATGGTGAGTGTCCTCCTCGTGAGGAAGAGAAACTTGTGTTTGTACCTTCCCAAGGCCATGTTCAAAGGAAAAGAGCTGCAGGGTAGGGGGCGATGGCAGGGATTTGCAATCCCAGCCCTTTACCCGGGGTGCCGGGGTACGTAGCATCCATCAAAGAGAGGTGCTCAGTAGATACTGAGTCAGGCTTGTAACTTCCCACCAGCTGGCAAGGAAGCCCTCCCGATGGCTGAAAACGCCTTCTCTCATGCTAATAGCTTTGTGCTTAAGGCTAATATTATATTTAAAAGTATTCTTAATGTTATATCAATATAATGCAGTTTCTTCACCTTGCTGTCTGGAGTATAAATGTCTTGGAAAATCTGACACCATCAGCAGTAGCGCAGTTCTCGTTCTTTTCTCTGGAAGTGGAGATACCACTTCCAAAAACCTAGATGCAAAGCCCACACACGCACACAAAAGCATACGTCTGTCTTCTCTCTCCATTTGTGACAACCTGTCTGCGTTGCGTCTGGACACCATTCCATCACATGTTGTATATGCCTCTTGCCTAGGATGCTGAAGGACGAGCTCACTCATTGTCTGCACACACTACCCAGAGGTTGTTCTCATCTTTCTTCCTAATCAAATTCCAAATTCAGAAAAAAATATAATCCTCATCACATGCATCTGGTCTTCCCCTCAGTGCTGAAAATCAGTGTCATTTGACTATGTCTTTATACATTCCTGACTGGACCAGAGAAACCAAAATGATCAAAAGGTATAACCACTGACCAGATGAGGTTATCCTGAACTCCAGGCGTGGGAAGGCCAGCTTTCCTGCTGCCACACCTTCACCCTTCTGGTCAGAGGGATACACTCAGGTCCCTTCGTTAAAAACAGTAAGGATATGGACAGAGCAAATAAGCAGATTTAGCATTGGGCAATCCTTAGCTTTGGATGCACATTGGCCTTCTGGAAAGCCATCTGCGCTAGGACATCACTGCTTGCCTTTCCCTGAGGACCTGGGAATCCTTTGTCACTTCCTATTTTTACATCCCACTCAGCTCTTGTCTTTGACTCGCAGCTTCTCTGGGCTTTGACCTTAATTCAAGGACCGTTTTACTTTATAAATGAAAATGATTAGATGTGATAACAGATCAGATGCATTTGCTTTACCCTTCAGAGAACACACCCTTTGCCTTCTGAACCAGCGTTCACAGGGTTGTGCTCCCCTTTGATTTCATATTTGCTCTTCCCCTGACAACTAGTGTGGTGAGGTTTAGCTTGGCTTTACAGAGACAAGGTACTTTTTAAAACCTTGCTTTCCCCCCCCCCCGCCCCCCTATGCAAAACTATGTCTTGCCCCTCAGGCTCAACCAGCCTCTATTTTCAAGTATTTCACTGTGGAAAGGGCTTGTACTCCAGGTCTGCCCATGGAACTTGCACATTGCTGGAATTCTGTCCCCAGTTCCACAACCTCAAGGTATAGTCCCCGTCCAGCAAGGCCACCTGGAAATTTCTCTTCTTCCCCCTCACCCCAGCCTTACAGCCCGAATATTCTTGTTGGTTGCAGGCATTAACACCTCGCTGCTGCCTCGTAGACAAAGAGAAGGGGGTCAATAAATGACCCTATGGCTGTGGTCTAATTAAGGGGTGCTCTGTCATGTCCTTCGATATCCAGCTAAAACATCTACGTGCTCATTAGTCGTGCGTGACAGGCTGACATCCTTGGCACAGAAAGAGCCAGGTGCTCTTTAGAATGGCAGGCACCTCTTTTCTTAGGCATGATACACAGGGCATCAATCAGTAAACATTTCTTTGTGCAACCAGACTCAGGAAATAGTTTAGTTTTGCTATTCGTGTTTTGGGGTAGCACGCGGCATAATTTATCGGCATCCACATTCATGGCCACATATCAACAACCGATCGCAGCTCTGAACACCTCGACACACGCCTGAAGATAATCACCAGCAGCTGTCTTGTTACTGTTCCCCTGGCACCTCAAGAATGTTTATTCATGGGCCTCCACCTGTCTTCCTATCGCTTTGGCCCTGCTCTCAAGTCAGTAGATCTGAGCCTGTGTCATCAACTGTTTCTCGCTGTCATTACAGAATAATCACTTGTATCTCCACCCATTGTCACCGAGCCTTGATCAAAACTGAAGTCCCTGCCTAGAGCTGTCAGAGCTTTCATGCACCAGCTTTTTACCATTGTGGAGACAAACAATAAGAAGCCACCACACCACCACGGAAGAGCAGCTCTCTGAGACCCTATTTTGTGCCCTGCTTCATGACTGATCTTTCAACCACATTTGTATAACTTTGGCTATTTGGCCCCAGACCTTTCCAGTGCCCATCTGTGCTTTCGCTCTTCCAATATACTCTCCATTAGCTTTGTGCCACAATCTGTCTCAGTTTCTCACTTCTGGTCCATTGCAGTCAGAAGCTGAAGCTGCTAATCCTCTCCTGCTCCTTGCTCATGCAGTCAGGAGAGTCATTTCTCCTTAAAATGCCATTACTCCTGTTGTGGGATTTTTCATTCCATCATTTTCAGAAATCTAGGATGCCTGCTGCAGCGCTGGAGCTGGCCACAGAAGAAGCACCTCAAGTGCTGAGATGCCAGGGAGAGTGATGCAGCCTCCGGTCATACATTAGGGTTTACATGGCATCTTTAAGCTTTGGCTCTCCTAGTACCAGGAAAGAAGAACACAATTCATTTATGCATTTCCATATGTAATTTTTGTTAGGAGATGGGTCAATGAAAAAATACCAAGAGCCTAAGAAATTAGGCTCTTGATTGATGTCTCAATCAACATTGGCATAGAGATTTCATACAGAGAGACAACATACAGTTATGTCCCCTGCTGTAACCAGCACATCAGATGGAAATTAATCTATTTACAGCCAATGTGCAAAATGTTTCCTGATTCCTCCAAATTAATTACAAGTCTGTGCATCACAGCAAAGATAAATTCAATTCATTGAGAAAACAACCATGACACAAGAAGGTCTTCACTGAGTAGAGATTATGTAGGTATGAAAAATTGGGTATAGCTTGATCAATAGTATCTTTATCAACAGCGCCCACTCAGATACAGAGCTGAGGTCCTACTAGGCATACAGCATACACATCTGGAGGCTTCATTTGGCTGTATATAGTAGAAGACAAATATTTTCAGCAGTGTCCTTCACGCGTACTTCCAGTGCCCTTCAGCTGCGCAGTGCGGTGCTAAGGGCTACTGGTAGAAAGAAATTCACCCCCATATAACACATATATCTGCAGGAAGAGTTTTTCTGGTAGCAGCAGAAGTTAAGCATTGAAGCAACATTAAACTTTGCCAAGGATCAGGCTCAGATGCAAAGATAGTTCTGCTCTTCAAACAATCTCAGAGTAAAAAGCCAAAGCCTCCAAGGCTGGGGCTCAGAAGAGATTCCACAGAAGAACTAAGAGCATAACTTTCACTTTAAATCTGGTGACAGCTGTAAGCAAATGACATCAGTTTTTGGTTTCACAGACAAACAAAACCAGCCAGCCCATCTGAAGCTGCCAGCTGATTGTCAGAGCAGCTAGACGGCTCTGACTGGCACCGAGCCGGGGAGAAGCCAGGTTCCTGGAGGGCCTTGTCAGCGAACAAATGGGAGACCTGTCCTTGAGTCTGACAAGACCAACGCGACTGACAACACCCCTACTGACATGACAAACCCACGTGTCACAACCCGTTTCAGAGTGGAGACTGTAGGCAGATGCAATATTCCTATACAGTATTATACTGACCTACCTTCTTCTGAAAGTACAGGATGAAGAAATGGGGTCATCAGCACTGCTGGAGTGCTGGGGCAACGCAGGGGGTCAGGATGGCACTGCCAGGTCTCTTCCAAGTTTCTCTTTCTTCAAGACACTTGGTGGGAAGTTCAGTCACATTACCGGGTCCGAAGGACACCTTGCCATACCGTTCAACATCCTGAACTCTGAGCTCTTGACTTCCATTTCTGGAAGTAAATCCCACAGGAATTTCCCTCTGCCCCAGCACATCTGTGGCACGCAGGAGCTTCTCTGCTGTTGCTCACTCTCTCAGCCAAAAATGTTTGTGAAAAATGTGATCTTATAGAGATGATGGGTCCTAAAGTGACGAGGTATACTGCAGAGCAGAATCGGGTTTCAGATTCCTTATGCTCAAAATGCCTAAATCTCAGCTCTGAGCTGTCAATTCACATGACCCCATCAACAATGACAACAACGACTGGAAAATGGAAGAGCTCTGACTCCAGAGGAAGAGTCAGAAGCCTCCACGTCCTCATGTTAGCTGGCGACCAAGGAGAGTTCTGCCAGTTCCCAAGGGAAACTACGACAGTGTCAGACAGCTAACTCTGCTGTTTACATCATCAGCGTCAGAAAACACATGCATCAGAACAACTTTAAGTCTAAAGATTGCATGAAAGATTCAGCTTTGGACTTAGTAAATAGTTCCAACGAGCATCAGTGCAACTGTTCCAGAAAGCCAGAGGTTATATTTAGACACCACCGTCCAGTCACTAATTGATCTGGGGTAATTTTCATCCCAAAGCAAGCTTAATGCCCACCTGCTCTAATTTCCAGGCACAGAAAGTCAACATGACGCTAGAGGAGGGCGCCTGCCCCCAGCAGTAACTCAGACTGCTGGAGATGTGCTCCTGCACACATCCCCTCCGGCTGGAGAGCACTGCGCTCCATCGGCCGTGCACTTCGTCCTGCAGGTGGGATGAGCCCCGGGTTTCCCCGAGACACTGACCCTCACACAAAAGTGCTTTTGAAGGGAGTTGTTCAGCTTTGGGAATCTTCTCAGCCTCAGCCTCCTCTTAGGAGTCACTAGCCAGCAGGCAGAGCAGAAATGAGCAGGTGTCTGAGGTAGCACACCTACAGACTCACGGGTCTGTCAGAGCAGACATCCCTGCAGAGTAACAGCTGACAAAGGTGCCTCCCTCCTAGAGTACTGCCCAGGCAGCCACACCTCTTCAGAACTTTATTTCTAGGAAATACTTCTTACCATTAAAGGAATTTTCAGTTTCTCATCACATAATTCAGTTTTCTCTCATGCTGTCTTCTTTTTCAAGCACCACTGCTGGGAAAGAAAGAAATACAGGCATAAATGCCTATACCATTTTGGTTTAAAAGCGAGTAATTACTAATACAGGTTTTAAGTATTCAGGTGCACTCTGGTCTGCTCAGATTTCAAGCACGGATAGTAGGTCACACGTCAGCACCAAAAATTGCCACGTAATTTACCAAAATAAGCATTCTCAATTTTAAGCACCATCTTTTCAGCACCAATTTGATTGTTTGCTACAAGTTTCTAGTTCCCAGATGAAGCAATCTGCAGGAACCTGCGCAAAATCCAGACAACTTATCCTGTAATTACTAAAATACTCCATTTCAGTTTTAGCAATAAAAGCTTTCAGTCACCCAAGGATCATCAAAAGGCTGTGGGGAGTCACAGCAAGGCTGCAGAATATTCAGGTTAGTGAACACTTCCAAAATGTTGATTTTTTTTCACCCCAGTTCAGGGTTTCTGAAATTTCTGGAATTCTAGCATCTCCTATATGGCAAGAGTTCGGTGCTTTGCCCATTTTACCGACCCCTGTAAGTATTTTAAAAGCAACTGGGAAATGCCATAGTTCCTGTAAGACATATTTAGAGTGTTCTGGGTCAAAATTACCAAATATTTCTACAAGCAGCTATGTGACACTGTGTGTCAGGAGCTAGAAGGAATGACAGTACATGGGCTTTTCATTCTGAGAACGACAGTTACAGATCAGTAACAAGATCATAGAATAAGCCCTAGGGTCAAAATTTTTAGGGAGGTTCACCCCTGTGGCAGTTCCCCTCCTGCAGTGCCCCGTTCCATTGCCCTGATTCAATAAAGCCTTTCAGCACGGAGACACCTGTGGGAATTCTGCTCAAAATCAGGCACAAGCTCAAACCGCTCGGGATCCCAAAAGGCCTCAATTCAGGAAAAAGCCTCATGTCACCAGGACCTCAGCAGAAACGGCTACCAAACCCTCTTCTAGGAAACGTGTCTGGAGCCGCCAGGAGGGACTCCCCGCTTCATGAACTCAGGCGGAGGAGGAAGGTCTGTCCCTTCCAACAGAGACATTGGGACACTTGTGCAGGTGGAGGCCCACGGTGCTTCCCCGCCGCCCTCCCACTGCTCCTCTCCAGCCGCCAGGGAGCTGGGAGGCTCTACGGCACGGAAATTAATCGCAACCTGATCACAGAGAGCACCAGCTTCATGCCTTCTCGTCCTGATGAGATGTTTCTATCCTGTCATGACCCCCAGTTTAAGATTCCCTTTGGTGTACTTCATTTCTTCCTTGCCCACAGTACTCGTTTCTTCGTTATTTAGTTCAAATGATAAGCCTTTCTCCACTTTTGGGAGTTTTACTTATACTTTTTCCCTTCCCGATGCAAAATAGAACTATAGATTAAGAAGCCATCCGGGAGGGGGGGCGGGTGGGCAGAGAGGGTGCTCCGGGGCTGGGAGGAATTCCTATAAAGGAACCTTTATAGGAACCTGCCCACCTGGTTCAGCTCTGGACGGCCCTTCGAGGAGCAAATGTCGTGATATCCCCCACTGCCTCGCTTTGGCTTGCCCACAGAGGGGGCTTGGAGTTAGAATTCGGAGTTTAAACTAAATGCATTTGAATTTCATTCTTTCTGGATGAAGCTATACAAGAAGATACCCTGCAGAAAAGCACCTGTGTCAAATTAATTATCATTCTGCTCTCAGAAGCATAATTTCAGTGCTCATGACCAGATAAGAATTAGTCCAAAGTAAAAACTCTTGAGATGCTCTCGGTGTGGACGTCGGGTCTCACAGCATTTCCCAGTACAGACCCTGCTCCTTCTGGGCTGTGGCTCTGGCCCATGTGGACACGTCAGGGAGCCCCTCAAGGGGAACGGGAGACCTCAGGGTCCACCCTCGGGGTCCCTCAGGTGCTTCACATAAGCCTCTGAGCCCTCTCAAACCAGATTTCAAAGCACTGAATATTCATCACAATGAATTCAATCAATTTTTATTGCATACAGAAGTGCAACTGCAAAGTAATCTACAGGCAATTTCTGTAAGTAATTTTTATCGTAATTTCCATTACAACTGCAAACAGAAACTTGCTCTTAATGCTTTCACAGCAGTCTCCCACTGGAGCTGTTACCATGAAATACGTTTTCTGTCATGAAGCACTGAGGACAAACTCGCATGGGCGGGATGGGCAGTATAAAATTATTTAGGAAATGGATCCTATTACCAAACGGTTCACAAGTTGAAAATGAGGAGGAAAGGTGACAAGGATGCAGAGGAGGATGGATCACTGCTAGTCAGATTTATTCAGTGCTTTTTGGAGTTGGTTTGGTTTTTGTTGTTTGGGGTTTTTTTCTTAGAGTTGAGACTTAAAAGACCATTAAAAATAAGGCAATACATTTTAATTAAGGAAATTATTTCCTTTTTCCCAGGGTTCTGTGGAACTTTGGGAGAAACCAGAGGAGGTATCCAAAGACTGCTCTGTACGACATGCTATCACACCACACTTGAAAACATACAGTTCTTTATCTAATGACCAAAGTGGTTATTTTCTGCTCTCAGAAACACACTTTTTGAAGGAATTCCTAACCCTGTCTTTTTGCTTTTCTGATGTGACCCCTGGAGGATGCCAGCTTAGGCTACAGCTGGCAACACAAGCAGTTGATTAAGCAGAGCGACTCTGGAGCGTGGCCCGACCTGGTGCACGTGACCCACATAACGAAACGCTTTGTTCCTCCAGAAGAGAATGTGCTCAAGCACGTGCCTAGGTGACCCCCGCGGTGGTTCTGCTGTGGCAGCATCCCTGGGATGCGCCAGGGGTTGCAAGATGCCCCTCGTACCCAGCAGTGGCACAACACTGGACTTCGTATCACAGTTGAGTACAAATCTTTCTGAATCAGAAGGCAGCCTGCAGAAAAGGCATCAAAATGCCTTACAGGATGAAAA
Organism: Pedionomus torquatus; assembly: GCA_013398155.1. Taxonomy (NCBI): domain Eukaryota; kingdom Metazoa; phylum Chordata; class Aves; order Charadriiformes; family Pedionomidae; genus Pedionomus; species Pedionomus torquatus. The sequence goes on along the minus strand of VZRU01016692.1, from coordinate 65,596 downwards.
GCCAATAGCCTGTCACACTGTCTCTTAACAAAGGGTCACCATCCTCAGTGGGGACAAATAAAGCATGAAAATGCTGCTGCAACTGGCCCAAGAAGAAACCTCTCTGCACTCACTCCACAGGCACCTTCTTCCTATGAAATCCAATGCGACCGAAGCAACTACAAATCCAAAACAGGCTGAACGGGCTTACCTTTGTTTTAATTGTTGCAATAGTTTTATTTTTATATTAAAACTAAAACCTGCAGTAGTTGGGTGTTCCCTTCCCCTGCCCCCCAAATACAGAGTTTGTTCCCTGGAAAAGCTGAGAAACAATTTTCTAAAGAATCCAATCCCATCTGACAGGTTTGCTGGAAGATTTCATATTGTGTGTGATAAAGAAGAGTATTTTTGCATCTGCTTCTCTTGCTCCATCGGGAATAGTGAATAAATTACCTGAATAACATCTCACAGCCCACCAGCAGCAGCAAGAGTTATCAGATTGAAAAATTAAAATGAAACTATTTTAAAGATTTTCACTCCGGATAAAGGCACTGCTTTGTCTTTAGCAGTTCTGGAGAAATGCATGCAAGATTTCCTGGTAATCCGTGATTCCAGTTTGCTGATTGAAAATTGCCGTGGGGTTCTCCTCTGGAATGTTCATTTGCTTTTACTATTAATGTGAAAAAACTGCATGTCTGTTTATCAGCCCACGTGGGAAATAGCCAGCGTTTAGTAAACGCTCCCTAATTAATGTTCACAATATTTCTCTGAGGTTTGTTTATTCCATCTTATCATCAAAAATGAATCCAAGAAATAAAAAAGGAAAAGAATGGATCAAGATTCCTCCCAATTCGGTGGTAAAGCTGCAATTGTAAGCTGCAGCTCCTGATACTCACGGCGATATACATTTTTCCAGATCCTGAAGAGAGGGCTAATATCTACCTCCCTCCTTGTCAAATGGCCAAGGAGGATCCAAGGAGGACCTGCAGATCAGAAGCCTTCTGTGATGTTCTGGAAAAACTAAGCCTCTTTTGTTCTGCTGTCCTACTCAGCTGTGAAGGATGAACTGCACTCACTGTCCTACACAAGTATGCATGGAGGCTAATGCCCCAGGTCTTCCTGTAGACAGCTTTGACTAAACTACAAGGATCATGGTCTTCAGTAGAAGAATAACAAATAAGGGCCCAAATCAGGGAGGGAAATTATGTTTTTGATGTCAGCAAGAAGCTTCTTGACCTCCTCCTTTCTGGTAGCACCACATGGTCACATTCTGCAGAACTATTCAAGAATAACCTTTTGGAAGCACAAGAACAGCCCATCCGCTACAACAGGAAGCGAAGGTGGGAGAACAACCTGGGCTGTTCTATGATACTGTGAAAATCAGGATCCCATTGCATCATTAGGAGAAGAACTTAACACAGATGGAAGCTGAACCTGTAAAGAGATAAACCATCTGAAATTGAAAATGTTTCAAAAGAAGCCCGAAAGTAATCTTGGAAGCCATTTGCACAGACTACAACTGTGGAATAAGGGGCACCGTGCTGTAAAACAATGAAGAAGACTAAGAACACAAGCAGAATAAAGAGAAGATCTAATAAACAGGAAAGTGCAGCAGAAACCAAGCTAAAACCAGCCAGGTTGTGTGATGAGCTATCTGACACAAATTTGATGGTGATGCTATACTTCGGCCTCTCTGCTTTTACTCAATCTCTGCCTTATAAAAAGGGTTTCATTTTGTAGTTACAGGCTTATTGCTATTAAAACCCAGGTAAGAATGCATATTTACATTGCACTTTGTGACACAGCAAATATCCTCTGTCGCAATGGTCTCACAGGTGAGAGGAGACAGCTTTATGTGTGCATAAGGGTCCCTGAAGCATTTGCAAATGCGGTTCTATTTACAGCAATGAGCAATGCCTAGTGTGGCTGAAGGGTTTTTTTTGAGGGGGGGAGGAGCAAGAGAGGTCCTTCCTGAAAGATCTTGGAGGGAAGACAAAATCCTGAGAATGACACCTGAAGAGTAACAGGGTTAATTTACTGATGGTCTAGTGATTGTCAGGCTTCGATGAAAGCCACAGAAAACCTTTAAAATCTCGATAAAAGGGGCCTGGTTTAAAGAGGCTGTCATTGCTGAAAGGAAAAGTAATAGACTAATGGGACTAATTCTAAACCCAGCAGGTTTGGAGGTGAGTCCCTGCAGAACAGAAAGGGAAAGCAATCACATCAGATGAAAGAGAACCTGTAAGGGGAGAATATTCTGCTGGGTACCATCAAGCCAATTGTGGACTAATGCACATCTCATTGCTGTCACTAATTTAAATAGCCTGAACATTCAATCACTGCTATTATGTTATCTTTCCAGCTGAAGGTCGAACACACGAGCATTGAAATCTTACCTTCTCCTGTACACGGAAAAAGTGTATGTCCCTGTATTTGGTATCATAGAATCATAGAATGGTTAGAGTTGGAGGGGACCTCAAAGATCATCGAGTTCCAACCCCCCTGCCCTGGGTATGTAATATTGCACTTTGTAACTAGAACATTTACCAGTAACTAGATTGGAGGGATGTGTCTGAGCAAAGGAAAGCAGGAAATGCTTTGGCTGGGTGGCAAAATCTTTAGCCAATGGGTAAGAATACACACCAGCAAGGTAAGGATATCGTATTGCAACTTTCTTTACACCTAAAATGAACGTCTTCTAAAATGAAGGTCCTGATATCAAAATTTGGTTCCTCTTTTAAAGCAATCCTGAAGTCATTTTTCTTCCTCCTCAGGGACCTCACTGGACTAGTCAACGTTCTTTTTTTAAGTCACAGAATCCTAGAACCACAAAACGGTTTGAGTTGGAAGGGGCCTTAAAGATCATCCAGTTCCAGTCCCCCTGCCTTCGGCAGGGTTCCCACCACACCAGGTGGCTCCAAGTGGGTCCTGTCCTCACAGCTGTTGGTGTTTTCACCACTTGGGGCTTCCTCCAGAGCTTTTCCATAACAGTTCACTTGAATTGTGCTTATTTCTCCAGCATCTGAAGCAGGGTATGCCATGGCCACAGCATCACGGCTGTGGTGTCTGCCAGCGCTCCAGCTGTGAACAGGATGAGCACACTGACTGACACTCTCAGGGAGAAGACCTGGAAAATTATTGTACATGCACACCATGGTCTTCCATCTTAAGTTCAAGAGCACCTGAGACAAAGCACTAACCAAACCAAATATTTGTATTTTCCGTTACTGTTAAGGTTACCTGTGTGTATGAAGACGTGATCTGGTTTTATCCCATAAAAAGAACGATGCAGTAGAGTTCTAGGGATATGAAAGTATAAAAGCAGACCTTTTTGGCCTTAAGCAGTATCTCTTTTTTTTTTCTATTTCTCTCTCGCGCACAAATGCTGCTCCAGGGCTGTGGAATGGATCTGAGAGGAGCGGGCTGCCCCGCTGCAGTGGGACTGGCACCCGAATGCCTGACTTTGGGAAATACAGGTTGCTCCTAACTCTTCTGAAGCACGTAACCCCCCAGCCAGGGCTGCAGGGGCCCGGATGGATCCCCTTGCTCCTACTTGCATGTGTGCCGCTCACTCCCAACGCTTCCACAACACAGAATTTCCAAAGTATCTGCAGGAGGTTTCAAATGAACTCCAAATTCCAAAGCGATACCCGGAGGGAAGTACTGAACTTCATTTGGGTTTGCTTTGAAGCAAAGACCTTCAGGCATGAACCCCAGGGTTCCCTGAACTTGAGAGAAGCTCTCAGGAAAGCAGACTGAAGCTAGTGATGAAGCCAGCGCCAGGCCAGCTCTCCGTGTCAGACACCACTGTAAATAGTAGACTGAAAACAAACACTGCTGTAGAAGTGTAATCTTTGGTATAAATCCAGAGTAAACCTATGGAAATCTGTCTCCTAACCACAGCTGGTCCTATGAAGTCACAGGTGACTTCATAACTATGTCGTTTGGGGGGTCAACACGCTCTCTTTCCAAAGCTCTCCTGAGGAACCCGTGGAGCTGCTGAGCGTGCCTCCTGCTGTCTCCAGCACGGTGAGGGACACCGACACGGGACACCTGTGAAAGCCAGCGCCCACCCTGGGGCCCTCAGCAGCTAGATTGTTGGGATGCTGCTGCCAAAGTCCTTCAGAGATCAGCTCTGCAAGCCACGGCCAAGGAGGCTGCTGCCTCCACCTCCTGCTGGGGCTCAAATGGTAATGGTTTTAAACTGGAAGAGGGGAGATTTAGATTGGATATTAGGAAAAATTTCTTTGCTGTGAGGGTGGTGAGGCTCTGGAAGAGGTTGCCCCGAGAAGCTGTGGCTGCCCCATCCCTGGAGGGGTTCAAGGCCAGGCTGGAGGGGGCTTGGAGCAACCTGGGGTGGTGGGAGGTGTCCCTGCCCAGGGCAGGGGGGTTGGAACACGATGATCTTCAAGGTCCTTTCCAACTCTTTCCAACAGAGCGGGCTCGGGCGGGCAGAGCAGCCACGGCACAGGGGGTGCGCAGCGGAACCGGCTGCCCTTCCAAGAAACGGGACGCGCTCTCGTCCCGACCAAGCTGGGGGCAACCTTCCCGATGAACAGGCAGCCGTCCTCGGGAGCCGCGCTGAGAGGCACTTGCCCGTTGGCCCCTGCAGGGCTGCGGTCTTACAGTGCGACAATTACGCAAATACCATTTCGTTGTAGAAATGAGAGGTTTAAGCTGTGTCATGGGTTTTGACTTTTGATAAATTCATGATACATTTTACTACATGCTCCTGCTCAGGTGTTAATGTGTGAAATCCCACAAATGCAAAAAAAAAAAACAAAAAAAAACAATAAAAGTTCTGACTTAACACATTAATTAGGTGATTAAACTGTCACATGACTTTTTTGTCCACTGTAAATTAGTAGCTGAATCCTCACAATTTATAAGCAGAACAAGTAGTTAAACAAAAGCTTTGGTTCGCTATAAAACCCCTACGCCTTTGCCCAAGGCCAGAGCCGCCGTGGAAACTGGTTTCCCGGAGCTTACCCAGGCCTGAGCAGGCCCTGCTGGGGCCTTCACTGAGCGGAGTGAGACCTTCAGGAGCCACACGTGTTTGCTTCATTATTCCTAATGTCATCAACAGCACGTTTTAACCTGGTATTAAAGCGGGAAGAGCACAGAGATGCAGTGGCACTTTATTTCCCGAGCGAAGGGCCCGTGCGAGGGGTTGGCGCAGCGCGGGCCGTGGCAGGAGGAATGGCGGGGCGGCATTTCCACGGGGCAAGCTGTGGGGAAGGCAAGCAGAGATGGAGCGGTCTGCACCACGTACAGCTGTGGAACCCGGCACCGCCAGGTCTAGGGGCAGCCACCACGCGGAGCCCGGACAGAGCTGGGCACCGGGACTCTGGACGTGGCGTTCCAAGTGCTGCGTAAGGAACCTCCTGAGCAGCGATGGCCGGACGCCGGGAAGCCCCGACGGCTTGGCCTTGCCCGAGTCCGGCCTCCCTGTGGGCCACAGCCTGGACCAGAGACCTTCTGAGCTGCCCTCCAACCTCGCTGCGCTACGTCCCTCCCCAAACACTCCTCTTACGCTGCCAACATCAGGGCAGTGTCAGGAACAAGCCAGGGGGCTGCGCGGACACCTGCTCTGGGCTGGCAGGGAAGTTTTTGCACTGTTAATCCACAAAATGGTGTCACCCAATCCAAGATACATTGAAGTCAACAGCCTTCAGTAGCTTTCCCGATCATTGAAGTGGTCTAGTTAATTTTGGCAGGATTACCACCAAGAAGTTCTTCCAGAGCATACCCCCCACCTGAACAAGACTAGAGTACAGGCCAGGACACCCACGCTTTAAGGGGATACCATTTATGATCCACACAAAAGCCACCAGCTGCTCCCCCAGCTTTCGGCAGAGACGTGATCTCAGGGCGCCACAGCGCTTCAGTCAGCAGTGCCATTTGTGATCACCTAAGCTGCTCTACTTATCTCACTCCATTACCTTTGTACCGAGCTCAATAACTTTGTGTTCCACTCAAATACATCTTCCGGAATGACATCCCATCTTAATTTAAAAATCAGAGACGGGGAATCCATCTCTTCTCTTCATCATGTATTTCAATGATTAATCACTTCTTCTGTTAAAAACGGGCAAGGAATTTCTAATTTGAATTTGGCTGGTGACAGCTTCCAGCCATGGCTTCTGTAGTGCTCAGAATTTCCTTATTGTGAATATGCTCATGCATTTTAATGAGGTCACCTCCGAGTCTTGTTTTTAAATCATTAACATGCCAATTTCTTTATTTCTCATGGGATGGGGTAATTCCTACAGGTCATGAATCATTTTGGTAGTTCTTTCCCTTGCACTTTCAAGTCTTTGAACAGCCTCAAGAATATGAGTATGAACTGGATTCAACATTCCAGCTCAGTGGCCATCCTGCCACTGGCCGGAGCTGGCAAGCTGGGCTCCTTTGGAAGAAATAAAACCATATTAGAGGACTAATAGTCAACATATGAGAGGACTTTTGATCTACGAAGGTGAAGTTGAGCACACAGATTCCCGAGTAAAGAAAACAAATCTCTTGGTGAAGCATGCTGACTGTCAAGCTGCGGCCCTTCAAAAGTCACAATTACCACCTGAGCTCAGTGTCCAGAACCACAACATCGGAACAAAATCCTGTGAACCCTGACACACCAGGAGGAAGAAAGGGCTCGCTGTATTACTGTCACAGCAGTTCCATTCTTCACCGCAGCTGAAACCTTTAAATAACTGTGCCACCTTAATGTTAAAAAAATTATTTTATGCTTAATGTTAAAAAAATTATTTTTTTTTATGAATAGCCCTTTCTTCTCCAAGGGCTATTCAAAGCAAATTCTTAGCCCCTAGAACCACTGCAGGCATACGAAAAGCTATTGCCCTCCTGCTGCAGCGGTGAGATAGAGAACTGGGAGATAAAGAAGGGCATGGGCTGTACCACACCAGAGCCAACCTACTGAATTTTGCCAACTTTTAGCTGAAGATTCCCACTTTAGAACCACTGCTGCCATAACTGGTGTTTGATAATGCCAATTTGAATGCATTACTGAATTGAAAATTTGAGCTCTCCAAAATGTGCCTTATTTGCTTTCAAAATTATCCCTTTGTAGCAACAGAGATACACGTTTTCTCAGAAGTGATGGATGCTGCATTCTTTGGCTGCTCAGGATTCTTATCACCCTTTGAGACAATTGAATTTCTTCCATTTGTGAAATCTATTACCAGAGGAAGGACTGCAAGTGAAACCCAGTGACTGGAATGAGAACTCTTCTGGCAATGCAGGCATACTTCACCAATCCACATTAATACATAGAATTCCTATTAAAAACCTTATGTTTACTTAGTCTTAGGAATTAGAACTTGAGCAATATCATGAAGGAGCTTACCAGGGAAATAAATCTGTTATATTCCTATAACATATTTGTGTAAGATACACTTCAGCTTGAACTAATTTGATGGTTTTATTTTTGGGAACATCCTACATAAGTGTGACCACACTGGATGTCTAAAGGCAGGCAGACTGACAACAACAACGGCAAGCAGAGCATCTTTATCCAAAGAGGTACTTTTTAGACAGAGTCCCAAAAAGGATCTACTTTAAATCAGACATGAAGCAGGATTTGTCACTCATCTAAATGGGGCTATTAAACTAATGGTAGTAGATATGAAAATACTAATAAAATTTTTGACTTCCTAAATAACTATTTGCAGAATGACTCAGAGAAAATAATAGCCCTTTCCAGACTTAAAAATTCATGAACTGATGGCATTCTATTGATTGGAGCATTTACTGCACCTTCAATAGGTCTAATTAATGAAACAGTTCACGGAATCAAACACAGTACTTAGCGGGATGACCTACAACCCCCTTCTTTGCAAAGATCTCTACATTCAAGCGCTTTCGTGCTCCTGGAGAGGCCGACAGAGGAGCTTACTGCGTATTCTCATCAAGGCAGGGACTGCTCCCCGGTAACTCCGGGTACCGTATGTTTACCCGTGTATGAATATAAAGCTACTTACAAGACAGGTAAATCGCAGGACCTGATACCTGATGAGACAACACTGATAAAAATCAGACGCAAGAGAGTACGTGGCTGGTTTTTGCATCAGCTAACTTCAAACCATTACTAGGGCTAAGCAGCTGTAGATGGTCGCTGGGACACACCAGAACTGCCACAGACCTGGAAAAATTGTGCTTTTTATATTTTGCAAATAATACACTTTTGCATTTTGCTACATTCCAATACAAAGGTAGAGATCCAAAAATGGGTAGTCTGACCTAACAGAGAACAATAACCTGGAAAACAGAGTCTGGCAGAGACATGGCCTGAACTCATACATTATGGGGGAAAAAGGTAGAAAAATTTTTGAAGATGTTAAAAGAAAAGAAATGAGCAAAAGCAGAGAGGCAGTTTCTTCCTCTTGATGAAATGATTTTAGAACAATATGTTCATGCTTACTACCCTTTATTTTTTTGTTAAGATATTAAAAAAGAAGGACAGAAATGGTATAAGAAGAACCCTAAAGCTCAGGCCCTAAGATGATACCTTAAAGCAAGAAATATGAGGGGCCAGATCATCTTGGTTTTTCAGGAAGATGACTGAGACTGGAAACTAAAGCAGAAAAAGATGCAAAGAAAATTAGAAGTTGGGATCAGAAGGCAGAGAAATTAAAAACTAGAGTTTTTTGGTTTTGGGGTTTTTTTTACAAACACTAGTGAATTTTTCATCTTTGGTGCCTTCAGGTGAAGACTAGATACATTTATAGAACATGTTTAGGAAACTATGGGTCATTTTGCCACATAGTTGTTAGAATGTAAGAGCAACTGCATACTTGTTCAACACATGATGGAAAGCGACTTTGTGATTTGCTGTGCTGTCCTCTCCACCTGCAAAGTTCAGAACACCCGTGGAGCAAGATTTCAGCTATAGGAGATCAGTTTTCTGGCTCAAGGAATCGCTGCCAGAACTCGGCTGGTAACCAGGCGTCTAACAAGAAATTGCAGATGATCCACATCTTGAAAGAATGGAATCTGATCCTTGCCTAACTGTTCAGTCTGTAAACCCGAGATCTTAAAGCTGTCATCCTTCGCTACATTTATAGTACTCTCCTCACATTGCGTGTTCTCACGCCACAGACTGTGATATCTTTATGCAACAGCCTCAAAAGGAGATGCGTCCACAGACTTGGTTTTCTTGGATTTGTGAGCTTCAGGCAGCGCCAAAACGTTGCTTATACTGTAGAGAAGTTTTAGAATACCGAGGGCAGCAAAAAGTTTTGGGTTAGCCTACGGATTTCTACTTCAAAGCATCATACAAATGTGGTATTCTAAATTCTGAAATTTTGGGTAATGAAGTATTTCTAATTCTAAAATTGTCTTAATTCTACCAGGCTTTGGAAGCTGATGTCCTACAGCAGGATGTAACTGTGGCGAGCAAGAGCAGTACACGTTCATCTGCCAGTGTAGAGTCCTGCTTGAATCTTCCCTAGAAAGGGAGTGCTTCCCTCTTTAGTTTACAACCTCATTTGTTCCCCAGGAACTTCCCTCAATTATCTGTCCTTTGCACCCTTCAGATAAAAACAGCTTTCTTGCGTTGAGTGAAACTGTAATCTGTAGTTACCACCACTATAACCCCATCTAGCAGCTTCTCAGGAGGAACAGAAGTAGTCCACTCCAAAACCCCACACTTCAAAGGACTTCTGAAGAATTTGAATCTGAGTTTAAAAAGCAGTATGAAAATGCAGTCATAGCCAGTCCCATTCAGCTGCCAAACCAGAGGTTTTAATATAATGTGATTTCCCGTGTTTGATTATTACAATGGCTACGTACCAGGGGGGCAGTGAAAAAGGGAGGCAGCCTTTGCTCTTTTTTTTTTCCCATTTTCTGGCTAAAGTTAGAGACCTTACATCACTTGAATCTAATAGCATTTGACTGAACAGGGAATCAGAAGTCAGACAGGATTTTTTTAACCCTAAAAAAGTTAAAAGTGAGTTACTGCTTTAATTGGCTGCTGAATTAGCTGATATGAATAACTGCCCACGGTCTTTTCAAGTTCTGTGGTTTAATAAGATTCCCTTCTACTTCTTTGTCTGAAGATTCACTGACAAATATGCATCCTTCCTGGACATAGTGATTACGTTCAAACTCCAGATGTGAAACAGAAACAGCTATGCAAAGTAAAAAGCTAAATAGTATAGGCTGCTGGTAGCACCAGTTTTTTACCACCTTCTCCATGTGATGAACACAAAGGTCTGTTATAATTACGCTACGGGACAATAACCAAGGGGGCACTTTGTGCCATGGCACTGCAGGCTTTGCAGAGCTACATAAAAAATAAAACCAAGGCAAAAAGGGACAGAACAGCCGGCAGAACCATCATCCGTGCCACAGAGCCGGAACTCGGGAGCGCATGGGCCTTTGTAAGCTCAGAGATGAACCTCAAAACATGGGGAGAAATTTTGTGTGATCTGAAAAGCAGATGCCTATTAAGCCCCACACCCACAGTGCCTACAAGCAGAAAGTACCAAACCCCACTTTGCATATATCAATGATCAAAATGAAAAGTTAATTAAAAAAAAGGAACCAATTCCTCATTCTCTTTGAGTGGCTTTTGTTGGGAGTTCCTGAGCCAGTAGCTCCCTGCCTGCATGAACTCATACCATAACACCTTTTCCCTTGAAAACAGTAGCACTGAAGGCGTTTATCCAGGCACAAGCTGTCAGTGCACTGCCACACCTTCCATGGCACTGACTAAATCTCTGCTCAAGCACCACTTACCCCTAGTGCAGCCAGCCACACCACTGGGAGGCAGAGATTATGTGGGGGACAGCGTGGAGCAAATTCCCGCAAGAGGTAAGAGCCTCCATTAACTCCATCACCTTCTACTCTCAGCACAAAGGGCACTCGAGAACCCCACACCTTTGAAACAGGAGCATAGGCATCGAAGTGCTCACCAAAAACCTGAAACCACACACCAGCCAAACAAAGCAGCCCACCCTAGGGACAGGAAAAGGCCAGTGGGGCATCAGCACCGGGGTTAACACCCATCTGGGAAATCTCTGCTGTAGAAGGGTGATGAGCACATCTTGGATCTGTGCGTCTTGACACAGTCTTTAATCGCTGTCTCTGCACAGGACCACTGCTTCATTCACCAAAATGCTAATCAATATCTTGCTTTCACCTCATCGCTCCCCATGTGGCCCATGCTTTGTTGACTGCCCATTATTCAATTGCGTTAGGATGGCAGAATTATTAATTTCCTCCAGGGCTCCTCAGTGGTGCTCATCACGTCAATATCCCAGAGCTGCACAAATTCAAATTAATTTAGTTTCACCAATATCCACAGTGGTGAGGAAAAGGTAGCACTGTTGTCTAAAATACAGGGTGTGGAGGCACAGGAGGATTAAGGACAGAAGTACTCCTGACTTTAGCTGTCCTGTCTGAGGCACCAGGGCTGTAACCCAGGAGTATTTAACACCATATTTCAAAAGCCCCGCAGGCACAGAGGGTGCAGCATCAGTCACAGCTGCGACTGCTGAGCGAGTTCAATTTAGGACTCTACAGGTGGTGATTAAAATTAGGCAAGTAGACACTATTTTAGACTATTAGAGGTTCCATGGACAGAGATCACAGAACTGTTTCCAGTGTCCATAGCAGCAGTAAAAAATGTCTCCGTATGAGTGTCCGTATTGGCAGGAAAAGTCCAGTGCGGCGGTGCGTGAGCACAGGCACACAACCTTCCGTCACCCTCCCCTGCTTCATTCCTGAAGGGCTTCCCCGCTCAGGCAATAAGCGAGGCAGGAATCGTGCCGGCATCACTCACCTTTCCTGCACAGCCCCAGTACATCCCCAGAGCAGGTCCATCCATCAGCAGTGGAGCCAGAAATCCTACGTGCAAACAGCGTGTGATCACACACGCATCGTAGGGAGCGAATTAAGGTTGCCAGGCAACCACCTCCCCACGTTATGCCACAAATCCTTGTCCTTCATCTCCTCAGCAAACAACTGCCAGGCCCTGTCTCCCAACCCTACTCCTTCTCCCATCTGCTTCCATGACCCTAATTACCCCGGCTCCCAGGGGCGTCTGCGCTGCGGTTTCTTTGTCCAGCCAGTACCAGCTTTCCCTCGTTACTCCAGTTGTTATTCTGCCTTTGTGTTCTTCATAATTAACATTTAGTCCCTTCCATTTCTTCTTTGCCTGACCAGCTCAGTCCCAAAAGATGAGAGATGCTGCTTAAAAGAAAAACAAACAAACAAAAAAGTATACTCAGTGAGGAGAGAAACTCACGAGACTTTGGCTTGTAGTGTGTCTCCAAAAGCAGTGTAAAGCATAGGTTTTTTCCGAAGTATTAAAACATTGCCAAGTTTAAGCAGATTTTCCCAGGGAAAAGACAGTCCACCTCTTTGCCACCAAAATAATTGCCTCCCGTCTGGAGGCATCTTCAATCTCCCATCTTCAATGATCTGCTGCAGAATGGAGCACGCTGCTGCATTTCCAAGAGAAGATCAGCAGAATGAGCAAAACGTTGTCATTTTGTTCGAAGATCATACTCCAAACCAGCTAAGACATCTCAGCTGGCTTTTTTCCAACACAAACAATAATCAAGGGCCGTGCAACACTGAAAATGTCAGATGAAGATAATGAAGTCTGGCAAACCCGTGAGCAAAACCAGTTGTTAAATGAAATTTTCTTTAATTTTTTTTATGGGTTAAAAAAGCAAGACAAGAAATAAGCAAGTTCTCATGACCTTCCCCATCAAAGCGGTTTTCTGCCACTGTTTCAGTTTAAGCGTGGACCTCACCCAAATGTAACTAATATCTTCAAAGTCTATTTTATCTGTCCTCAGCATGTTTTTCCCCTGTTGTCATCTGCTTTCTTTACTTTGAGAAATCACCGAGTAAGTCAAAATTTGTTTTAGTTGCAAAGGAGTAGACGACGAGCCCAATGTCAGGGACCGGACCCTTGTTTGAGAGCCAGCAATAATATAACACTTCCCTAAAATGCATACATCTACAAATATGAGTGACTACATAGAGAAAAATGGTCTGGAATATACTTGGAGCAACAAATGTTTTGTTGGTCTTCTCCAAGGGCTGTGAGACAGAAGCCATGGTGAACCAGCCGATTACCAGTGAAGTCACAATAAATTTAGACAATCCAAAGAAAGCAAAACCAGCAAAGAAAGTTACTCATGTACATGTCACTGCAAACAGCAAGGGAGGCAGAGCAAAGTGAATTAGGCACTTTGCAGAACACTTTTGTTATCTATTTCTTGTTACACAAGGCACCTTGCTGCTCAGAAAACTGCAACCCAAAGGGAACCAGTACACACCTCATTTCAGTAAGATATTTGGAGGACGCTTCCAAACTACACCTTCTAGTCTTGGGATGACTTGTGATTTAGATCTGCTGAATATTGGCACTTTTCTTTTTCTAGGAAAATGTCATTGTGAACCTCCGAGGTGCAATGGATGGCACTGTCAGTCATCAGTCTGACCCAGCTCCTCCTGCACCATCTACTTGTCTCCTCCCAGTTTAAAAGGAGAATTGGACCCAGCATTCTTCCCTCCATTGCTCTTCAAAGAGTGAAGAACCCTATGATTCTAGGATCAAAAGTGTGCTTAGCATCCCACATCTAGAGATAAATATAACAGGTCTTGATAGGACACCTGCTTAAAATAAGCAAAAGAAGACGCCTCAGGAACCGGCCTGTGGAACTGACCGCTGCAGGACACTGTGGACGCTGTAGAAGAAAGAAAGATCCATCTAGTATTCCTGAGCAGGGAAACTGAGTCAGGCTCAGGCACCTCATGAAAAGAGTCAGTGGCTGGAATGATCCCTGGGAGGGTACAGCACGTGCTTCTCCTGCTCTTGGTCTTCTCACAGCATTCACCTACAGCTAGTGACAACAGGGAGAGGCTGGACTACTAGAGGGTCACTAAATGTGTGGAAACCAAAGGTCTCAAACTGCATACGCTGGGACAATAAGAGGAGTTCTGTCATACATGCTTGCCCTCTGCTGCTCTTCCCACACGGTTTCCCATTTCAGAGACAGGTGGCAGCTCTCCACACAAAAAATAAACCCCTAACACTTTACCTGTGAACAGAGAATAAAGAGGAAAGAAATAAAGTGAAAACGAATGCAAGGGAATAGGGAAATGGAAACAAGGTGGCAAGGGAGAATCAAAGAAAATAGCTATCCATGGGAGGGGAGACAGTAAGCTCAGCATCTCCAACAGTACTGCTGTGAGCTCTCTGAACATATGTGGGGACCTGGGGAGGTGCCCAGTGGTAGCCTACCTGGAGATGGGTCAGGATGGGAAACCTGAAATAGACCCACAGACACCGGGACTTCCCTTCAAGTTGCCTCCTCTAAGAGCTGCCGATGACAAGTCCACCCAAGGCAAGAAAGTTACTGACAAGAAAATCCCATTATCTGGTGGGCCCTTGGGGAGGGAGGATGTACGGCTTCCAGGCCGTTGGATAGATGTCCCCGTGGTCTGATCCCAGACAGCACTCCTCGTGGTCTCATGACCGTGCTGTCCCCATTCAGAATCACACGGCTGGTTTCCGTCTCGGTTCCCCCATCTCTCCCCGCCAGCCCTGCGGCGAGTCAGGCATTTGCCGCACAGGACAGTCTGGATGCAGCCTCCTCACTCCCATGGTGTGGCTTTGCACAGCTCTAGTCCCCGTCTCGCAGGCAAGGCTGCTGAAGGAGATCCCATTACGTGCAGTCTCTGTGTTAGCACTAAGCCTTTGCTTACAGGTTTCTAGGGGGAAAAAAAAATCCACAAGTACCATAATAAACCACAATTCAGCCTCCCCACCGCCATCCTGAGCGCTGCTGAAAGGAACACCCAGCGCGGCCACGCAAGGATAAAAGCCTGCATGAAACCAGGCGAGCACTAAAGCTGCACTTTTCCAACCTGGATGTGGAATGAGCAGCAACGGAAATCGCTAATGGGGACAGTGTTTGCAGCTGGCTCATCCAGACACTGCCATGATTTAATGAGGTGATTTTTAGATAGCCCGAGCCTGGCAAAAAAGCACAATTTCTGGAGCGGAGAAATGCTAGTAGAAATGGAACAGCACATCCCTGCTTTGTAAGTCAAACGCTACACAGGAAAACTAAAGGATAAGGAAAATGTAATTCAAGAATAGAGGGGTGACCATGCTTCAGATACACGACATGGTCACGCACAGGCATCAGCGCTCCCTCCTTTCTCCCTGTGCCTGCAGCTCAACACTAATCTTTTCATCTGCTTGGTATTGTGATAACATTCTGCAGAAAATGTCAGGGAAAAAAAAGTTATCAAAATAGCAAAACCATTACAGGAATTACAGAATCACAAATGCACACGTTTGCAGTCTTCTTTCTCTACATTTCACGTAAAAGCGTGCAGGCTTTAGTTTCTTACCGAAACACAAACTACGCTAACACCTTCTACTCCACATTTAACCTGCTGTGATGAGTAAGGGAGGACAACAAATTTTTTCACCCATGTTACGAAAATATTCTGGAAATCATTCTACAAGAAAACCTTTCCTGTACCCATGCTCTCACGGGCACCAGGGCCTGTGTCAAGAGTCTGGTTTATAACAAGACAACAAAACTAAAGTATCAAATCGTGCTCGTCAAGGGAGTACCATCCATCTTGTCGTGTATGTAGGGAGAATCCGGTAGGAAAAAATACCACTTGAGTATATAATTAAAAACTTTATCATTATATATATATGCTTAAGAATGAGTAATTAAGGTTACACAGACACCATTCTTCTCTGACTTTTGAGGACTTCATCATAGGGTCTGAATAACATCTTTGACCGTAGGTTTGGGTGAGGGGTTGGAAGCAACAGGGACAAAAACAAGATAATCATGAACTAATTACTTATCAATTTTCTAAAATTGCATAGACACAAAGTGAAATTTCTCCAGGAGGCCTAAAAAAGAAATAGGAGTGACCAAAGGAAAAACTCAGCTTCTCTAAGTACGGTCCATTACATTTCCTAATTACAAGGCTAAGTGTAAACAAGTCTCCCAAATGTCAAGAAGAAAAACCTTCATTTCTCAAGGTATTTAAGACCATTAAATGAGGCTGCACAGTCTCCCATCCCGGGCAGCAGAGACACAAAGCACAGGCAGAGTAAGATACCAGATACTCCCGTCTCTGCCATTGGTATTGCTTCAGTGCCAATAGCTCATTTACCCAGCAACAACAGTCTCCAAAGAGCTGCAGGAACATCAGTCTTTCCAGGATCACCACCCCTTCTCCCTGGTCTGCAAGGGGGGAAAAAGCAAGATCCTTTCTAACAAAGGGAGGAAAAAAACACGTGGGGAAAAAAAAAAAGAACAAAACCTTTCAATGGCCTGGCCCCAGCCACAGGAGCAGCATCCAACAAAAGCGGGGTGAAAGCCCCGGTTACACACCACTGCTGTTTAAAAGCGGTTCAGGAGCTCCTTGCTCAGCAGCACGTCCTTACAGCCCATGTACGCACCGGCGCGGAGGTGGGCTGTGAAAGACAAGTCCTGCGCTGGAGGTTAACTCACGTCCCTCTAAAATTTATGTGAAACAACGTCAAAAGGTGGCAGAGGATGAGAAATGATACAAGGAGTGTCTGACAACTGCTCTCCTGCGTGCCGAGGGCTTGACACCACAGGGACTGCCGTGCGACTCCTGGGGCCGCTTTCTCGACCGCCCCCGCCCCAGGAGCCTGGCACCCCCTTCCCGGGGAAGAGCGGAGCTGCCCCCCCGCTCTCTCCGCCCGCACCGCTCCAGCCTCCTCGGAAGGGGCTGCGGAGGGTGCGGCCCCCGCCCGGGGCTCTCGGGGGGCGGGCAGAGGAGCCGCTGGTAGCCGGGTGTCGGGGGCGGCGGCGGCAAAGGCAGCGGGGAAATGCTGCCGTGGCTGCGGCGGCCGGCGGGAGCCCTCCCACCCTGCCGCGGGTCCAGCTGCCAGGAGAAAGGGAACGAAATGGAGAGACAGACGCCAGGGTGGGCTTGCTGCGTGCTGGGCGTGCCGGGCCGGGGGGCTGCGGGCCCGAGCCGAGCCAAGATGC